>CM034146.1:662372058-662972058 GCA_019776745.2 Taxus chinensis
ATTAGCTCCAAGGTTATCTCACTATTCCAGTTTAGTGTACCCACTGTCCATTTCTAGAAATAGGTAAAATGCTATAGGTAAAGACAATTTTCTACTCTTAGAGATATAATCTCAAAACTGGCTTTTACTTTAAAAATGACAGTGTAATCACCGGGGTGAGTTCATGACATTTGGCAAGACCAGCTCTAGTTCTAGCAGTTTCCAAGTGACTCAGGGATTGAATCTTCAAATTTCATGATTAGTTTTGTGTATACGAGGTACAATCCTTTCCTAATGGATGCTACAAGGCTACTGGTATCTTCATCTAACAAGTAGATGTCCCTTTGAGTCACCAAATTGTTATCTCAATTTTTCCCCCGTAAAAACGGTGGATCAAACGTCGATTTCCATCACAAGAAGAAATCTAAGAGGCATGTTCTGTCGAACAAGCCTACATCTTCAAACTCCAATCAGTAATGGTTACATGACGGAATCAAAATGGAAAAAAATAGTGGCCCAAAGGATTTCAAATGCCATCAAGAACGTGAAAAACAGAGGCTCAAAAGAGATCGAAACGAAGAAAGGCCATTTCAAAATCTATGGGCTTTACAAATAATTCAAAGTGATCCCAAATCGGATTAAGTATGCGAAGAATTAGTAGAAGCTTCCACATGCTTTATCGGTGCTTATCCAAAGGTTAATGGGAATAGAGGTTTCTCAAACAAGTCCCCTAACTTCCACATTTTGAGGTTCGAAAAAAGGAGACAGAGCGGGCCCCAAACGTTTCTAAGTATAGAGACAGAAAAAGCTGCCAGGTGTCCTGAACAACGTACCTTCAAGGGTCAAAGAAAAAGGGAATTTTTCCAGATAAATTGTAGCCCTCTACGTGTCTATGAGTCAAAAAATGAGGACATGAGCCGATCGTTGAAAATTTCAAGATTGAGACAAGCCAACAAAAGCCTCCACGTGTCATCTCGGCGCAATAACAAAATTTGGATCCAAAGAGTGGTCGCTTAAGTGATCGTCAATCCACCATGTAGCCAAGGGTCAAGGAGAAGGTCTCACCTAATATTGACAAGTCAAGATGCGGGCTAGAGCCATAAGAAGGTGCTTGTGTGCTTTTCAACGATGCAAATTTCAAAAAGGGATGGCCCAAGTGGCCATTTTTCTCAAATGAGTGCAGACTCGCTGCATTTCGCTAGGTCCGAAACACGGGATAGAGCCGGCCCAAAAAACAAATAAGTACTAGAGATCTAGCGGATGGTGCCACAAGTCAGGACCAACATAATTTCTAAAGTGCACAACACTTTGGGAAAGGAAATCCCGAAATCCCTCACCACGCTCGCGCAGCATCCGGCTCCCAGATTCTGAAAGGTGAAGGAAACATGATTGAAAATAATAAGAGCCTAGCAGAGGCCTCCACATGTCTCAACCAAAAAACTTCAAAGGCGAAACACTGGGGGCAATTTCCAAATGAGTGTGAAGTTTCTAACGTGTGTCAAGTGAGACACATTTCCTCCGCTCTGCAAAAATAACTCACGATAGAATACAAAGCGAAACATGGAATCCCATGGCCGCATGCCACGTGTGTCATGGGTGAAAATTTTCAAAAATGACAGCAACACTTAGGGCCAAATCTCAAATCGAGCATAGGGATTCCACCTGGACACATGGTATGTATCTGATTCATCGGCGGGCATGCGGGGAAATATCTGCACACTTGTGACATGGATTTTTCAAATAACCATATCTTGGTAAAATGGAAGCTCAAATTTGTCCTCGGGACCCCCGAAAACTTCCTTGCACAAGTGACTTGACATCATCATTGGACGCGGGCCTTCATGGAAGCATAAAATCATATCCCATTAGTAGGACCTTTGGCCGGGTGATAAATTAGGAAAACATATTTCAGTGGAATTAGGATGCAGAATCTGGTTACCTTTCTGGAAAGTACTGAGATTAGAGCTTTATTTGATCTGTCGTTCTTCATCTTCAACACGCAAAATGGACATGGGGAGTTGTTAGGTTGTGGAGCTTATTTTCACTGAGGCATAAGATTGTTGAAGACTGTACACTAAGAGTACTAGCCACACTTTCAACAGGTTCTCTCACCCCCGATATACCAAGAAACATTCTTTTCTCATATGGGCGGGATTTTGGACCCATAGGTTTATGGGACAGTTTCGGTACCCATGGTTTTGTAATACTCACGGTCTTCAGCTACCTATTGACTTTACTTATAAATAGTTATGGACATACAATACGGTTTTGTGCATATGAGTAGTGTAATATGAAGGTGACATTGCAGGCATGTGTTTGAATTTGGGTGTGAATTCTGTAGAGGGTTTGTTGAGCGCATAGCTCCAAACAAGATCTGATTATTATAATTAAGAAGAGTGGTGGTTTGTAATAAAATATGAGCAAGTGATTCTTTGTGGACATAGTCCAAATTGGGTGAACAATGTTAAATATTGTCTCTATCGTGTTGTTTTATTTTATCATGCAGTTTTATTTGAGATGTATAATATTTTTTGCATATTAGTTTCTACTATTGTGAATATGTGAGGGATTATTTCGCATTATATTTTATCCCTTACTTCCTAACAATTGGTATCAGAGCCTAGTTTAGTTTTTTTAAGTGTTGAATTATAGTGAAAGTTTTATAGCTTGAGTAGGAGCTATGACAGATGATGGAAGATCTAGGGTTGATAAATTAAATGAGAAGAATTTAATTCTTTGGAAAATGTAGATGGAGAGATTACCTTTATTAAAAGGATCTTTATACTTCCGCTGTCTGAGAAGGTGAAAAAATCCTCAAGCATGACAAATGTCAGAATGGGATTTGCTAGATAGTAAGGCAATTGGCAAAATCTAATTGTATCTTGCATCTTCAGTATTATTTAATGTTTCAAAGGAAAATACTACAAAAGAACTGATGAATGCAATAGGGAAGTTGTATGAAAAACCCTCTGCCTCTTATAAGATATTTTTAATGAAAAATTTGTTTAATATGAAGATTTCTGAGAATGGTTCAGTAGCAGATCATCTACGTGATTTTAATACAATTGTAAATATGCTAGCTTCGGTTACAATAGAATTTGAGGAAGAAGTTAGGGATTTATTAGTTCTGTGCTCTTTACCTGAATAGTTGGAATAGCCTGGTAATGGTGGTAAGTAACTCGATTCTGAGATAAATTAAAGTTGGAAGTTTGAGGATGTTGTAGGGGTGATTCTAAGTGAGGAAATGTGAAGAAAAAGATCTCTTAGTGAATCTTCTACTTCAGGGAATTCTTTTATAGTGGAAACTAGAGGGAGACAGAAGATTAGAGGAAGCCATGGAAAATCGAAAGGATTAGGAAAGGTCAAACTCCAAAAGCAAGATAGTATGTTGGCACTGTGGAAAGTTTGAGCATGTAAATAATGATTGTTGGTAGCTTCAGGACAAGAAGAAACAACAGGAAGAAAAAAAGGAGGCAAATGTGGCATCGGGTAATGTATGGCAGAATGCTTTGATTCTTTCTTTGCATAATATTACTGAATCTTGGGTTTTAGATTCAGGGGCTTCTTTTCATGCTAATCCACATAGGCATTATTTTGTTGATTATGTTCAAGGGGATTTTGGGCATGTATTTCTTGGTGATGACGAGCCTTGCAGTATAGTTGGAAAAGGTTCTATTCAGGTTAAGATGCATAATGAGAATACATGGCTATTGAAGGATGTCAGACATGTGCCTACATTAAGGATAAATTTGATATCGGCAGGGCAATTGGGAAGTGATGGTTGTATTGTGACATTTACAGCTAACTCTTAAAAGGTTACCAAGGGTGCTCTTGTGGTGGCAATAGGTAAGAAGGTTGTAACCTTTTATTTAACCACTTATAGCATTAATGTTTGTAATCTTGTGGCTTCAGATAGTAGATACAACATTGTGGCACTATAGGCTTGATCATATGAGCCATAAGGGCAATCGAGATCTATAAAGAAGGATTTTCCTAGATATATAGAAACAAGTTTGGATTTATATGAGGACTGCATATATGGGAAACAAAAGCGAGTAAGGTTTCTCAAGGTTGGACCTACGAAAAAAAAGAGTAAGTTAGAGCTGGCACATTTTGACATATGGGGGTTGGCTCAGGTAACATCTGTTGGGGGTTCAAGCTATTATGTTACTTTTATTGATGATGCAATGAGGAAAGTTTGGGTTTATTGTATTAGAAACAAATCTGATGTATTTGACACTTTTGTTAAATGGAAAGCCTTAGTAGAGAATGAAATATGTCTTAAGATAAAATGTCTCAGGTCAGATAATGGAGGGTAGTATTGCAACAATGAATTTGATTATTATTGTTCTAATAATGGAATCCGCATAGGGAAAATATGGTTCCAGGATCTCCTACAATAGAATGGTGTGTTAGATAGGATGAATAGAACAATAATGGAATGTGCTAGGAGCATGAGGTTACATGCAAGACTAGCTGTTTCTTTTTTGGCAGAAATGGTGAGCACAATTATTTACTTGATAAACAAAGGACCCTCAAGTGCCTTGGATGGAGGCATACCTGAGGAGGCTTGGTATGGTAAGAAAGTTGATTATTCATTTCTTAGATTCTCTGGATGTGAGGTGTTTGTTCCATATAGAGAAGGGGTGATAAGACCAAGCTAGAGGCTAAATCAAAAAAATGTACTTTCATTGGTTATGGTGGTGATGACTTTGGAAATAAATGTTGGAGCATTAAGGACAAGAAAATCATTTGATCTAGGGATGTGGTATTTAATGAGAAAGTCATGTATAAGCAGTAGTTGCAAGAAAATAGAGAAGAATCCAAGAAAGAATCTGCAGTCGGTAGAGGATCTTCCGGATGGAAAAGTGACACATAAATCAGTTTAGGAACCTCCTCAACAGGAACCCCAAACTCCTATATTGAGGAGGTCTACTAGGGTATGAAGAGAACCTGAACGTTTTTCTCCTCCTCTTTATTATTTATTACTCAATGATAGTTGAGAGCCAGAGTGGTTTGATGAATAAATGCATGTAGATGTTAAGTAAGAAGTGGGAGCAAGCCATGGATGAGGAGCATAAGGCTCTCATGGAGAACAAGACATGGGATTTAGTAAAGCTACCCAGAAGGAAAAACAGAATTATCAGAAGAAGTGGGTGTTCAGAGTTAAATAGGAAGAAGGGAGGAAAGAAAAGATACAAGGCCTAGTTGGTGGTCAAGGGGTTTACACAGAAAAAAGGTATAGCTTTTCATGATATTTTTTCTCTTGTAGTAAAAATTACTTCTATTAAGAACTGTTCTGAGGAATAGTTCTAGCAAAATACTTACACTTAGAATAGCTTATATGTAAATACTACATTTCTCCATGGTGATTTCGACAAGGAACTATGTATGTAGAAATCAGAAGGGCTATGAGGTCAAAGGTAAAGAGGCATATGGTGCACAAACTAAAGAAGAGCTTGTATGGCTTGAAATAAGCTCCACGTCAATGGTATAAGAAGTTTGATAGCTTCATGATGGAGCAAGGTTATATTAGATGTCATTCTGACCATTGCGTGTATACAAATAAATTTGAGGATGGAAGTTATATTATCTTGTGTTTGTATGTTGATGAAATGTTGGTTGCAGGTAAAAACATGCAGGAAATAAAAGTACTCAAGAAACAACTAACTGAATCCTTTGATATGAAGGATTTGGGGTAGCCAGACAAATCCTTGGTATGAGGATAACTCGGGATAGGAAGGAACAAAAGCTGACTTTATCTCAAGAAGAGTACATTAAGAAGGTATTGGATAGGTTTAACATGCAGGATGCTAAACTGGTTGGGACTCCTTTGGCAAGCCATTTTAAGTTATCAAAGGAGCAGTGTCCTAAGACAGAGCAGGAAAGAAACCAGATGTCCAAGGTACCTTACTCATCAGCGGTTGGTAGTTTGATGTATGCTATGGTGTGCACTAGGCCTGATATTGCCCATGCAGTGGGAGCTGTGAGTAGATTTATGAGTGATCCAGGTAAAGAGCATTGGCAAGCAGTAAAGTGGATCCTTCGGCATTTGAGAGGGACCACGGGGGCAATTTTGTGCTACAGTGGATCAGACACCACTTTACGTGGTTATGTAGATTCAGACATGGCTGGATCTGTAGACAACAGGAGGAGCACGAAAGGTTATATTTACACTGTAGGTGGGATAGCAGTGAGCTGGATTTCATGACTACAGAAGTTGGTGGATTTGTCGACCACGGAGGCTGAGTATGTTGCTGCCACAGAGGCAAGCAGAGAGATGATTTGGTTACAACAATTGCTTGAGGAGTTGGGGCATAAGCATGAGGAATGTAAGCTACATAGTGATAGTCAGAGTGCTATACACCTAGCTAAGAACTCTGTTTTCCACTCCAGGACGAAGCATATACAGTTGAGATATCACTTCATCAGGACAGATTTGGAGGAAGATAAGTTGAAGTTGGAGAAGATTCATACCAGTTAGAATCCTTCAGACATGATGACCAAGGTGGTCACAAGGGATAAACTAAATCTATGTTTAGCTTTGGCTGGCCTTCGCGGATGGCAGTGAAGGGTTGAGAAGCTTTCTCAGTAGAAATTAGTCTCTGAGTGGGAGATTGTTAGGTTTGTGGAGCCAGTTTTCATGTTAGAGTTTGGTACACCTTCCATGTGTTACACTCAGATATTTTTACGGTGCTCCCGCTCGTCGGTGAGCTGGTAAAGGGGGTTTGGGGGGGTGAAGCCCCCGAAGAAAATTTTCATGGGTGGTTTATTAACCCATGGATAATGGGTAACCGTTATGGGATGGTTTTGGGCCCATGGTTTTTTCGGTACCCATTGTTTTGTAAAGTTGTCTCTTTAGCTACCTATTGATGTACTTATAAATAGATGGACATACAATAGGATTTATATGAGTGTGTTTTGTGAAGGTGAATAGTGTGTGTGAATTCAAGTGTGAATTTGGGAGGGTTTGTTGAGTGCAGCTCCAAACAAGATCTTATTATTGTAATTGTGAAGACTGTTGGCCTGTAATAAAATATGAGCAAGTGTTCTTGGTGGATGTAGCCCACATTGGGTGAACCATGTTAAATATTGTCTTCATGTTGTGCATATTTCATTTCTTTATTTCTATTCATACTTATTATTATTGCGATTCTGAGGAATTATACCGCATTAGATATTATTAATTCCTAACATGCATTAGTAAGTTTAGAATCAAACCATGAGGGTTTTATGTGCCTAATGGATCACATGATTTGAATTATATCTGAATGCATCGTGATGTTGGAAGCTTAGAGTAATTGATGAAACCTCCTGATATGTAATACTCTATGGGAACTGATGGAGGTTTGAAGTGGTCATCATGAATAGTGGATGAAGGCTAAGCATGGTTTGGTTTGAAGTGGTTTCATGGGAGATTTCGATTTTGTCTTAGCATCCGAAAAAGGATGAGGATGGATTATTGTGTCTTGGTTTGATTTTTTATTGAGTAATGATATATCAAGGGTCCAAATGGCCCACCAAAATATGATACCTGGACATATTTGGGAAGGTATAAAATACCCACTGAACTTAGGGGAAGTAATAGTTTAGGTTGATGTAATGACCAATGCTAAGAAAAGGAGTTTTAGAAGAAGGAACTAGTCCTTCACGTCAGGTTCAAGGAAATTTGTTCTACTAAAAATAAACATGTGACACTTAAGTCACACTCTACCTCCCAAGGATTCGTGCTGAGGACAACCGAATGTGGAACCATTGAAGTGGGTGTTTGATGGGAAATTATAGGATGAGTCATGGACTAAGATCAGGTAGTGTAATTTTTGATAGTAGTTGAATTGGCCAAAGGTAGAATTAGAGTGACTAAGTAAAGGTAGTGCAAGTACCCTGATGATGGGGCTTAGTGTAAAGGTTTGTAATATTATCTACTTGAAAGTGACATCAATTAAATGATGCATTAAATAAATAAATAAAAGCATACTGGAACTAATGGCTTAGGTTTAACTTAAACTGATGAGGTGGTTGTAGTTGTAGATGTGGTGGAAGTTTCATTATTAGCGCGTAGAAAAGATTATGAAGAAATTGACTTCTAAATTAATTAAACAAGGGGTAAAACATAGATAAACAACATAATGTCAGTTGTTTACCTGTGCACAAAAAATATAATATATGTCTAAACAATTAAAACTAGGTCTAAACTGTTAAAATGGGTGAATTGAAGTAGTCCTCAGTACAGGGGGACATACAATAGATCACGGTGAAGATGATGTAGATGGAGGAATAGGTCTGGTTAAGATCTAATGGGGGTCTTGTGGTTGAAACTGGTCCCCATAGTGGAATTTAGGAGGGATTTATTGTAAGGGGATTAATTTGAACTGAATGTAGGTGTAATAGCTGTCGAGATGATGGTATAAAGAAGCTTCTGTCCAAAATCACTTCCCTCTGTAAATCTATAGATGATATGGAAAGCAAGCTATCTATCCTAATAAATCTTTGCAGAAGAAAATGAGTTTAACTATTGGGTGCATGATAAGTAAAATGATTTCTTCTAAAAACGTCCTAGGGTTTATTAAGTATGCACATTACGATTTTCTACTTGAAGATCACCAGAGTTTAGAAGATTTTGGAAGAAGATCCTTCAATGTACAACACTCAACCTGGAAATTACAGTGGCGGTGGATTTGGTGATATTTGCAGTAATGTTCTTTGCGGTATCACTGTTGGTTGATCCCCTCAATTCATCATATGGTCTAACATTTAGGGGATTTTCAATAACATTTGAGTGTCCATCGTGATTGTCAGGGAACTGGGAACTACAGATGAAGCAACTGAGAGAAGTGTAATGTTGGAGTATTTCTAGGATAGCTTTAACAATAGCTCTGCATGTTACAATGGAAGAGGATCTGAACATGACGCCACAAGCGGAATAAAGCTTTTGGATTTATCATTATTGTGTAGAAGATTTGGTTAACTTGGTTTTGGGTTTGTTTGATTTAAGTTTAAGGTGACCTTGCTCAAGGGTGCATAGTTCAAGTTTGCGAGCCATAGTGAATGCCTCTTCAAAGGTTTGGAAAGATTTAATTTGAAGAGTTGAAGAGATGTGCTTCGCACAAGATCATGAGAATAATTCAATAATTTCAATCTATGGAAGGGGAAATGATAATTGATTAATGATGTTATGCCATTGTGTGACAAAATATGCGATAGATTCTTCATCATACTATCGAATGGCATAAAGGTCAATGATGGTAACATTGTGTGCAATGTTAATTGAGAAATGTTCAAGGAATAATTTCACTAGTTGAGTGAGTTTTGAATAGTGAGTGTTGTGGGAATTTGTTTTACCGATCTAATGCAAGGCCAACCAATGAGATAGGAAATGTGTTGAAGCGTAAGATCTTAGTCGTGGGCTATAAGATAACATGCATGTGGGAAAGCTCAAAGGTGTTGTTGTGGATCCAAAACTTTGTTGTTGAGCTTGGAGAACTTAGGCAGTTCCAAATGAGGAGGATATGGTTTCATGGGGAAGGATGCGGCTGATGGGTTCATTGCAGATTTGTTCAAATGAAAATGTGGTCTTAGATCCCAAATTTATGGTTTCTAAGTTAGCCATTCTACTTAACAATGCTTGTAAGGGATCATTCGATGGTTGAGATCTCGAGGGATGAGATTGTGATGTGGATTGCTTGGGATTTTGGTATATTTGAAAAGTTTGGTGATGCGTTGGTGTAGATGGAAGTGGTTAACGAGGAGGAATATAATTAAGGGGTTGTGATTGGATTGGTTGAGATAAAGCTTGATGTTGAGATATGGGGATATGGTAAGATTGATTTGATTGATTCAGTTGTTGTGAGATGGGAATGTTTGATTGATTTTCTATGGAGTTGGTTGGGATGTAATTGGTAGGTAGTTGAGATACTTGGATTGATTGAGTGGGGAGTATGTATTGATAAGCACCTTGTTGAGGAGGCTGGTAAGTTTGCATTGATTCGGATGGTTGAGGTTGAGAAATGATTACATTAACGTGGACATGTGATGTTAGAGATGAGGGGTAAGGTTGTATTATGTTGTTTGGATATGGGAGGAAGTAAGTGTGATTATTAAGAATATTTGATAGGAAGACAAGTGATTGTGGTAGAGTATGAGGTGATGGGAATAGAAAAATGGATGGTAGTATTGACACGAGGAAAATTAAGAGGGATGAGGACTACTAATTGGGTGGTTTGATGATTATGTGGGATGGAAGAAGATGGTTGGTTAGTATCAAACTCTTGTTGGAGTTTAACAACCTCACTCATAGTTCTAGGAAAGAATACCACGAGTTGGGAAGTAAGCATTTGGGTGGACTTCGGATTAGAATGATAGGCATTATTTGTTACAAGGGAGGTCCATCAATGGGAAGGTTGGTGGTTTTGTGAAGAAGGTAGTCATAGAGGGCAACTGGAATTGCGTTAAGAAGCTCTTAAAACTCCACAGATCCATGAGGGAAGAGAGGAGGCCCAAAAACATCAATAGAGGTGGCCAAAGGAGGTGTGACTGGTCTAGATGGGATAAAATGGTGGTAAAGAAATGTATTGGTCACAATGTGAGTGTGAGATTGATCCAATTGAACCTCTTGAAGATGTGGGATGGTAACAATGGGTTGAGTAACTGTAGACACCAAATCATGCAATTTAGATACTATTTAGTCCCGGTCTCATAATACTATTTAGAAGGTTTTTGAGTGAAGAAATTACTAATTAACCCCCATCTTTTGGCCATCTTATTTTATTTTCTTTCGTTATTCCCGACCTCTTACACCCACATGCCCAGTCATATTTTTGTCATTTCGCGTTATTTTAGATTTGATTGGGGCACCCAGGCTAGTACTAGGGTGCCCATGGGTGCCATGGTCCCACCAGGGGCACTCCGATCCTTTTTGAACTTTCGTGCCACTTTTTGGGCACTTTCTAGCTGTTTTATCTTCTTATATTTTTTGGTGGTCGACCATTTCGGGGTTGATTAAAAAATTAGATCAAGAGAACCCTATAAATATAAAGTTATAAGACCATAATGAGGGGCCAAGCACTAGTCATTACTATCATCCACCTCGGGTTGCATTCATCTAAGGCATTTAGAGATCATTTACATTCACTTAGCTCCATCACAAAGGACAAGGTTGGTTCATTTGTATCAAAAAAGAATAGGAAGGGATTATATTCTATTCCATCCACCATTCTACTACATTTTTACATCTAGTTATTTATCACTACTTCACAAAGCGGACTAGCACAAGAGCACCTAGAGAATATTATTCAGACACACACACACACACACACACAAAATACATTTGGGTCTGGAATGCAGTGCAACACTCAGTTAGTAAGCCCACTATTGTGGCAGTTGAGGTTAGTCTGACCTATTCATTTGCATTCTTATTTTTTTAAGGTTTTGATACTTCTTGTGGTCTCTTGCAAGTATTTCTTTCATCTTGGAATATCAACGACACCTGACGTACTACAGTGAATCTGATGTGAACCCAACGAGGGTTTCAGACCACCTGCCAAACCTGTAAAACTTATTTTTGGACCTCCTACATAGACAAGAGCACCCATACTATTGATCAAGGCACCCAAAAGTGCTCCAATCCTTCTATAGGTGCACTACCCAGAGAATTAGTTCAGATCTATCCTTTTTAGGACCTCTGCATAGTCATTCCTACTTCTAGATTATTCTTTTTATTTTGCAACACAGTCCAGTGAGTTCCTCTTTTCAGGTAAGTCACTTCCTCACTCTTCTTGCATATTAAGGTTTTAATTTACATTAGCTTAGTTGCTTGGGTCATTTTCCGTAGTCACTTACTACATTTATTTATTGTATTTACATGTTTTTCTAGATTAGATTAACCATCATATATCCAAATTTTTAGTTAATCATCTTGGTGAACCCGACTCAATCATTCATGCTTCTAGGTTATTCATTCACTGCTTTTCATCCTAGGGTTTGGTCATTATGAGTAGCTCAATCAAGAATTATTTTCTTGCAAATCCTGATTTACTATATAGAGTCCAACATCTTCTTACTACAACTCGCATTCGTGATGAAATGCATCTAGACTCGGTTTATAAAAAAAAATCAATGTATTCTCTTCGTACATAGTATTCAATTATAACCTTCCCGCTGATGTCCATACTTTTGATAATGACCTGCTTCTGCATATTAAATGTCGTATTCACAATGTAGGTGTTAAACACACTTTGATTGATAATGGATATGAACTTAGCTTGTGTCCTATGTCATTGCTTGTAGTTTTAGGTCCTCCCGCTCATGACGTTAGTCCATCTAATATTTCACTACGTTTTTATGATGGTTTTGTCTGTCCATGTATCAATCACATTATATTTTCTATCACTGTTGGTCCAAAGACTGTCCACAATGTCTTTTTCATTGTTGATTTCCTAGTTTCCTATAATTGTCTACTTTGTAGGCCATGGTTTCATTCCATGCAAGCTGTCGCCTCTACTGTACAAAATTGTGTCAAATTATTACATGAAAGCATTGAGTACACCATTTTTGTGACTATGATCCATTCTAGTATTGTGACCGGGCTCATAATACTGGTCTTCCTATTCCACACACAGATATTACAGAAAATCCCCAACCTATCGAAGAATCACCTCAATTACTACCACTTGAAAGTGTCATTTTCATGATAGATGTAGTTTATTCTATGTCACCTGCTACTACTACTGCTATGATCCCATATAAGGGGTCTGTCAAGTCCATGGACGTCACTCAATCACCCACACCTTCCCCTGCACCACCTACATCAACACACCAACCATTTACTTACATGCTCTTCATGAATGACTCCTATTGGGAAGATATTCCATTTGATCCTACATGCGATGAACCCATATGTACACATGAGGGTTTAGCTCACCTAGGTTTTGATTTTGAGGATCTCTACCCTACAACGCACGCTCCTAATATTTATTATGGCTTTGTTCGCATCACTGTTGCTTATGGATTACATATCTTGCATCTTATGGTCTACCTATCACACAGTCCTCTCTCTTCTCCACTTACATTAGGAAAATCATGGCTTGATTATATTAGGGGCACTCTAGATCTGGATCATATAGACATTTCATTTCCTAAGCCTTTTGGACGTGTCTTCATATACAATAGCTCTTTCCTAGGATACACACAGAATCTCACCCGTTGGTATGCACACAGCTACCCACTCCTTCCATTTACTGATGAGGAGTATTATATGGGCATGTAAAAATTACGCCTCCATGACTCGTCACACAATCAACCAAACACTATTACTTATCAAGTCACCAACGCTTATCTATTCGACTATGATCCTAAAAGAAATGATCTTCTATATGACATTACATGATAGCCTCTTTCATCACACACACTTTGGAGGCATAACATTCACATCTCCCTCCCTCATCATCATATCATCACAGGTAGGTATCTCATCTTTGCATTATCATTCATTCAAATCCTTACATAATACTACATCACGCTCTTAACATTCACACATACCTCATCTTAGCATCATCTTAGCTTGCATAGTCATACATACATTATAACGTTGTCATTATTCAATGAGACACTCTTGTGCTATTTCACACTTGAATGTTGAGGGCATACTACACATGAACCTCACACACTACACCTATTCACACATCATGTGTCATACATCCTAAATCCTACATTCTACATTTAGTCTACATTGCGCATCTACACATCATACATCATATTAATCTTCATCATACAAGTGTCATACTCTTATTGTTTACACGTCTAACATTACATAATACTCATACTACATCACACACATCTTACAATTTTTTTCCTACATACACTTTTTAGATTGAATCTTATACATCGTACAATACACATTTTACATATCATATGGTCCTCTACTCATCACACATACTACTTCGTCTTCTACGCGTTGCACTCACTACCCTATGACGAACTTTAGTTCCTCGTTCCATACTCGATTGCATAGGGTTTACAAATCAAATGGACCTTATTATACTCACACGTCTATCATTCAACCTTTCATCATGCCACATTTCTAGTATAGTGACACACACTATAGGAAAAATTGTCACTTACTCTATCATCTTGTAGTGGTATACACTTTAGGTTACATCACCATTCCCTACTATTAATCTTATAGAGGTATATGCTTTAGGCTACATCACCACTCCCTACTATTCATCTTGTAGTGATACATGCTTTAGGGCTAAATTATCACTCATACATTTTGTCGTGATATACACTTAGGCCATAAGATTCACGTACATCTTTTCTATATGTCGAATATCATCATCACTACGCATACATACTCATCACAATGCACTAGACACAACACACATAATTCGACCATTTCCCGATGACATACTATCATTTACGGTTCATTCTTAACTGCTGAGGGGGAAAAAAAAATGAACCTCATTACATATATTTCCATTCACTCGAGGGGCATGTGACCCCTACCATCCATCTTGCATTCCATTCCATCCATGTCCACAACATATTACATATGATGATTGATTTTACTCTTACTTACTTTTACTTGTTCATAGTCGCTTTATTACACATGATAGATAGATTACTTGTATGTCATTTATCTATATCATCCACACATGCGCGTTCACATCTTTTTCTATTTGTGATCACAGATACATGTATTTTACATACAACATGGATGATCACCTTCTATCCTTCCTACACTGGTCGCTGGGGGCATCCACACTCGTCTCTCACAGATGCTATTGTTTCATTTTATACTTAGCACTTTACATTACTTATTTATACATGCTTTTAACATACTAGTTATCTTTCTAACATGCTAACAGGTGCTTTGCGTGCAACATTTATTATGCAAGGATATTTGTGTCCATACTTTTTTTGTTACATTGTCTGTTATTGTTTGTTTATGTATGTAGGCCTTGCCCTATGTTTGGTGTGCACACTTGTTCGTTTGTATGCAGCCATGATGGCCTTGCATTTATTGTGACATCGTTAGTGATGTACCATGTTTTCAGCCTGCTTTGTATAGATTACTTTTTTTCTTGCATGTTTACATTACTACTTTGTTTGGTAGCTTTTACACTGTTTGTGTATCTTACACATTGTATTATACATGCATTCTTGTTTGTAATAACACTTGTCTTTGGCTAGCCTCTTGTTTGTGTGCACCTTGGTTTCTACCAAGCACATTCCCTTCCCCCTAAAAGGTAGAGTTACAGAGTTCATAAAACTGGTCCTCTTTTGGGGATACATTCTCATATCAGCGACGTCGCATGTGCCCCTAAAGAGGGGGGAATCATTTGGGGTTTTAAACTCTACACAATGCTTCTACACATGTTCAGTTCAGTGCACTTTTAGCCCTTGGCATTGTGGATTACATACAACGAGTGGGTTCAGAACATTCTACAAACCTCGTACACAACAAATTTTATAGGACATGGTTGTCCTTAGCATTTTGGGAAGCAGTTAAAGGTTAGAGGATACAACGGAATTCCTCCCTATAATTCTTAAGAAATTGGTGTCATATTTCCCAAAAAACCAGGATGTACTATTCATACATGTTTAGGGAAGTTGTTAAAGGTTGGAGGATACAACAAAATTCCTCCCTATACTTCTTTGGCCTATTGCATCGGATCTCCCAAAGACCCCGATAGTACAGGATATTGTTCTACACTCTCTTTCTTGACATGGATCAGGTGCACATGTTCCATTTACATTTTTCATTTATGTATTTTACATTTACATGATTTTACGTACATATACATGCGGCTTTCACATTGCGTTTTTACACACATAAATATTTAACTACTTGATCGTTTTCTCCTTACAGGTCCAACCGTATGGGAAACAAATAGTCATCTGGGGGGCAACAAAAACAACAAAACAATGTCAACAACAACATTTCATAGAAACACACACCATACTAACCATGCAGGTACATCACACACATCAACAAATACACACATGTTTCTATCCTAGGTTCACTCTCACCACTTTTTGCACTTTTTTCATCTTCATCTTCCATGCTCTATCATCTTTTAATCATTCCACGCTTTGTCTAGTCTTTTAGTGCATTTCTAAATCACTCTGCATGGATTATTAGGTATGCATCTATATCTACTTTATGTTACCAAGCTTTCTGCTCACCAACATAAAGTGGGGGGAAATGTAGACAAAAAATCATGCACTTTAGACACTATTTAGTCATGGTCTCATACTACTATTTTGAAGGTTTTTGAGTGAATTGAGAACTAATTAACCCCATCTTTTGGCCATATTACTTAATTTTATTTCATCATTCCTAACCTCTTGCACCCGCATGCCTAGCCAAATTTTGTCACTTCACATTATTTTAGCTTTGATTGGGGCACCCAAGATAGTACGAGGGCACCCATGGGTGCCTTGGTCTGACTAGGGGCACCCTGATCTTTTTTGAACTTTCCCACTAATTTTTGGGCACTTTCTAGCCATTTTAGCTTCTTATATTTTTTGGTGGTCATCCATTTCAGGGTTAATTGTGAAATTAGATTAAGATAACCCTATAAATATAAAGTTATGAGACCATAATGAGGGACCAAACACTAGTCACTACTATCATCCACTTCTGATTACATTCATCTAATGCATTTGGAGATCTTTTGCATTCAATTAGCTCCATCACAAAGAATAACGTTAGTTCATCTGCATCACACAAGCATAGGAGGGGATCCTATTTTATTCCATCCACCATTTTACTAAATTTTTACATCTAGTTATTACTCATTACTTCACAAAGTGTGACTAGAACAAGAGCACCTAAGGCACATGATTCACAAAAAAACTAGAACTATATTTGGGTCTAAAATGTAGTGCAGTGCTTAGTTAGTAAGCCCACTATTGTGGCAGCTGAGGTTAGTCTGACCTACTCATATCCATTCTTTTTTTAATGTTTTGATACTTCTTGTGGTCTCTTGTAGGTATTTATTTCATCTTGGATTATCAGCGACACATGGCGCAATGCAATGAATCTGATGCGACACAAAAAATGGGTTTTAGACCACTTGCCAAACCTGTAAAACTTAGTTTTGGACCTACTGCACAGACCAAAGTACCCATACTACATATTAGGGCACCCACAGGCACCCCAGTCCTTCTCTAGGTTCCCCAATCCAGAGAATCAATCTAGATCTGTCCTTTTTAGGACTTCTACATAGCCGTTCCTGCTTTCAGATTATTCTGCAACACAGTCTAGCGAGATCCTCTTATCAGATGATTCACTTCCTCAATCTTCTTGAATATTAGGGTTTTAATTTACATTAGCTTAGTTTCTTGCATCATTTTCTGTACTCACTGCATTTATTTACTGTATTTACATGTTTTTCTAGATTATATTAACTATCATATATCCAGATTTTTAGTTAATCAGTAACCATGGTAGGAATGACCAAAGGGGTGGCAATGAGAATCGAAAGCGCGGAAGTTGGTTTGATGGTAGCAATGGTGGGAATCGAGATGTTGTTTGACGTCATGTTTTATTCCATTTGTTTAGCTTGAGATCTCGTAATAACTGATATGAAACAAAATAAAACAATGATGATTGTTGATTACAAAAAGCAAGTAACACAACAAGTTTTTGCTTATCTTTATTATTTTAAGATGTAAAGAGAAAATGAAAAAGGAGGTTGATGGGTACCTAGGTAATAGAGAAGCTATGGATGGTTTTAGGTGACTTTCGCTGTGGAGTCCTCGATATACATAAAGGTACGTGAGGTCAAAATATGTATGGAGTTTATAACGCATCTAGAACACCATGAACTCTTTCCTATTGGGTGATGAAATCCCAACAATTCCACCTGGTAAGGATTTTTTTGGATGTGTAAATTAGTTTGTGTTTGGGTATAAAACAGAAAACAAAATATTGCAATTCCACCTACAATAGATATATCGGTAGGACGACCCTATTATATAGCTGGAGTTGTTGATTGTCCTAGCCCAATCGTAAAGCTGGATAGGGATTGGCCGGTACTGGTTGTGTGTGATGAGGTGAATGCAATCTGTTAAACCCCCTACTTAGACTAGATTCTCAAACAAGAATGATAAGGGTTCTTTTTAGATTAAAAAATAGACCGAGATTCGATGAGCACAACAAGAAAGAAAGGAAAGTACGATGCAAAAGGAACAACTAAGAAAAAGAGGAATATTTGGAACATGATTTTCCTTTTTATTTGATCTTAAAAATAAATAAGAAAGCGAGTGCAATTCCAAGAAATCCACAATGCAATGCAAACAAGAAAGCAAGCACGATCCAACACATGCTCCTCCCTTGCAAGGTTAATTGAAATTAAATAAAGTAGATGAAAATGAAAACAAATAACAAGACTCACCTTGGAAGGGTGGGTCCCACCGGGCGTGCTAGAATGTTAACCAAGTTTCTTCATTTTTATTCAGATTATTGAACTAGTAATAAAGGAAACAAGTAACTCCAAAATATGAAGGGTTAATGGTACCTTGTCATGATATGGATGAATACAGGCACAATATGATGAATTTCTCCTCGCTATGAGCTAAGTAAATTGCAAAACAAAGAAGACTAAGAAGAAAAATGGATTAGTAGATATATGGAGGGTTTTCTGAAAAAGACAGTCTTGAGATGTGTGAACTTCCTATGATGGATGTCAACCCTCTTATAAATAAGATAAGATAAAAATTGGATTTGATAAATTGGATGTAGCATCAATGCATAATCTGAAGAAAAACATAAACAAAAAGTTGAATCTAGAATGATGTAGAGTAGATTTGATCTAAATATGACAAAATAAACCGAACCTGATAGAGGTTGACGATGACACAAGACTTCACAGGGCTAATTAATGGCGACTGGGGCTAGATGAGAAGGAACTACACCAAAATAGGCCTGTAATATTTTATGTAGTTGGATATGAACCTAGAAATGGATCTAGACTGAAGGCAGAAACCTGTAAGAATAAGTGAAACAAGAGGAAACAGAAAGGATACAAAAAAATTAGGAAGATAGATGGTAAATGGTATGACAATAAACTGGGTCAATAGCTACTAGGTTGGATTATTGGCGACCGGGGGAATGACAGGGTGGATTTGAGAAGGTAGATGAAAATGAATGGTTGGATCTAGAAAGATGGATGATTGGAATCAACAAGATGATGAGGCGAGTGACACGAAAACAAAAATAGAGGGATGAGTCGATGATGACTAGATTGGATCGACAACGACTGAGATGGAATTATATTTGGACTAATGAAATCGAAAAAATGACCACCTACAGATGATCATGAAGATTATTGGATGCAAGAACGAGGAACTATGAGGACTACATAACCTGTGAATACAATGATGATGGTTATAACAAGATGATGATTATAATGGATCAAAGCATGTAATGACAAGAGGACTCCAAATCTTCCAAAAATGAACAAAACATCTCCAAGATGGCTTCCAAATGGTTTGACAATAGCAAAATAGGACACAAAATGAAGGAAAGATCACAAGATCTCAGAAAATCTCAAAATTACATCCTTGAATAAGGGGGTGAATGAGGCTTTATAGGGTCGATGACGACCCAGATAAGTTGTTGAAGACTGTGGAGAGACATCCATTCGGGTGGTGGAATGATGTCCGACTTGAGGCAAAGAGGCCCAAATGAAGTAGGATTAGGCTTTGGATGGATATGGATGAGCTAGGGATGCACATGGAAGAGAAATGTGTAGGTGGATGGCAAAAATGAGTAAATAACGACCATAGATGGGTAAAATCATTAAATGGAGGCCTGGGGATATAAAATTAGGGATGAGAGACAATTAAGTGAGGATTAGGATTAAATAATGATGATTAAGGATAAGTAATAAAATGATTTAGGGGGGATAAAATAATGAGATGACGATTAGAGATAATTAAGGATAATTAGCATAAATGGGATGGAATATAATGATTAAAGGTGGGAAAGAGCAATTAGTGGGATAAATTGAATTTAGGAGGGAATATGAAATTCAAATGAATGACCATGAAGAAAAGGGAGTGAACACAGGGTAGAGGATGGTGATACCAAATTTTGGTGTCTACAAGGATGAAACACTAATTAGAATTCCCTTGGAACCTCAAAAAAATCTATGTCTATGTTGGGGACATAAAACAATTCCCTCCTCATAATACTCCTCATGTAAATCCTATACATAATTACTAACTAGATAAAACCCAACTGTGTATTAAAGTGTATGACCATAGGCCTCTCATACAAACTATAAATAATAATCAAAGGACCCAAAAACAAACTCAACTTTTACAAATGGAAAACCAACTGAAATAAGTCATTATCTGACCTCCTAATATGTGTTTGTATCATCCTCAAATTATAGATGCTGATGGAATCTTAATATCAAAACCTCTAATTTGTAACAAAGAACTACAAACATTACAAAATGAGCTTCAATCTACCTATATCTCCTCCTTTGATATTGGAGAAATATCTCCAACTATTTTTTTATGAAGGGTCAACTAGCCCCAATTTATATCTTAAACATTTCAGAAATCTCTACATAGAATGGAATAAAACAAAACCTTACGCAACTACCAAAATATTAGACAAAACATATTATGGTATGATTTAGGATGGTATAGTCATCTCACACCCAACACAATTACCAAGCTAGAAGATCTAGTAAATTTTCTAGTCAAATAATTTCAACATCATGATCTTCTTGAAAATAACTTAGGATAATTTACCAATCAAAAAAATTATCTCACGAATTATCCCTTGAGTTCATCAAAAAATGGAAATCCTTAGAGCATAAATATGACAATAACATGATTAGATAACTTATCTTCAAAACATTACTCGTAACCTTTTGGTCAAATATTTTTTTGTATGGCAAATTATGTGTTTCCACCAACTCTCACGGGGCTACGCCCCTCCTTCTGGTGTATCAAGAGGCTCCCATTATTGAAGGTTAACTATATAATTATATCTTATTGTTG
Source organism: Taxus chinensis (assembly GCA_019776745.2). NCBI lineage: Eukaryota > Viridiplantae > Streptophyta > Pinopsida > Cupressales > Taxaceae > Taxus > Taxus chinensis. The sequence goes on from CM034146.1 coordinate 662,393,062, forward strand.
TGGGGGTGGCCAATAGGCTAGGGATCACACATGAAAACTTCATTAAACCTGTTTAAAATTGCTTGTACGGGGTACAAGGGAGGAAATTGAAGTGATGAGAGGTGAAGGAGAGAAATTAGGAAAGGGAGGGTTATTGATGTGAGAAGGAAATTACATAGCTCACACCCAATAACTAGAGTGGTTCAACATTAAATTACAGGAAAGAAACAATGAATCATCTAGCGAGACTAACAAACCTAGAAATACAATTCTTTAGATTCATTCATCAAGGATACAAATTTCCTTCTTGATCACTATGCTTGCAAAGTTCAGAAAAGAGATAAAATAGAGGAATACATGAAAAAGAGAAATGGAAGAAATATAGCTTTTATTTCTTGTGTTGGTGATACAAAGCTCCACATCTAAAACCACAATCCATAATTTCTACAAAGAACTAAATTTTTAACATTTCAAGATCCTTTGAAATGGAGAAGCCATTTCAATTTATAATAATGTGAATTGACCTTTCAACTACCCCTACATGACTCTTCATGATATCATTCAACTTGTGACTTTACGTATTCCTAGAAAATGAGAAATAAGTTCCCTTTTTATAAATCAAAGGGAATTTTACAATTCAAATTTAGAAAGTCACTTAAGTGAATGAGACGAAATATCATGATTACGTACAATGAAGAATTAGAAAGGGGGAGAGATAAGAAAAGGGAGAAAGAGAGGAGAGGGAAGAAGTTGCCATATCTAGTGAAGAAGCTCCCTATGATGAAGAACTTGTTGATTTATTCATTCCTGATGAGGAGTCTCCAAAATGATATCTTCTTCCTTGAATTATTTATTGAACTGAGTTATCGTAAGTATCAACTTATCCAACTCTGGAATGCAAATGTAGTTCAACACCTTGATCCATGCCCAAGGAACATCACTGATATTTTTGCATTGACCAAGCCATCCTTCATGATCTTCTGTAATTTCAGAAATGTAAATTCTTATGTTAGTCAGGGACTCTAAGCTATCTTCATTGAAGGAAAGAGAGTCACCTACCTCTTTCTTGACCAACTCCTGGAAGGAAACAATAATTTATTTTGATGATGAATTATCAGTGAGTGGAGGGAACTCAAGTTTATGAAAACATTTGTAAACCTAATTCAAGATCTAAAAAGCACGTTTTCCAAAATAGTCCAATTCAGAGATTGCAATTTTGAGAATTCCATATCTCACATCAATGGTGTGGATCCAAACTTGAGACAAGTTCTTTGCAGCTGATGAAAACACATTATTACTCATGAGAGTCTGAGAGTTGAAGGAATTCATCTTATATACTAGTGGGAACACCTCATCCAAGTGAATTACCTCTTTCACAATCTCCTTTTTTTTAATTTACTTCTGACAATGTTGCAAGAATGTACTTGATGAGAGAGGTTACCTCTGGAAATAATGCTTTTCCTTACTTGATGATTTTCTCAATACACATCTCGTTACCCTTCCCCTACACCATGTAACCTTGTGCTCTCTTTATTATCTCAGGATCAACACTACTGATCAGAGGAATGTATTCTACTGGAAGATAAGATGTTGAGTTGGGTTCCAAGAAAGGTTGAATGTAAACAAAGAGATTTTACTTGTTCCTCCAATTGGACAATTTTTTGCTTGTATTATTCATTTCAATCAAGGATGCAGGAAGAGGATTCCTTAAATAGATGAGAATAACCTCATGTGAAGCTTGTCCTAATGACATGCAAATAAACTCATAATCTAATGGGGTCATTTCCTCAATAGGATTTTCATTCCTATGCCTAACAAACTCAATATATTGATTACCTGAGGCGCCATTGAAGAAGTGGGAAGTAGTTTGGGCCTTATTTCTTCGCTTGGAATTCAATATTCCTGATATTGATTTGAGATTGGGCATGATAGCATGATGCTTTATTACTAGCTCAATTTTGAGCATTTCTTGAATCCATGGAAATAGATTGTCAGGGATTGATATGATTTCTGCAACAAGAGAACTTTCAGAAACATGTTATGGAATCAAAGCTTGATCACCATGAGGAATATATGACATTGGGGATGAGATACATGGAGGATTCAGAAGAAAAATATGTGGCAATGGATCACTGTTGCTTTCCTTCACCTAGTTCAATTCAACAAACTCCCCTTGACTCACCCACCCAACTCTCCTAGCTCACCGAGCTCACTCAACCAGCTTACCAGAGAGATATGGATGGATTGAACCCAATTGATGAACTACTTATATTGAATCATGGTGGAGATTTTAACTCTTTTTTAATCTCTTCAGACTACACATTGTCTCTTGATTGCAACTGTTGTCCCATGTGATGCTCTGCCTTGCTTTAGGGAACAAATTTAATGTTTCGGAATCCCTGTGAAGAATGAATTACATTTCTTGAGCCACTACTTGAAAACCTTGTGAAGATGTCAAAAAGAAAATGAGATGACTGAAAACAGAGCCTGCTGCAACTTTATTCACCCAAAATGGAGACTTTCTATTTTTAGTAGGTGGAACCAAGACCCGCTATTTTGGGATATTTCACCTGTTTTTCTCAAATTTGAACTTATCAATCCTATGGAATACTCAATTCAAATTCGTTGACGATTCTTTGCTATTTTTAGAAAGTTTATTTTTGGAAAGTTGCCTTTTCTTTTTGCTTTTTTCAACTTTTTTGATTTTTTCGGGAAAAATTGCCTAGTTTATCATCTTCATGGTTTTTTTGAGTGCACTGATATGAGAAGGAATTTTTATTTTTGGAATATTTATAATTTTAGTAAGTTACAAGACCAGATACTTACTAAATTTAGAAATGGAACTTTCCCATGTCATATTGCAACAAAAATGACTTAGTTAGATTCTACTCACTTCCGGGATCCCGTGCTCAAAATTTCATCTCAATCCACCCGCTGGAATGCTTGGAAACTGAAAAAATAAATGCTAGTGCATGAAACAAGGGTTTGATTCCATTAAAAAATTAGGGTATCATCTACTCTAATGTTATGGTGTTCTTGAAGGTGTCTTGGATGAAGAGAAAGTGAGAAAATCTCACTTGATTCCGTTCACCGGTTTACAAGATATGCGTTTTTTAAGTTTTGATGCATATGGTTGATCTGGATGAATTTTGATAGAATTTTGGTTGAATTTGCAGGTTTTTGGAGTTTCTTACTTCGTAATCATGGTGGATTGGCAAATAAATGAGGAGAAAGTAGTTCTTCATGTTTATTATGATTACATCAGTGAGTTTTTGTGTTTAGATGATGTAGAAGCAAGAAGTAGAAGTAACAACAGTTAGCTAATTTTTTGGTATTTTTTAACTTAATGGCATGGGGGGTGGGGCACATTTTATTTTCCCCACTATCCCCACTATCCAAGGGATAGTTGGGAAAGTAAAATGCACCCCCCCACTTTGAGCACAGTAAGTGGTAGAACATGATGCAAGGAAATGGTGGGATGAGAGAAATAAGCACTTGGGGGAGAAAGTTTGATCACATGGTGAACATAGGAAGGGGCTAATGGTGGGGTGAATTTTCTTGTCCCCACTATTCTTGGGACGGTTGGGACAGTAAAATGCACCCATGGCTTAAAAGATGATAGCTTAGCCATTTCATAAGCAAAAGGCTTAGCACCCCATCAGGAAGAGGGAAGGTCACATGAGAGACCAAGAGAAAGAGTTGAGGGGTGAGGGGAAATTTTCATCCCCACTATCCTCAGTATCCTTGGGACATTTAGGATGTAAAACCCCACCACCTATCAAACTAAGAAATGACTAAGTCTTTGAATATTGAAATCACTTTTCCTGGAGCTACAGGAGGTTTTTTCATGAAAATTTTTATATCATTTTGACTCCCAATATCATTCCAAGGTCAATGGGATGATTTTAAATACGTGATTATTTATTATTCTCTAAAAATTTCCACTTTTTCATTCAGGAAAACAAGGCGAGTCTGCAGAAACTGATATTCCCTGAGAAGCTCTTGAGACCTGTGTAAGAATGTGAAAGTTTCCATCATGTAGAAGATTAAAATATATTTACAATGAGTACTTGTTTTCCTCCTAACTCCATACAGAAATCCTGGAATCCTCTATTGAATCTCAGGTACCATTTTTAGACTGCTTACTCCTTGACCCTCAAAAACCCACTTTCACTGTTCTTGTTCTTAAACATACAAAACCTTCCTAAATTTTCCTAAACCAGTTCCATTGCATTATTAAATCCTTAACATCACTCCCAGTTGGTTTTAAGCTTTTACATCTTCCCCAGAGGATGCACACCTATACTAGAAAGACCAAAAATTTCCTTTCTAGGCTTACAAGAGATTTCACCACTGAAAGCACTTCATCGAAATAACTAAGAGACCTCATCAAAATGTTTCAAACACTTAGGGAATGTCTGTATGACACACATGAGGATATTAAAGATTAATATAGGCATGAAACCAAGGGAAGACTAATCCAGAGAGGTATTCAGAAGGGTTTTCATGAGCAATTTTTTGACACTAGGGTTAAGTTGTCATGTTTCAAGTTTGAATTTTTCACTTGCGAAAACACATGACAATAGATAGATTTAGGTTGGGGAATTATTTTGGATCATGCACAATGAGGACAAGGAAATCAAGAATCCTAGAATCTCAAGTCACTGCGTGGACCAATGTCTTGTCCATTGAGCTTATCAAGTCATTTTTCCAAACAAACACACACGAAGAAACCTACGAAAGGGAAACACACTAGAAGCGGAAAACAAAAAACAAAACTATATTACAAGGGAGGGGTATTTATAGAGGTGCGGACATAATGTACGCATACCCAACAATGGGTTGGGATATGTACACACCATCATGGAACAACAGTCTGTAATCAAACCTCTGAAACTCGCAGACCTTTATCTGATCATGCCATGATCTTGTGATGAATTTACAAGGTTTGAGAAGAAGGAGACATAAAAATATTCCATATTTGTACTTACATTACACTGAAAACATTATTTTATCCAATGAAAACTTTGTTACCTATTTGGAATACTCAATTTTTACAGCTTCCGCTTGATGCTATGTGATCATGAGAAACAATTCCTTCATGTCCCCTAAAGTGGAAGCATTGTGTTTATCCTCAAAACATTCATCATCCTTGAATTGCAACATGAAATCATCTCTTGAGTCAACAAGGTACATAGAGGAATTGAGAACAAGCTGATTCACTTCCCAATCAACAAGTTTTCTGAGACTTTCAATTTGTTGTTATAAGAATTTTTTTTCCAAAAATAAAGGCCACGTCATTGGCACAGAGGTCTTCATCATCCTTGAGAAAAATTTGTAGTATGGAAACATGTTCAAAAAAATTTAGAGCTTTAGGAATGGTGAAATAAATATAAGTCCATGTCTATTCACAAGTTTCTTGCAAATTCTTACTTTAACCTCAATTATCACCTCACCTCTCCTTGACGATTCACCCTTGTGACTCTCTGAGCCCCTAAATCCCCACACCCAATTTGAATCACTCACACCACTCCCCCTACCCAACCCTGACTCAATCCCTCCTTGAAAAGTCACTCTGATGACTCACCTCACACTCTACCTCCCCCTCACACTCCCTACCCTGACCTATCCACCTCTTCCACCTCACCAAGTTTCATTCATGACTCGACTAACTCACCTCATATCGTCGAGCCCCAAACATTAACACAGAACTCACCCCACCGAGTCTCATTTGTGACTCAATGCCCAACTCCATATTCCTTCACTGTGACATGTTAACCCAACCCCCTCTTCTCCATGCTTACTCCTCACCATTTCTTCCCATTTCCCCTCACCACAACCTAAACCTACCCACCTCCCTCAGTGAGTCACCCAAGCGACACACCACGTTACCTCACACACTTATCTCTAATCCACCTACTTATTCCCCCCGAACCCACTTCACCCCTGATGAGTCGCCCTTGTGACTCAGCCTTAACTCAATTCCTCACCATTCCCTCACCAACCAAATCACCTCAGTGCCCAGAATCGATTTACCTTAACTCCCTCTATCCCTGACCCCAACCTACCCTACCTCGCCCTTGTAGATTCACTCATGCAACTCTTCCATCCTCCAAACTCCTCGCCACACACTTTGGCTCACTTTCCAAGTCACACCCCTTTACCAACTCTTCAAAAATTTGAACCCTACCTAGCCGACTCACACTCATGACTCAGTTTGTTCCTCTCTGCTTCATACTCTGCATTCTGTATTTATTCTCTCCTCACTTTGCAACCAAATCCCTTTCTGGCTTTCTTGTCATCTATCCACCTCGACCCATCACCCATCTTGACCCATCTGAGGTGATTTACCCCCGAATCGCTATTGTGATGTGCTCACCACCCAAACTCGCCAAACCAACTTTCCATGCCCAATTCACCCCGTCCAACTCACCCTTCCTTTCTTGCCCTACCTAGTTCACTTGGTTAGCTCGCCCTAGCCGACTCACTACCTATCCAACTTTTCCATCTAGGTTTATCACCACACAACTCACTTCCTAGCTCGTAGCCTCAACTATTTAGCACAACTCACCACACACCTCGCTTCCTAGCTCATCGCCTTGCCTGTCTAACTGACTCACTATGTAAAATTTTTCCCCATTCAACTCACCATGTATCTCACTGCTTAGCTCATTGCATCACTTGTCTATCTCACTCATCATGTAACTTGCTCAACTCACTTCCTAGCTCACCTACCTTTCAATTCACCACCTAGCTCACCTAACTCACTTCAATCACCACCTACCTCACCCAACTCACCGTGTAGCTTTCCCTACTCACCCATCTCATTGCCTCGATTTTTTTATCTTTTTCACTCACTGTGCAACACACCACCTAGCTCACTACCTCACCCATCTACAACTCATCACTTCGCTCACTGTACAACTGATCACTTCACTTTTCTCGCTTTCCTAGCTCGTTTAACTCATCGCCAACCCACCTCTACATGTTCTCTCCTCCTCACCATTCGTCCCCTCTACTTTGGTTCCTACTCATCATCAAGTTTTCATCTGCACATGGTTGGGGAAACCCTAACCTCACTTCTAATCATCATGCCTTCCCAAGGTTCATTTTCTATCTTCTTCAACTACCACTTTTCATCCCGCATTACACTGGGGCAACCTGTAGCTCCAAAAATGTCAGTTGAGGGTGAATCATAGAAAAATTTTTATCGTTAATCTTATGACACTCAATCATCAACCACCTTATTCAATTGACTCTATAGTCTCTGCCTCAAAAAATTAACCTATCAATCCCTTCACAGATTCCAGTTGAAGTGGCCCATCGATCATATTTCTAGGTTCTTGTCTATCCATTCAACCATCTAATCCCACATCTATAGTAACCACCATCATAGGGTTAGACGACCCCCATCTTGTCTGCTTTAACACACAATCCAAAAAGAGGAAAAATGTAGGCATTAGAAAATGCACCTTGCACATAGGGTCTCTTATTCAAAAACATAAAAAAATCATAAAACATAAAAATCACAAAAAATCAAATAATCCCACAAAAACAACTAAAAAAAATAAAACTCCACAAAATGGGGATAAAATACACCTCACCACTCATATTACTAACCCTGACCCACTCACATTTAATTTTTTCCAACCCACTTACCCATGTGCGTGCCTAATACACTATTGACCCTATCATTGCACCTATATGTGTACCATTCCCCCATGCACTCAAAATCTATAAATTTACCTCTCATCCCCATAATTCCAACCTTCTAAATCTTGGCAACCCCTGATTCTTGGTGCATAAACGATATACTTAAGTTTTCTTTTTCTCTTTCCCACATATCTTAGTTTTGCAAGTTTTTTAGAAGTGAAAGTGAAGCATAAATGATGGATACAACTTGTTGCAACACTGTTTTAGTGAAATTACAACATATGTGGGAATCAAAACTATGATTGGCTTGCGATTTGTGTGGGATTTTTTGTGAATCACAAATGTGATTGTCTTGCGATCTGAATCAGGTATAATTTTCATTTTCATTTTTTCTTTTGTAATTTTAATCAATAAAATGTCTTTTATCTCCTTAAAAGGGTTAGGGATATGATTGAGGTAGGTCCCTTGACCACCAAAAACATCTAGTTTTTTTTAAAGTTTACTTGTGTACATGTTTAGATTCATATATGGAAGAGTTTTTTACTCACTTTATTCAATGAAAGAACCCAAAATTGTCATTCTGTTTACAATGGAAGCATAAGCCCATTCTATTTTAAGTAACATTGATTTGGAGATTTCATATCAACTAATAAGTTTTGCAAGTGATCCAAATCCAGGCATACTGGAATCTAATGAGGTAAAACATCAGTTACAATATGTGATTAAGCAAGATTTAATCCATCATATCACTTCTCTGTGGGTTTCTTAAATTGTTAAAGTTCCTTAAAAACATGGTTCATGAAGGATGTGTTTTTATTATAGAGCATTGAGAAAAATAACCATCAATAATAGGTACCCCCTTCCTTAGATAGATGATTTTTTAGATCAATTACAACATTATAAATATTTTACTAATCTTTATTTGAAATATGGGTATCACCAAATGCGGATTAAGGAAGACCAAAATGTCCATATGATTAAACCAATATCCCCGTAAAAATTTAAGGCATTTTTTTAAAATTTGATGAAGAGTATAAAATGAGAACAAAGCATTACAACTTAAACACACCGATTTGTGACCATAACCAGATTATCAAGTTCATTATCAAGTTGACAAGTAAACATGATTACTTACGTGTGACACCTTATTAACATAAGGAATGAACCGAAAACAAGAAGTATAAAATTAATCATGTCATTATTTGCACTAAAGGCAATTATTTATGTTTATTAGGCACTTCTATATAAAAAGGGGTAATTCAACACAAAGGTAGAAGTCACAACAGGATATCCCAATAGAACTCAAATCATAATTTTCGATTTTTTTACAGTCAATTTCATATCGCCTTGTACATAATGATGTTTGTGGTTTACATTCATCAACAAGGCTATCCCATTTTAACACCATTTATGGGATTAAACATTATGTAGATTATAGGTTCCAAGGAAAAGGACAATGCTAATAGTCTCACTCAAAACATTTCAAGGATGTGATACATTTAAAATTATACTTATACATGTTCTCATTTACACACAACTATTACTAACATCATCACATGTGTAGTATGAGTTGCTCAATTATGCTCTCAATTCTTACTCAAGGTTATTTGTACCCTCATAATGAGGTAGGTGGTTTTACAATGATGACGAGACATAGAGTTTCCTTTCAATTTCCTTAAAATCTCAAAAAGCTTCATTCTATTCCTTATTGATCTAGGTAAATCCGGTCATGAAGAGTTTTAGTACAACATACAATTCTAATTAATTTCCTATTGGGTTCATTAATTGATAAAACTATATCCTCTAAAATAATGAACTAAAATATTTATTCAATTATTCCAAAAATAGTATTCAACTTATATAGGCTTAACCCTTATAAAACATTTGGTTTTCACCTCAAGGTCTTAATGTAATTAAAGATAATGACATGTTATATCCGCATCATTTTTTTTCAATATTATTCCATAAAAGGTTGTTACTATAACCAAGTCTTTTTTAAGCTCCATCTTACCCAAAATTTTGTGTCCAATTAAGGAAATGTTCTTGGATCACTACTTTTTTCAAAAACCATCTTTCGGTTGGAAAATCCTTGAAGCAACAAGAACATCTAAATACAACAAAGGTAGTTTACCCATTAGCCACTATTTCTTAAAAAATTCTTAAAGGACTAAGGACCTAGTGAAGAAGGTCAACCATTATTGTCATAATTATTCTAGCTCAAAGTTTAAGAATTCGATTACTTATTTACCAATAATTCCCTCTTTTACGTATAGGTTAGGGAAGGTTAATTTATTTCACATAAGCCAAACAGCTCAATGTTTCACTTTAATGAGTATCCTTGCTTAAACAAATTTTTAATTGCTTTAAAAAGCATTTTTCTCATACAAGCGATTCAAAGAAAAGCTAACCTTATAAGTGTTAGTGCCACATTTCTAAGATCACAAATAAACAACTCTTTCATTGGTTAGATTATAACAAATAGATTAAGGATTCGGTTCAACCTACTAATGTAGATATTTTATTGTGCAACGTGCAAGGAATCCATGTCCTATGATCAAAATGGGATTTCGTGAGATTTCTGATATAAGTGCCTAGGTTGCACTAATCCTTTTTATAAATAAAACATTTCTTTCCTCAATCGGAAGTGGGCATCATGCCAATACCTATACTCGTTTTTCATCTCAAGAAGCAAAAGTCCTTTTTTTCCCAAACAAAAGGTGGCCTAAGTAGCCTACCATTTTCCAACCACAAAAGGAGAATAATGGACAAAAGAATAGATACCAGAAATTGGACTTATTTTACATGTAATCAAAGGTAATATCAGATCTAATATATTCCCATATTTACGCCGAAGGTGTGGCTAATGTTGGGTTACATCTCAACGACTACGGCCTCCAGCTTGACCAGTTTGACGTGTTTGTGTGCAGGTTCAGGTGCTTGTCACTGCTTCTGCTGCTTCTTCTGCCCTCCTGCTTCACCTGCATGTGGTTGACGTGTTTTTCATTGGATCTGGGCAGGTGTTGCTCTGCTGTTGTTGCTAATATGTGCCTGTCTATGCGGTGTTTATACCTTGCTGCCGCTTGTTTTTGTTTGGTTTATTCTTCCCTTGGGTTTTTATGCCCGTTGTCTACCTCTCCACTCTTTCCTGGAAACTTCCTGTGCAGTGCCTTTTTGTAAGTATGCTCTGCAGATATTTGTTTAGCTCTGCATTTGGTATTTAGATGTTATTTGTATTTGAAACTATAGGATTTTCGGATTTTAAATTTGTAGAATAATAATGTTTTGGTTGATGCCTTCTGGGGCGCTTTGTATTTTTGGTTTGGAAACCCTGTTTTTCCCTCTGCCCACTTTAGGCTTTGTGTATAGATAATCATTAGACATAACTGTAATGGCCATATGTTCGAATGGTTACTGGTTAGTGTTTTCTGCTGTTTTGGTCAGCCCTTTTTTTAGGCAATTTGATTGTGAAAATGTATACAAATGCACAGGTGTGCAGCTTAGGAATATAGTTTTCCACGCAAAGAGATTTGGTTCAACACGAAACACAGTGACGAGGAATTTGTCCACTAACAAGTAGTGATATTGAGTATGGAAGGCAGCTGAAAATATTGCAACGAGCTCGGCATTTCAATGCAGAGCCACCTTCTTTCACGATCACATTTCAACTGCTTTGCCAGAATTTCTTCCTCTACTTCGGTCTAACAATAGCTTAGAAGCAAGACGGTTATAATGATTCTGGTGCCAGAATATGCAAGTTGTTTAGACATTTTTAGTTATTTTAGCATGGAAAATGGTGATTTTTAAAATACGACTGTGAAAATCAACCCAGCCATGAAATTAAAAAATTAAATAAATATATGACAGGCACTGTTTACACGATTTATTAGGCAGACTAGCGGTGAGGAAGGCATTCAGATGCATGTCAACTATTTGACAAAATGCGTGATAAAAACGAGCTTTTTCGAAACGTTAAGGTTGGAGTGTTTGACTTTGGTGTTTGGTTGGAGTCCATTATTTTCTCAACCTAGGGATATTCTATACCACGTGAGGTAGAGGGGATATTAAGAGCTCTAGACGCAGGGAAATGAATCATTGGCATGTTAGTTTGTGCGAGTTTGTAACAGGGTTTAGGAGTTAGAAATGGCTATTTTCAGTGTAACTTACTGCTTTAGGATAAGATAGCAACTCACTGCATTTGTAAATAAGAGATGCCAATGAGGAGGTCTTAGATGCTGATACCAAATTTTGAAGGCCATAATACACACTAAGCAGGATTGTAAGACTTAACATGCTTGGAATGACGCCTTGGGTCATCTATTTCTTGAGTGTAGATCCATGAGCAACTTGTTCCTGCAGTAATTGACTAATTATTCTCTTTCACTACTCAGAAAACAGCAGCTGATTGTTTGCTTGAAGGCTATACAGGTGTAGAAGAATGATGATACTTGTGCTCAATGGAAGTCTTCATTGTGTGAATCATCTGATTGATTGCTTGAAGGCTATGCAGGTGTAGAAGAATGATGATAGTTGTGCTCAATGGAAGTCTTCATTGCGTGAATCCTTGCAGAGGTGTCTGCCATGACGTTCTGAATCAGTGCCTAATAGGGGTATCTCGAGAGAGCTTCTTGAATGGCTCTAGCAGCTTGATTGTGAAGGGGTGATTCAACAGAATTTTGGTGTTGCGACTGGAGGTCCTGGCTTATAAGGTTATAGTTAGTTGTTATGGGAGTAGACGAATTAGGCCTGCTGTATCCATGCTGATGACGAGGGTGAGCGTAGTAGAGATGAGAACTGTTCCATAGATTCGAACTGTACATTGCTCGAATAGAATGGCAGAACATAAAAATTCCTCACTATCTCTTTACAATATAAAATTCCATGTAAAATAGAAGATCTTCACTCTTGTAAACAATATAAACAACTAAAATATCGTTACAGTTAAAGACATACGTTTCTTGTTTTGTGAATTGCACTTTTTTTGCAAACTTTACTTGGACTGTGAGTTCATGCATTCTTATTCTGTGAGAGCTGCAACAACAAAAAATTAGTCACCTCTATAATACATAGTATATAGTTGTCTTGCGACATTGTTTGAAACAAGGGGAGGTGGATATTAGTGAAACACCTTACATATTAATAACCTTAATATATTTCTCAAAAGTTGGGGCTTCAACAGAATCTGAAACTATTTTCTGTTCGAGCCCAACATGAACAATTTTAGGATATAACTATATACCAGCAGTTAAGCCTATTTGTCTATAAATATTTAGTACACCTACATACATATAGCATATAATTACACTGCAATCAATAGTCTAAACAACTACCAGTCTATGGGAAAAGCTAAAATACAATCTAGAAACTTTGAGCAATATTCACATGCCAACTGCAAACACTTGCGGAGATAATGCAAGGATCAATAACATAAACTGTTTCATTCCTCTAACTACCACTAAAATCTGAATGAGATTATTTCACTTTGGAGGGCCTACTTCAATTTAACATGAATAATCCTTTACAAATTGGCATACACCATTGTTCAAATCTGCTGGGAGAGCTACTAGATCATCAACTTCTGCAGAACCTCATCCAGATTTGGCATGAAGAATTTCCAACAATTCTGGAACTTGGCCTTCCAATCTCACTTTATCTGAGCTTCCATCTTCAGCCCCATTGAAGTAGTCCATATGAATCACATCTCCTAGATTACTACCAGCTCTACACAAAACATTGGTACAGGACAATATTGAAGCATCTTTCTATTCTATTAATTAAATAGAAACCTTTAGTGAACAAAAAATAATTTAAATGCTATATGTATCGTAAATTGTTATACAAATTCTAAAACACAATAATGGTGGATCAAGCTTCATCAATCACCTAGCAAATCAATTGTTTGCCATACTAACCCCCTGTGTTTTGCATGGGTATAGATTATAGAACTTCCCTTTCCGATTGATTCATGCCTAAATAGCTACATTTTTGTGGAAGCAGTACGTGTTCCAATCAGAGTTAGTTTACGTGTTTCAAACACCATAATAACGAGAATGATCAAAATGAACCAATAATTTCGTGTTGTTTACTATAAGCTAGCAACCGAAAAGGAAATCTTCATTCCTACTCCTACCTACAACCTTCAACTTTCTCTCAATTTGAGCACATCCCTAGCAAGCTTCCAGGTTCATACATATTACCATAGCTGTTGAGCAGTGTAAACCACATTACTGCAAATATAAAAGGAAATACAAATTTTTAAAAAGCCATCACTCTAGAATTGTGTAGCTACAGATTTGTGGGTAAGAATTTTTTATTCAGGACAGTTAGAAATAGAAAAGCATGTCAGTATAAACCCCTTAACCCTGCCATAACATATATGTCCATAAAATTCATTCACTTCAATCTAAGTAGCAACTACTATCATTCAAACTTTTGCGTACATTCTCATTAAAATATTGATAGTTTACTCTCATTTACATTAAAGAAACTAACTACCATTTAGGTAGCATACACTTTCTGTTTGGATTCTAGCATGTATAGAAAGTCTAAAACGAAAATTTCCACAATTCCAGGTTTACAAAAAGATTTTTCCATTTTCATAGAACTTTTCACAATTGTATAAGGTACTTATCTTTTACACACTTTTGGCAGTGTCAACCATAAAGTGCTAGGACCTATCAAAAATGGCAAATACCACTCCAAGAAAAGCACTTGGCTCGCCAACAACTATTAACAAGCTACATCCATATCATATGGTGTGGATATTGGAAGGAAGAGTCACTCGCAAAGGAACAATACATGACTACAACAATGCAAAAGGAGAAGACCAGATTCTCAATTTCAATGTAATTGACACTCTTGGTGTTGACATAAACGTTACATGCTTTGGCAAAGCTGCAGCTTTTTACCGTGCAAAAATCCAGGAAGGCACAATTTACACAATTTCAAAGGGGACTCTCAAATATGTTAAGATAGGCTATAGGGATTCAGCAGCCCATGGGAAATCATGTTAGAAATGGATTCTATTTTAGAGATTTGTGCAAAACCTACTGCATACATACCAACAACTACTTTCCACTTCCCACCAATTAGCGCAGTCCAAAAAATTCCTCTTGGAGCCACAATGGATGTTTTAGGCGCAGTAACTTTTTGCTCTGCTATTTCTACAAGCACCCAAACAGATGGAAGTAGCACACAACGTTCTACAATCACTATGAAGGACCACACCAGATATTGCATAACAATTACTTTATGGGGAGTACTTTATGATGAGGCAAACAAAATCTCACAACCACAACAAGGTCAACTTGCGGTCGAAATGCTAATACTAACTGTTAGAAAAGCTAAAACCGCAAAGTTTAGGGGAAGAACACTAATGACCATATACAAACAACTATCCTGTAATGTCACTGTAGTAAGAAGAAAGTCTCGAACTATAATTAGCCTAAAATCACAATTCACCCACAAAATTGTTCAACGATTTAAATTCAAAACAAAAAAAATCGCAGAAACCACCAAATACGCACCCAACTTTACATCCCCAACCACAAATGTCCCTCTCACAGCGTAATCTTGCTCCTCCTGGAGCGACCACTAGTTATACGGTTAATAGAAAACTTAGGTTGAGCATAACCAATGCACCACTAAGTTCTCACAATCCTCACAATATACAAACAAGGTACTGATCTCCCTGATGATTATAATTTTCAACAAAGTTATATTCCACTTAAATGTCATTCACTTTTTATTCAATGAAATTCATTCCAAAAATACAACATTGCATAATGAAATAAAATTACTTTGAAGGGACAACAAGAAGTCACAATAACACTTATTTCCCAACAAGCAATACTTGAATTCTTTCTTTCTTTTCTTATTCTATTTAGGAAAGTAAAATCATAGTGAGCTAATGAAATTTATTAAAAACCATTAATAAACTTCTTTAACTGTAGCAAAGAAAGTTTCTTCACAGTGTATTAGCAATCAACGTATCCTCTAACTTCCAAGTACCTTCAACAATTATTTAACCAGTTCAAAATGAACTGACATGAAATTCCATTTCATAACAATAAACAATAGTTAAAAGTAAACCACACTTATCATGTAACTAATAAAGTAACCGTAAATGCACTAGATTTTAACCACCTCTCCATGTTCCATCCAAGAGAATAAAATTAGGATACCAAATATTTCATGCAACCAAATTTTCATCATATAGTTTTTTTGTTTAAAATTAGAAATAAATACGATTCTTTTGTTGAGTATTTCGATATATAGCCACCCAGGGCCATATATAAATGTGTGTGTGTGTGTGCGTGTGTGTATTCAGATTTGGAGTTCAAGGGAAACAAACACAAATCTTTTGCAATCAATCCACATAGTGCCCTCAAGGCCATGCCATAACTTATCACCACATAAAAAAAGAATGAAAATTCACAAGCAAAATCCATCATGAAAAAAAATAGAGTTTAGAAGAGTACTGATATTTTTTCATAAATATATTCCTATCAAACAAGGATTTATAGAAAAGCATTTCCATACCAAACCCCCAAATGACACACAATTTATACAAATACCCAACAACGTGTATGCCCGGGTGTATGCACAAATAATCAAATAGGCCAAATAACAACATTTCAAATTTATAAATGCATATACTTGTCCAACCACATGTTTTTTTATAGACATCAATCAACTATTCTCATTAAAACAAGCATATACCGATATATTTTTAATATAAGGAAAGAACCCATGCATTATTTACTACTAGCTAATGCTTATTGCAATGAAAGGGAAAAGCGTGCCTGAAACCAACAATGTTGGTCACACCTATAGCCTCCATTCTAGCCTATGAAATATTGCACCCACAAGGAGATATTTACTCTCTCATTTTTTATGCTCAACCCTGTCCTGGTTTGTGCCTTCACCAATTTCTCCACCCATAACTAATGCGCAAGAAGCAAGGGCAAAACCACAAATAACCAGTCACAAATGGCACCTCCACAGACCACAAAAAATACCATCGCCGCCCAGAAAACAACCCTCCAAAATTTCACCCTTCCAAGCTATGGTTAGGGTTCCAACTCGCCCCTCCCTTCTCCAAGCTATGGTTAGGGTTCCAACTCGCCCCTCCCTTCTCCAAACACCCAAGGAAATATTTATAAGCCCAAATGTCAAAATGACTTAAGAATGGATTCCGAGCAAAAATAAAAAATCCCCATATAATGTGTTGGCCGGGTTTGTAACCCTCATTCAACTATGGGAGGTGTTTAAGAAAACAAATTATGCAAAAAATCAAATGCCAATAGAATTGTCCCCCATCATGAGCCACATAATCATTGTTTAAAACAAAGTTAAACAACATGTTACTAATAATAATACCTTTTTAAAATAATAATGCTTCCAATCAAAATAGTTCATAAGTCGACCAATATAGTGATAATATCCCATAATTTTATTTTAATAGTAATGTTTTATAATTCCTTTATTTAATAAAAAAATGTTCCCAAGCTTTGTTAAATGCTCAAGTTACTATCACACAAATTTATGAGGGGTTAAAACATGTTTTAAATGCCAAGAAAAAATGAATATTTTGTGTGCTATAACAATGTCAAGCAGGGCTTACAGGCGAGGTAAACAAATATAACGATCCTGAACATCCGTTGAGAAACCCTGAACAAGCAAATGCAATTCTTATTATGATGAATTAACACATTTAAGGATTGAATCTCTTGTTCGTGACAATAACATGTTTTACCATTAAATGTAGCTTATATTGATTGAAACAATATCCCCTTTTAAGAATGATACCACAATAACAACCAATAATAATTTTTTTAAAGGCAAGGTTGGTAAACATACCACACAACCATACTGCCCTTTGAGGGTAGGTCTATAACCAAGGGTGATCTCAGTAAATGTTAATGCCAATGATTAAAGTATAGGATGTGCATGTATAAATCATACACAAAAAGATAATATAAGGGATAAAATTAATTATGCAACTATTTATCCTTTCGCACAATAATCCCCGCGGTCAAAGATAGCCCTTCATAGCCTGTAGCTTCTGAAAGGGTTATAGGAGTATTTACAAGTGCAAGGTCTCTTTCCAATGATATTATCATTCTAGAAACTTTTGATAAAAATCATTTTCAATAACACTAAGGTGAGACCTTCATTGTCAGCAACATACACCAAAAATAACTAAACACCATGATATTGTTTGAGGGCATAATACCATGATAAAAAATGTTACAACAATTTATAGATGAAGCCAGTGTGAGATAAGACTCCCGACGGTTAGTAACACTTTATTTCACAAGGCAAACATCAATCTCTAATTTGGTTAACTATCTAATATCACCTTTACTAAGTAAAACAAGCCTTTTGACGACCAACAAAGGTGTCAAGTTGGAACTCCCAAAACCGGGTGTGACATCTTCCCCCCTAAAATTAAGCATCGTCCTGATGCTTCATCAAGACATCTGACAGAATGAATTAATTCTTACCAGTTTCAGTCTTTTATTGAAAACAAATCACCAACTTTACAGTCTCGAGCCAATTGATTTATCTTAAGTTTGGTCTTTCCTGCTATAATAAATTCCAAAGTCTTTCTTCAAGAAGGACTTAAAACACCCTTTTTTTATCGAAAATAAAATTGCTTAAGGTTTTGTTCTATCACAGTTCTTCTAAAACTAATTAGCTCCTTATGAGCAACTACTTCCTAGCACAAAAAGGTCAGATAAAATAGTGTTAAAACAACAACAATAGTTTCTCAATTGCATAACCAAACAACAATGTTGGCTACTATTTATTTCGAAAGAAAGTAACTTGAAACAAACAAATTTGACAACATTAAATAACTTAGTATTTTTTTGTACCTTTAAAACTAATTAGGTACATTCAATTGTCGACCCATAGCCATAAGAAATGGTAAAAAAATTATTCATAAATCTTCATTAAAAAATATACACATAGGTCAATTCCAAATACCTCAACAATATTCTACCCTTAAATCACATTCACACTGCAAAACATAAAACTCAGGTACACATGCATAAGGCCTAATCTTAAGTCCTTCAACATCTATATATCCTAATAAAAAACATTCACAATGCAAAACATAAATAAATTAAAAAGTTTAATAGCTATTTAATCATATGGTTGTGACATATTTTAGGATTCTAATAATTCACCTTAATTTTAGGGGTGCACATATGTATATAGGTATTTTGTGAGCGCAAAAAAAAAAAATCATTATGTAATATATGAACATGTCATATCACTATTTTTATTTTATGTGTTAGCTTAGAGAGAACAATAGATTTTGAATCAATTTAATACAAAAATAATTGGTTTAAAACATTTGAAAATTGTTCCAATAACCAAGTACCCTATATATCCTATTATGATTGTCTCTTACAAACTATCATTAATTTAAAAAAGAATAACTATTAATACTTTTAAAAACAAAGTCAAATATACATGCTTTAGTAAATACATGATTTTACAATTCTTAATCATACTCTTTAACATAAATTTTAGAGAAAGCAAATATACATATTGTAGTAAATATACAATTTTATGGTCCTTAAATATACAATTATATGATCCTTAACAATCTTAAAATTTATCAAGAATCCATTACATTAAACAACACACATATATGTGTGTTAAAAGTATTTTTAAACATAAATGAGAGAGAAATCTCACACACACACACACACACACACACACACACACACACACACACACACACACACACACTTACTTTTAATATACAATTATATGATCTTAACAATCATTAAATTTATCATAATCCATTAAATTAAGGCACATTTCTATATATCTCGGGTCAATTAACTTGTAAATGTAAGTCCACTCCAAAACCCAAATCGAGGTGCTTGATAAGACACTTACACATTTTCATGACATATGATGTCTCTCTCAAGCGAAAATTTTAGACTTGTATAACATAAACATGCCAATTACAAGATTTAATCTCGGATCAATATATATGTATGTTTTCCTAAATGCAGCATTTGGTTGTGACAAATCTCTTAGGTAGTGCTACAAGCACTCACAATTTAACTTCCAACATTAACAAGAGTAAAAAGTAATAAGTATGAAACAAGCAAATTTAAGATATGAAAAGATGTTTACCAACAACAATGACACACAAAAATAATTGCTTTGACAAAAGCTTGAGTCATGGAAGTCCCACCTAACATGTTATGTGCCATTAGGAGAATCGTCTACGTCTAGGTCGTTTTGGGTGGATATTTTTTTGATACATTAGGCAGGCAAGAACCCTAAACGTGTTCAAATGGATTTCTTGCTCAAAATGTGTAGTGTGGAATGTGGATTCCACTTCCTATGTGTTACAACCTTGGCATTATGTGGAATAATGGCCGCATAGATTTGGCTTTAGACAGCTGCATGATGCATCCCTTATTAGTAGTTAACTTGCCTGAAAACCACATATTTATACCCTGACAATAAGTGGAACAGATAAAGAAAATGTTCAAAGCTTCATTCTGTACAACGTCCGTCTCAGAAAAACCCCATATATACTTAGATCTCCATTAGAAAGCTTGCATTCCATTGTAGAGGAAGATGCATGGGTATAGTAGAATTCGTGGGTCTAGATCTACTGATTTTGAAGAACCCAAGGGGAAGGACTGCTATACAGAGCTCAAGAACCCCATTAATGGAGGATCAGCAAAGTGGGCATTCAATTACAGTAGCAGAGACAGGGTCAATGGCTACAAAGAGCAGGAATTTGTCAAGGAAGCTGATTGTGTGGATCCCTCTGGTCAAGCTGGGTTTATATTGGGCAGAGCTCTGTCATTAAGGGAGACCATGAAGGACAAGAGACTCAATAAGAAGGTTCCCGGTGCAGATTCAGCTGTGAAGGATAGTAGAAATAATTCTCTGCAGGGGGCTGTGAAGAGAGTTTTTTCAATGAGGAAGACTGCTCCGGATCAAGAAAGACTACACCCACATGCTGATTTTTTCTCTGCTGATGTGGGTTTCAAGAGATCCGAGTCCCTGAGATACAATAGAATTGGGTCTCCTCCAATGGATTTGAATGAAGATGGATCCATTTTAAACAAGAAAAAGAAGAAAAGTGTGCTCAAGACTTGCAAACGCCTCTTGGGGATGCAGAAAAATTAGGGCTTCTTATTGGCCAATAAATAGGCTTTTGTTCAAAATTCCAAATGATGTCTTGGTTCTTAATTTGGGTAAAATTTTACAAGGCCATGAACAAACTTTATAATGTTCAAATTTTGCCTTCAAGGTTGCTTATTATGTGCATCTTATCAATTGATTTAAAACTTCTAAATTCTCCTCATTTTTTGAAGTATTATTACCATGAACATCATTGCTTCATCCAGTTTAATGTAGATAGGATTATACGCAAGATTTCAATCGATTTTTTTTTGGCAAAATTTGGGTACTCTCTCTCTTTTTAAGAAATAACCTATTATAGGAAGGGTTCTAACCTGAGGATTGGATACTTAACAATAAATAAAAAGGTCTATACTCCTGTACCCAATACTTCATGCATCCAATATCAACCGATGTAAAGAACTCCAAAGATTGAGTGTCTATTTCTCAATGGAGAAAAAAGATCTATTATTTGTGCATCTAATATCAATAGATGTGGAAGACTCTAAATAAATCATGTACAATAAAATAACATGAATTTGGTGGAATGAATATTCCTCAGTTCTTAATACTAAATTAGAAACATTATATATACTTCATAAATACTCTTCAGTTCTTAATACTAAACCAGAAACATTATATGCTGCAAAATTGATAGTTTCAATTTAAAAAAAAAAATCCATTATTCATACACCCAATAACAATGGATGTAAAAAACTCCATAAGGTCAGCCTGGTAATACTCTGGTCTGTGTTGCCTGTATGTTTGAATTGTTTCATTGAAATGGAATGACTCTGCCTCTCTGTTTATATTGTGTTCATAATTTTACGAATTAACTTTGCTTCTTGGAATGCATAGATTACTAATTTGTCTGAATCTTGTTCTTCAGTATTCCATTCTTGCCACCAGAGAAGATTCGCCTGCCAACTATAGTTCTCTGAGGATATATGCAATGGTTCCATGGAGAGGGGCCTATCATTTTCTTTCTGGTGCTGCTGAGATCTTTTTGGATTGTTTCAAAGAAGATCCTTACATATGAAGATAAAAATCAGTTGAAATATTTTGCTTAGAACATTTAGCCTCCATTTGGTAATGTAATCTGGTTTATCATCCAGCTCAGGGCTGCAAACTTCCAGGTCCATGTGGATGGCTGCAAACTTCCAGGTCCAGGTGGAACAGTATCCTAAAATCCTTATTTTAAATTTTTGGAATGCTTCTTATGTCAGTGAAGCATGCTTGATTTGGGAACAATGACCCAATTAACCACTGTTATATTCCCACGGGCTCTTGACTACCAAAAATTGGCATACCCCTCTAGGTAGGCATCTAGTTTCTCGTTGTGAACTACATGT
Source organism: Taxus chinensis (assembly GCA_019776745.2). NCBI lineage: Eukaryota > Viridiplantae > Streptophyta > Pinopsida > Cupressales > Taxaceae > Taxus > Taxus chinensis. Next base: position 662,415,213 of record CM034146.1, read on the forward strand.
AACACACTTATGTAATGGAGCCTAACCATCCTTCTGTACAATTTGAGTTTTACCTTAAAAATAATTCCAAATGTGCCCACCAAATTATCATGTAACAATGTTATGGTTAAGTAGATAGTTTTATATAGGAGCAACTTCGCCCACCAATTGTGGAGGAGATGGTACAACAACAAAATGATTGTCCTAAATGGGTGAAGGTCCATTGACAAATAGGGGCATGGTCCCCATGACTGTATTATAGATGGGTGAGTGATTATTGGGAAGCCATTGGAAAAAAGTTGTAAGGGATGTAGACCGATAGCAAAATGATTGTCCTAGAATGGGTGAGGGCTCATTGGCAAAAAGTTTGGGCACTAAACCCCCCATAATTGTGTCTCAAATGAGTGTGGGTCTATGGGCAAAAGGTTTGGGGACTCATTGTGTCCCAAATGGTGGGTGAAGGCCCAAACAAAATCATCTGTTTAATCGATTAAAAAATAGTAACAAAATAAATGGGGGGTACCTCCATTGAAAGCATTACCTCCTACATTGGGGTGCAATGTAATTATTCATGGGGTAACACCTCTATGAATATCATTACCCCTACATTGGGGTGAAATGTAATTATTCGTGAAATCCTTCAATTACTGAAATACATATACATGATTGAGTTGTAATTAAAGTAACTTGATGCATTCACAGTTATAGGCTCCAATGGAAAGAGGTCTTATACCATGCAACCTAGTTACTCATGCACAACATCAATGGATTCAAACAAGAACCTAAACACAACATGAAAGTAACACACTTCAATATTCTATTTAGGAAAACATGGTTATAGGCACAATAAAATGACAATCTTGTAACAATAAGCCATAACAATCCCAAATGAGATGCATTGCACACATAATTTTTATCCAGACTTTCACGATTGTAATTTTTTTTCAAAACTATACTTGACTCTTTGGTTCTATGCTCCTACTTGCATACCTCATGCTACGATGACTAACTGACAATTTTTTGAACCCCTTTCGAGCACTTTGCTCAAAGATGCTCACATTAAATAGGCATGCAAAAATAAAAATTGTTAAGAAGTTGAATGGGTCCTTCCTTCAACTTCATAACATCTGCCTCTTATGGGGCGCTTCACATTCCCTTCGGGTTCAAGCACTAGATGTTTAAAAACATTAGGACTCTTGTCATAACCATTAGGTCTCTTTTGCATGTATGTTACCTTTCACTAAGATTGCACACGAATCCCCTACCATGTCTCATGCATTGCATAATTCACACCACCAAAATGCATAGACAAATGATGGTGCACACAAGAAGCTGCTAAATTGATTGCATAAGAAGTGCAATTCACATCCCTTTGCAAGAAGTTGTGTGAGATCAATCCTAGGCGCAAGGCTAAACCTTAGCACACATGTCCTAACTCTTTTGCATAGATGCAAAAGACATCCTCAAATAGTAAGGTCTTACATTGCACATGAGTCTAACCTTTATGTGGGTGCAAGAGACAACAATTTTATGCAAACGTATGTCACTTATTCACCAACACAGAGTTGTGCAAATCTACTATATTGTTGCTCTATTTTTTTGGGAGATGCAATATTGCTTATGAATCCGGATGCTCATGAATCATACAACCTCGGAAAGTGAAATTAACCATAAGCTCATGATCAAGTGCATTCCAAGAGCTAGATGCTATTGGTATTCCCTTTTTAGTGGCTTCTAATGTGCTTATCATATCACATCTTTAATTTTCCATCCTTTCCACTTGTCCAGATATTCTCTATACTACTTTTTGTGTGTCATTTTTTCAACTCTCAAATCACTTATTGCTTGGACCTATGTGTGCACCTTTTTGGAAGTTGGTGCCTCCAATCATTATGTCAAAAGTTTGCGTCATCATTAGCTTCATCATTTTTCCCTTCATGTGATATGCATATAAATCAACGACATTGAAGATACACAACATTTTTTACTCCCTCACAAAATTCTACTTCACATTTGTTGGATGCAAATATCCATACACTCCCTAAATCTCCCATGAATATTCACATATAATAAAATGAGCCCCCACATCATCCTCCATCATGGGATTGTAATGATATAACTCTGTTGGGATTAACACACCGATTGTATAGATAATATATCAGATCTAAGCATACATGCAAATAAAAGCGGATATTCTACCAGAAGAAATATACAAAACAAGAGACATAAATCAACCCCATATTTAATGTGGTTTACCCCGTGTGGGATACTTCCACCAAGAAACAAGCCAATCTATTATTCAAAGCTTTGAAAAAATATATAATGAAGATTTACAATCTTCCACACCTCTTAGATGTACAATGATTTCTTTCTTTCAAGTTTTTGCTTCTTCTCCAAGAACTCTCTCTCTCACCAAATTTTGCAAGTTTTTCTTAATTCTTGTTAATTCTTACTTCTAGACCCTAACTTCTATGCTTATATAGGTGAGTATAAACTTAGGGCACTTAGCCATGCAATTACAATAAATAGATTTGCTTGAATGCTAAAAATAGATATAATTCCCAAGATTTAATTAAAAAACTCACGTATAGATAACTGATGTCAGTTCACCCTAACCGATGCCGGTTCCTCCTTGCCTGACCGATGCCGGTCCTAGGTGACCGATGTTCGTCCCTCCTAACCGATGATGGTTACTGTATTTTCCAACAAGTTTTACATTGCATGCTAATCTAAAGTAATTGAGTTCCACAACTCAACAAACTCTATATATTCCTTCATCGTAGTTGTAACTATATTATGATACACCTCACCATTAGATGGGGAAGGGAGTAAAGAAAAAAAACATAAAATAAGAGGGTGGGATGCTACCACCAAAAAATCCACCACCACACTCCCTCTAAAAAATCCTATTTGGTGCAAAGAGACATGGAAAATTCCCACACTTCGACCACCCTCTGAAAAACACCTTTGAGGAATAGAAGCATCGACACAAATATTTTCTTGTTCTAGTTAGGAAACCTTTTGCTTCCAAGACCAACCCAGAGAATGGAGGGATGTGTTACCTCAAAACCTTGATCCTGACTAATGAGGAAACAAACTGCCCACAATTATATATCCATACGTGAAAAGAGATTTTCAAGCCATGCCTCAAGCCCACACAGTTTGAAATGAGAATGAACAACTAATAATGTGTTCAAACTAGTTCCACCATGGAATGGACCCAACCTCCACCATGGAATGGACCCAACCTGGCTACTGGAGCATCAAAACCCAATAAGTTCACATGACTTGAAGGCCGCCAAAATACTTTGACACTCAAACTCTTCATCCATGCTAAGACAAAGCATTGACTATCATGCCCACCAAGAGGATTCCAATTGAAAAAAACCAAAGAGGTTGAAGTCGATAAATAAGTCCAAACAACCATATCAAGTACAAAGTCCCAACATACAAGTCCCATAACATTGAAATTGTTTAATATACTTAAAATAGGATTGTATGTGAACATAGACTATCTCAAAAAATGTATTTAGTGTTCCATCCTCCTTAGGTTTTCATTTTTTAGTAGTAAAATACCATTTTATAGAGGAACTCCTCAAATGTTACAAAAGAAGTAAGCTCGTTCATTTTATAGTTGATTTTTTTGGGTCATTCTAATATTGTAGTTTCATATATACGTTCATGTGTAGGGCCATTGGTGAAGATGAAGTCCAAAATGTTTATACCTCCCTTGTTAGTGATAATATGTGTTGTCTTGGTTGCATCACCTCATCAGTCCATAGACACAAAATTTAACAATACATTGATAGTGGGAAACAAACTACACTTTCTCTTTAAAATGGACTATTGATTCCTTATAATGTTTTCATAAGATTTGTAACATAATTTGTTACAACCATATTTACTTATTCCAAATGTATTTCATATTGGATTTGTAGATTTAATGAGTGTTTACATTTAATTACCTTTTGTTTATTTTTTAATATTTTTTTGGGGGTTGGTTATGTAGGTATTAAGTTCCAATCCAAGTGGAAATATTTGTTTGGGATCTTCAATACACAGTTAAAGATGGCATTGGTTATGTAAGTAATGGGTTTCAATCCAAGTGGAAATATTTGTTTGGGAACTTTAATATGCATTTAAAGATGGTTCTTGGCAAGTTTGCAGGAACACTAACTACTTTTATGTAAGAGTTAGTTATCCCAATTTAAGGTAGCGATTTAATTGGGATTTCTTGAGTTGTAACTTTTCATCCCATAACTCAAAACATAGGAAAAGGGTGTTGACAACCATACATTCAACAATAGAAAATAAATAGAAAAAACACATATACAACTACAAGTTATACACATGATTTAAATGTGTATGTAAGTAATGAAAAATCGATTTTATTTATTATGAATTTAAAATCAAGCTATTGAAAAAGGTCAAGAATTTATTATCATGGATATTCAAAAAATAATAATATTTTATACATAGTGAAATTCAATGTATGATTGTAGTTTAAGTTAAAAAATCCATGAATTTTTTTTTATTAAAAACACACTCATATTAATAAAAAAAGGTATAGTATACCACTAGTCATACAAAAAATGATGGAAAAATCCATACCCCAAAATATTAATCGCATTGAGCCAAGAAGCCCTTGAGAAGAATCCATCTCACCTACAGAAGGCATCAAAATACATGTATATATAGTAAAAGTTTTTTTTGAACCAAAAAAAAGGTGCAAGAAACAAGAAGCATACAAGAAAACAAACCCACAGAAAACTAGGCCATAATAGAAAATTGCAAACTTGAGCAACAAGGGAAGAAGCCTAATATTCTTTATCAATATCAATCAACCTAAATTACAAAGGAGTGTCTGCAATTCTTATAGGAATTGAACAGTCATGTGTAGACAAATAAATGCGTTGCATAGGTACAACCAAATTCACAACAACTTCCAAAATACATCCGAGAAGCAACAATAATTAAATACAAACAAATAATAATTGTTACAACTACGTAACAATAAAACCTATGCAATAATATGAAAAATATTGTTATAAAACTATATAGCAATATATCAACTAATTACCTTATTAAATAATTAAATATTTTAAGGTAATATGATGCATAAATTAATCACATTGAGCCAAGAAGACCTTGAGAATAATCCATCTCACGTACAAAAGGCAACAAAATACATGTATATATAGTAAAAAGTTTGTTTTTGAACCAAAAAAGGTGCAAGAAACAAGAAGCATACAAGAAAACAAACCCACAGAAAACTAGGCCATAATAGAAAACATGGTGGTCAGAGGAGGTAGAGGTTGGGATATATTTTGGTTTGTCCCCCAGCCACTAGTGGTTGAGGGGTAAGCCATGTTAGGGACGACATATCGCCCATCTTGCTTCTGTTGTTATTAATCTTCTTCTTTGGTTTGTTGCAATCAGTGGCAGGGAGAGGCAACTGGTGTAAAACATGGAAACTTCCCCTGAGAAGGAGAAACCCACCCACTTCTACCACTACCACCAATGTTGCTAAGCAAGTAAAAAAATAACCACTACAGGTGGGGATATAATTATACATATGATGGGAGTGGTATCAATGGGGAGAGGATATTTTCCAACTGCTAGAACGATGCTTATGAAAACTTCAGTCACAACCCTATGAGGGAGAGAGGTGGAATGATGATTCTGGAGGAGCCCAACTAATAACACACAAAGCATTACCCCCAATGCAAGAGTAGGGATTGAAGGTGTTCCACCTCCAAGTGTACTTTATCTTCTTGAGCCTAGATCGGAAGCATAACATTGGAAATAACAATAACTTTATTAGTCATATGGAAGTCTCTATCCATATCAATGTTGTTAAAATAGGAAAACATTCTATCTTTCCAAATTTAAAATAGAATATCTACTATAATGTTTTTCCAAAAAATATTGAATTTTACAGGGAGCATGGACAAAACCCCTAAATGAACCATTTTCCATCTGAAAAATTCAAGGATGAAGGTTTGGAATATGGTGTAAACCAACTTCTAGGAGAACTAGGTGTGTTGGAAGAACCAAAAGAGGCATTTGATAAACTTTGGTTGTTAGTAGGATAGGAAAGTAGGGGTTGCAATTCCCTTGTGTTTGAGTCTAAAATCCAATAGGGTGACCCTAATATAAGAGGAACCATAAAGAATGAGATTTTTAGGGATTAATCTGAGCTTTCCAAATTGTGTTAAATCTTTGGGCCCATATCCCATCCTTGGACTTAATATTTCATTGATGATTAAGAGAGTCAACCATAACCTTCTTTGGGGAAAGGAGGTGATAACCAATATGAGATTTGTAGTGACAAAATGGGGTTTCTCGATGGAAAATGTAAGTCTCTTCACTAGGGTACACATGAGGAAATACCAAAGTTTTAGAGGTAAGTTTTAGGTATAAAATTTGTAACTTTTGAAATAGACTATGCACCCTCTTCTTTGAGCTAAAATCTATATTTGAGTATATTCCATGGGAGTTCCAATCCTAGGAATCATTGTAGAAGAATTCATTAATTAATTTAATTCCCTCTTTAATAAGTTAGATAATTTTAATTTAGGGAATCATTACAAATGGGGCATTAGGGAGATTAATAATGGGAGACCCTCAAAGTTAAAGATAGTTAATTGAGATCCTTGATCCGAAATTATCCCATACCCAAATGATGTTGGGTTTGAGAAATTCCCAATATTTCCATATGATTTTATCCACAAATGTGCCACATATATTCACATGTACATGAGAGATAAGAAGGATTTGGAGTCCCATACCTTTCCTCACTTGATGGCTCGTTGGTGTCTCTTGATTGATGTAATGTTTGAGATGAATTTTCTAAGCTTGAGTACCTTCAAGGAAATTGAATTATCCATTTGACATTGAGGGAATATTCTTGGAGCTTGATGTCAAAAATCCCCAAACCTCTTACTTCTTTAGGCCAGTAGTAGATTTCCTATGCCACTCTTTGAAACCCTTTATGGTTTTAAAAGCTATCACATAGAAGGTCAATGATAAGTGTTAGTGCAAAATCACAGCACCCCCGAATGGCCAAAGATGTGAAGTGGTTAAAATGGGGAATTCAGTGTGATTGCATAACATTGGATCATCTTTTAAGCTATGGGACTTGCAAACTTGAGATTATCCTCCAGAGAAAGCTAGTTCTTATTCCTAACCTGCCACGAGCTTTTTTATGTAGGCAAAAACTAAATTATCCTAATCTAACCATTCCAAGGAACCAGAGAGAAAGAGAGGGTGAAAGAAAAGGCTACACTAAAGTGGTGATACACCAAAGAAGGAAAGGAGTGAGATGCTCTGTTGAGGGAGGATGAAACATGGGAGAAAGGAAGATGAGGGAAGGTAAGACAGAAGTGACACAAACCTAGATCTTAATCCATGATCAAAACTCCATGAAACACAACGCCTTGCACATGTAAATGTGAAATACATGCACAGAAAACTGATTTGGAAGGGAGAGGCACATAGAGACAACAAAACAATGCAAAGGGTTGAAGAAAACACCACAAAAATGTTTTATTATTCTATATGGGTGCACAGACCATTATGTTTCTGCTTAGAGGCACAAAAATGCTTGCCAGGCGTAGGAGAAGGTTTTCAACTCAAAATGGAGTTGGGAAATTTTTTTGATAGAGTTTCCCTACACCCAGAATAATCTCCCCTTCTTAAATGAGAAGTGTTACAATATATAGAAAGAATAAGAGAGAGAAGAGGGAAAAGTCGAATCCTTCTTCAACTACCACATGATATGCATTAAATCCTTCCTTGAAGACTCAACCGCTATCAATCAATGCCCCTTTTCAAATCTGCCCCAAATATGTCGATTCTAGCTCCCTCTCTGTGTCCAACATATTGAAGAAGAACGACGGATCAAATCAAATCAGATCTGGTAGTTGAAGAAATCAAGCTCTGTATTAATGTCCTGGAAGACGTTTTCCCATTTTTTACCACCAACACCTGTAAAAAATGATATTTTATGTTTCCAAGGCATAAAGGGTGTTAAGTCGTTTCCAAAAAAATATTCTCCCTCCCAAATCTGAGTTCTCAGTCAAAAGATATGGCCATTTGAATTTTTTGGGTCGCGGGTACATAATATTTAAATGAGTCTATCTGTACCAAGTCCACATTGCAGCTCTACACTCATTTGAGATTTGAATCTTTCCTTCACTCTTGGAATAGTGCCCATGTGACACATGGCGACATCCGTAGGTTTTCGTATTTCCTTTGTATTCTTTCTGAGTCTTTTTTGTGGGCGGAGGGCACTATATCTAACCCAAGAAATGTGGAGGCTTTGCACATGTTTAGAAACTACCCCCAGACTTTATCTTTGGAGAAGCACGGATACGACACGTGGAGGACCTCCATGGGCCTTTGGATTTTTCAATGGTCACCCTCACCTTTTCGGGCTCTGGGACACGTGGAAGGCCCGTGCTCATTTGACAACTTGCTCAGGGTCCCACTTTTGCGATATGCATTGTTTGGACCCCTGACACCTTCAACCTGCATTCATTTCTTAGCCGTTTTGGGCCCATTATCCTTTTTTACCTATGTTGACCTTTGGCTATGTGGAGAGCTAGCGCAAGTTTGAGTCTCCACCTTGGGCTCCCATTTTGGAATTGCGCTGAGTCGACACTTGGCACCTTCCACCGAGTTGAAGACTTTTCAACGGCTGGTGCAAATTTTGGAGCTTTGGATGCGTGGAGGCTTGGCACTTTTTTGAGCCACGCCCCTTTGGTTTTAACTTTTTGAGGTGTGTCATTTGGACACTTGGAAGCTTCCGTTGTATCCTCCATACTTAGTCAATTTTGGGGTCTATCCTAAACTATTTTAGAGCCCAAAGACTTTGAATCTTTACCATTTCTTTTCCTTTGAGTCTCTGGCTTCTTTGACACTATCTGCTCCTTCACTGGACCTTGCTATTCCATTTCTGAGCCCGCCTATAATATGTTTAATGAATTTAAGGCATGGATTCGCTTGAAAAATCCGTTTCTCAAATTTCTTCTTGCACGGGGTCGTTTGATCTTTTGTAGGCACCCCCACTCCATTTTAAAAGTCCCTCTGCAACCTTGTTTGTCATCCTGGAATGTGAGCTCGCGGGTCTGAGTCATTTCCTTCATAATTTCCTTAAGTGCATGAATTGTCTTGATCAAATTTGCCGAGTGGGGTGCGAATTTGGGATAACAATAAGTTTTTCTAAATTTGTATAGGCTTCTTTAGAATGAGACCAACAAGAGGAGTAGTAGACATGGGTGACAACTAACACTTTGGAACATATATGAAATTTCCTTATAAGAGAGAGGGGTTTGGTAATAGATAGAAGGATATATTTTTTTCCACTCGTTGAACAATATAATTCCACATATCAGAAGGGGAGGCTATAAAAGAAAAATGAGTACCAAGAAATTTAAAATTGTACCCTAGGTTAAATCCATTTGCATTGAAAACCTTCTAATAATTGAGGCATGGGAGTGAGGAACTGTCTGAAGCATTAGGTATTTCTCCATTGGATGACAAAACTAGAGGAAAAGAAAAGAATATTCAGGAATTCCTTGGAATTGTTGACTAAAGCTTCTTCCTCAATTAAGGTAAAGAAGGAATCATAAAAAAAGTGGCCATTTACGAGTTGTTGTTTAGATTGCGGGAGTTTTACGCCTTAAACCAATCCTTAGTAGAATAGTTTAGATAATATGTAGCTGAATCCTTCTACATCCAACACATGTAAAGGCCATTGATGAGTTTTTGTTTAGATTGTGGGAGTTTTACGCCTTAAACCAAACCTTAGGTAGAATAGTTAGCTAACATGTAGTTGAATCCTTCTACATCCAACACATGTAGAGGAGTGAGAGGGAAGCCTTGTAATATGGATATGAAGAGACCAAACCTTAAAGATTGATCTGCATTGATGGAGATATAGAATCTTATATCTTAAAAATTCATATTAAAAGAGAAGATAAAGAGAGGCGCTAAATCTAAGAGGCCAGAGCATAGAAATAATGACATGACATTCTATCCTATCATAAAATTTCTCAAAATCAATTTTAAAAAACAAATTATTTTCGTCAGAGATCATGTCCCATTCCATGCCTTCCCAAACAATTATAACATTGTCAAGAATGTACCTATGTTGAATGAATCAAGTCTATTCACTACAAACTATGAGAGGAAGGAGATGCTTAAGCATTTTTTCCAAATATTTGAATATGATATTATGGGAGAAATTAAGAAGAGTAAAGGGCCTCTAATTATTGATCTATTCAAGGTCACTAGCTTTGGGAATAAACTTTATGTTACCTTGATTGATGATCTTCCCCAACAAATTAGATGACATAGTTTCAAGGTAAACTTTATGCAAATCAGGGCTAACAAAATAATAGGGAAGTTCAAAGAATTTATAGGGGAATACATCAATGTTAGGGGCTTTACATAGTTCCTTCTTTGAGGTCATTTACGGAGAGGGGTCTATCACAAGTAAATATTTGAGCTTGGGAAAATTTTCATGATACCAGTTGAATACACTTCATGATAACATCATATATTTCAAGTGAGGAAGATTGAGTGGAATCAAAAAACATCATGATAATGGTGGAAACAAGCTTGTAGGATATCTCAAAATTTGGTAATTCTAACATTAGTTGATTGAATATATTTAATTTTATTTGTAGTATTTATAGAGTGCAAAAGAGAAAAATACTCTTTGGAGTACCTATCTCCAATTTTTAACCAATACAACCTTGCTTGATTTGGGCTCCTAAAACTTTGTATGCTTCTCCCACCTTAAGTTTGTATCACCAAAGATCTATTTTATTTTGAAGAGAGATGTTGAAAGGAGAGCTATTAAGATCATGTGAAATCCATTGGAATTCATGGTATGAAACTCAATTTAGCTCCCTCTTTATAGATGACAACTTGTTTACCATTAATCATGAGAAATTTGTTGGTCAACCGATTAATCCATCCCATGTCCCTTGTGGCTTTGGGAACAAGGTTCTAGATCCTTAAGATATGTCCAATATTTCTCTCATGCTGAAGGTGAGGTAGTGTTGAGATAGAATTGGGACTTTTTACCTTTGAGGCATGGAGTATTCCAAGTAATGCAGAACTAAATGGGTTGATGGTATAAGAGAAGGGAAGACTTAACCACTGAAATTGGTCTATTATTGGTGGAAGAAAGAGAAAATAAATCTTTATCAGTGAGTAGATCTTGATCTAACCTCTTAATCACCCCATCTTTCCCTTGCAAAAAGTTGGACTACATGAACCAAACAAAATTTGAATCTTGTCTATGATGGTGATTTGGGTCAAATATTCCAAGCTTGTGCTACATGTAGAACAAAAATTCTCTCTCATCAATACACCATTGCATAGGCATGTTCCCTTTCTTATCTTCATTAGATTCAATCTATGAAAATTTGAATGATTGATGATTCAAAGTTACCATTTTTTTGTTATGGTTGTTTTTTTTTTCGAACAAATTTAGTTTAATTTTCACTTCATTACCTAACATTTTTATTAAACCTAAAAAATGACCAATCCATGATGAATATACTAGTCTCAATAGAATTTGGAACAAAAAATAATAAAAATTATTACCAAACCTACTTTTCCTATGCCCTTAATCATATATCTTATATTAGATGTATATAGCCGATTTTTGGCTATCATAACTTCTTATCATTATGTATCTCTTTTATATATGTTATATTTTCATTAGTGGGTTGGCCTTGGTGTTGGCCATAGCATAGGAATAGTATATATAGGGGTTAGTAGGTAGTAGTTCATCATCATATTCAACATTTGAGTCTTATTGTCTGGTTTGGAGGTTGCCCCCTCGAAGTGGCTAAGCTATTCTTCTTGCAAATTGAGATCATTTATTTGAAATATTGTGTTCATTAGTGTTATATTGCTGCTGATAATCACATTTATACAAGTAATTACATTACAAGCGGTATTAGAGCTTGAACTCGGCCAACACTGCGTCAAACCCTAATTGTGAAGGTTCTTCCATATATAAAAATAGGTATCGAATTTTTCTACAAATTTTTCTATGGTGTGGCGAAATCAGTCAAGTAAGATTCCCTCAAAATTTTAAGAATTTTTGACTTGATTTGAAAAATTTATAGCGGTTTTATGTTTTTTCATAATTCAGTTACCTAGGGTGCAATTTGTGGAATTTTTCAAAGTTATTTACATTTCCAAAAAAAGATTAAACATTAGTTTGAGTTCGTTCTTTGAGTTTTTAAAAATTTGGCCTAATTCCTATTGAAATCCAAAACCCTAAATTTCGACCTTGATCGTTAAATCTTACCATTCTGTGGCATCATGGCTGGGCCTTTGACGAGAGGAAAAAAGAATCCCATCACTCTGGGTAAAACACCTGATAAGGATGAGATAATAGCTAAGGAGTTAGAGTCAGAAGGGGTATCTACAAAGTCCTCAGGGTTAGGGTTTACTTTAATTGACCATAAGGTCAACTATCTTGAGTTAGAGTTGCGAAACCTCAAGGGTAGAGTGGTCAACAAAGAAGATTTAGAAAAGATTGGACAACGATTGGAGGATTTCATTCACCAATTCAGTTACAATATCATGGGTCATCATATCCTTCCTAATTAGCCACAACTCAATAATACTCATATTAACCAGGGTGGATCTGTAGGTCAAAGTAATAGACAAACTAGCTAAGGTGGATCTGCAAACATGACGAATCCAAATACAAACACTCGGTAAGCCCGTAACATGATTCCAAAAGTGGAAATGTGTAAGTTTGATGAAAAGGATCCACTCAATTGGATTAACCAGATGGATAATTTCTTTGATCTTCATCAGATTCCATCAAGACAAAAGGTTACCATGGCATCGTTGTATCTTAAACCTGACCAATTCATTTGGTATTGATGGTTATGTGCTCAAAGGAAAAAGAGTGGCCTCAATGTTACATGGACAATATTCATTGAAGAGTTGCAATTGCACTATAGTTCTAGTGTGTTGGAGAATGATTTTAGTCAATTAGCAAAGCTCAGACAAATAGGAACAGTCAAAGATTACATCCATCAATTCTAAAACCTTTCCTTATGGGTGGAAAATATTCCTGAAGATAATTTGAATGACTTATTTCTTGGGGGTCTTAAAGAAAAAATTGAGACTAAAGTGCGTATGTTTAATCCTCATAAGGTTTCAGACTCTATGATCATGGCATGTAGGGTAGAGGAAAAATTTCTTTCCAGTAGGAAATAAACTGTCAGTAATATTAGAGATCATAACACCCTTCCACCATCATTCCCTCGGCCAGTAAGAGTGACACCTCAACAAATTGAAGAAAAGAGAGCCAAAGGGTTATGTTTTAATTGTGAAAACAAATTTGGACCAGGACATAAGTGTGCTAAAAAGAAGTTGTTCTACATTGAGGGACCTACTGAAGAAGAAGAAAATGAAGAATATGAAGAGGTAGAGCCAGAGGAGGAATTAGGAGACCCCCAACCAACAATATCATGCCATGCAATTTCTGGTATTAGCACTCCCCAAACTCTCAAATTAGTTGGATTCTTAAAAAAACAAAGGGTAACAATGTTGATTGATTTGGGAAGTACTCACAATTTCATCAATCATAAGTTGGCGGTATGCTTGAACTGCTTGGTTTATCCAGCTCCAGAATTTCAAGTCATGATCGCTAATGGGAAAACTACTAGTTGTTTTGGAAAATGCCATAACATTAATCTCGCCATGGGAGATTTCTTAGTAACTAGAAATATGTATGCCCTTGCCATGGGAGGAGTAGACATTGTGTTAGGAGTTCAGTGGCTTACCACCTTGGGAACCATTGAAATGAATTTCCAAGAGTTGTTCATGCAATTTCAGTCAGAAGGGAGGAATTTTAAACTAGAAGGACTGAGAGAAAATTCCCCATAGATGGTAAGTTCTCATCAGATGTAAAAATTTCTTAGAAAGGGTGCAGAAGGGTTTGTGGCATAGCTATTTTCATTGGAAGAACATCATTCTAATACATTTATACCTGCATATATGCAAGTAGTTATAGATGAGCACTTAGTGGTGTTTGGAGAAATGCCTAAGGGCCCGCCTTTGAAAAGAGACCATGACCATGCCATCCAGCTAGTACTAGGGAGTCAATTACCCAACATTAGACCTTATAAGTACCCCTATATGCAAAAGAGTGAGATTGAGAAGATAGTTCAAGAGATGTTAGAAGCAGGACTTATTCGTCATAGTCAAAGTGCTTACTCTTCTCCTATAGTGATGGTATGGAAAAAAGATGACAATTGGCGCATGTGTCTAGATTACAGGGAACTCAATAAGTACACAGTTAAAGATAATTTTCCTTTTCCTGTAATTGATGATTTGCTACTTGAGTTACATGGTGTTGTTTACTTTACAAAACTTGATCTTCATTCTGGATATCATCAGATTAGAATCAAGGATGAAGATATTCATAAAATAGCCTTCAAGACACATGAAGGACACTATGAGTTCTTGGTAATGCCTTTTGGACTAACAAATGCACCCTCTACATTTCAAAGCTTGATGAATTCCAGCTTTAAGCCATTTCTTCGAAATTTTGTTTTAGTGTTCTTTGATGATATATTAATCTATAACAAAACATGGGAGGAACACCCACATCATGTAAATAAGGTGTTGGAAACTCTTGAACAACATCAACTTTATGCAAAGCCTTCTAAGTGTTCTTTTGGTGTAAAGGAGGTTGAATATTTGGGTCATATTGTCTCTTATGAAGGTGTTAAAATGGATCCTAACAAGATAAAATCCATGCTTGAATGGAAGGTTCCCAAAACCCTAAAAAATCTTCGAGGATTTTTAGGGCTTACAGGTTATTAACGTAGATTTGTAAGGAATTATAGAAGTATCGCAGCACCACTCACAACTTAATTGAAGAAGGACTCTTTCCATTGGAACGAGCAAGCTACTATGGCCTTTGAGAAGCTGAAGGAGGCCATGTGCACCACTCTAGTTCTAGCCACCCCAGATTTTTCAAAAACATTCATTGTTGAATGTGATGCTTCAGGGTATGGTATGGGGGCAGTACTCATACAAGAAGGGCGACCCATTGCCTTCGAGAGCCACCAATTCAAAGGTAAGAATATCTCTAAGCCAGTTTATGAGAAAGAAATGTTAGCAATATTTCATGCAGTGAAGCAATAGAGACCATATCTAATGGGATGACATTTCAAAGTAAAGACAAATCATGATAGTCTGAAATACTTATTAGAGCAACGTTTATCATCAGAAGAACAACAAAAATGGGTCTCAAAAATGTTGGGGTATGATTTTGAGATAATATACAAGAAAGGGAAAGAGAATGTATTTGTTGATGCTTTATCTCGGAAGGATGAATCTACCCAGGCATTGTTGTGTGCCATATCTGTATTACAAGAGGATTGGATAGAGGATGCAAGGTCTGAATGGAAAAATGACCCAGTTACACAAAATCGCATTCAAAATCTCCAACAAGATCTAAGCATGTCAGAAAAATTTGTATGGAAAGGAGATGTTTTATGGTATAAAGATAGATTATATCTATATAAGAATTCAATCCTTAAAAATAGGGTTCTATCTGAGCTCCATGCTTCTGTAGTAGGGGGGCATTCTGACTTCTTAAAGACTTATCATCAAATCGAACATGATTGTTTCTGGGAAGGGCTAAAAGGAGATGTCCAAAATTTTGTGGCCAAATGCATGGTTTGGCAACAAAATAAGGGTGAAACAATTAAGTCCCTAGGTCTTTTACAATCTCTATCTATTCCTAGCTAGAGGTGGGAAGAGGTGTCCATGGACTTCATCAAAAGATGGCCTAAATCAGAAGGTAAAAATGTAATCATGGTGGTGGTGGATAGACTCACCAAATATGCCCATTTTTGTTCTTTATCACATCCATTTGTTGCGAGTACAATAGCAATGGCCTTCAGGGATATAATTCAGAAGCTACATGGGACACCAAAGATTATAGTAAGTGATCGAGACCCTATCTTTACTAGTAATTTTTGGACTTACTTGTTCTTATGCTTGGGAACACAACTAGCTCACAGTTCCTCTTATCATCCCCAGTTTGATGGGAAAACAGAGGTGGTAAAAAAGTTCTTGGAGGGATATCTTCATTGTTTTACATCAGATAAGCAAGCGAGATGGGTCCAATGGTTACCACTGTAAGAATGATGGTATAACACCTCCTTTCATACTTCATTTAAAATGTCTCCTTTCTTGGCATTATACGGTTACCATCCACCATCTATCACTTCATCTTTGAGAGTCCAGCCAAAGGTTCGAGCAGTTGAAGAACATATTAAACACCAATAAGAGGTGCTTTCTAGTCTTAGGGAGAATTTGGCCATGTCACAAAACCGCATGAAGTAGCAGGCAGACCAACATCGTAGTGAAAGACATTTTGAAGTCGGTGATTGGGTTTTTGTGCATTTACAACCATATAAGCAAATGTTCTTAAAACAATAGAAAAAGGATAACAAGCTTTCACCTAAGTATTATGGTCCTTATCAAATGTTACAAAAGATTGGAAATGTAACATACAAACTAGAACTTCCTTCGGTTACTCAAATCCATCCAGTCTTCCATGTATCTTGCCTAAAGAAGGTAATTGGACAGACAATATCAACCCAGACTGTGTTACTTGAGCTTGATGAAGAGGGAAGAATCATCTTGGAACTAGAATGCATCCTTCAGACACACACTAAGCAATTGAGGACAAGGGTCATCAATGAGTCTTTGATCAAGTGGAAAAATCTAGACAATGAAGACGCAACTAGGGACAATGTAAATTTCCTGCAACAACATCCAGATCTTCTCAACATTGGGGACAATGTTGCTTCGAAGGGGAGGGGCATGCTACACCCTTAATCATATATCTTATATTAGATGTATATAGCCGACTTGTGGCTATCATAACTTCTTATCATTATATATCTCTTTCATATATGTTTTATTTTCATTAGTGGGTCGGCCTTGGTGTTGGCCATAGTATAGGAATAGTATATATAGGGGTTAGTAGGTAGTAGTTCATCATCATATTCAACATTTGAGTCTTATTGTCTGGTTTGGAGGTTGCCCCCTCAAAGTGGCTAAGCTATTCTTCTTACACATTGAGATCATTTATCTGAAATATTGTGTTCATTGGTGTTATATTGTTGATGATAATCACATTTATACAAGTAATTACATTACAACTTTTCATTGTTATGTGGGTTTAGATCCAAGGGTAATGATCTCTCATATATAATTTTTAGGATATGTAGTTTGATGTCCAAGTTAATTTTGCACCTCTCCAATGTGGGTTGCATTCATAATGATTTAAACAAATTTAACATTATGTATATTCAGGAAAGTAATAGTGTTATAACACTTATCAATAGGCTAATGGTAGTGTTTAAATTTAAAAAATATATTGTTAGGTAACTTCATATTATAATATTTCAACATGTTGTTATATTATAGTGTGTCATTGAGCACAATATTGAAATAAAACATATCAGCATCTATATACATTTTCCTAGCTCATTCAAGATTCTAAATTATTATTTACATATTTATTGTAAGAAAAATTTAAATTAATTTATATGTTCACAAATCTTTGATATAGAATTATTTCATAGTTTCAAATTTACTCCTTTAATTACAATGTGTATATACAAAAGGTAGTTGTGTTTGGATTCACTTTTCAAAATTTCCAAGGTTTAATCAAAAAATCCATTTTATACATATCCAACTATTATTAAAGTTTAGAGAACTAAATTTGTATGTAACATTTACTTAAATAGCTTCGATATTTGATGAATACATTTATTTTGTGTAATTTTGTTAAATGTAGAATCATTCTTGGCATCTCTAGATCGACATAACCATTCCATTTTAAGGTGAAGTTCTCTGTTGGAATGACTTATCTCATGATTTCTCATGAATTAAACTTATAAATTATTTTTCACTTTAAACATTTATCTTGTAGATATTTTAATTAATATATTACGGGTTTAAAAACAAAACCATATTCACCCACTATCTTCTTATCTTAATAAATTTGTTCAAGGACCTTAAGGGAGAGGTGTCAATAATCATTACTGCTAAGTTTTTGGGTTTACACATTTACATAAGTGTCAAGTAGGAATGGAAATACATTCATTTAAAAGTTTAACAATTTTTTAATTTATGTTTTTTGTTTGAGATGTTGAAATGGAGAGAAAGTTACAACTTGAATTAGTTTACAATAAGTTTTTTTTGAAATGCATATAAGTCATTTGTTGTCCAATAGTTAAATATGGTGTACAAGGTTGTACATTGGTTCACTAATTGATAAATTGATGACATGTCATGATGTGATTGATAAAAATTGGACAATAATACATAGTACCATGACAAGTATTAGAGAATACAAAATCACCTACTAGATATTTTTGTGACCAGATGTATCATAACTATTGGTCTTCATTCAACTACTCTATATCTTCCCTTAACTCAATTTTCATTAGTAGATAATAAGAATGTTGTACCTCATATACCTTTCTAGCATTAATTATGATAATGGACAAGAATATTTTCTATGGGCAACACTTTATTTGTAAGAATTTATCCTTAATAGCCTTGAGGGTTATACTACAACAATAAATCATTACATTGGTGACTGGTAGGTCATGCATTTGGTTCTTTATTTCCTCGCAAGGTATAAAGTTGGACATTTACACACCTCTTTAGAGGTTGATCAATATCACTTTCCTTAGTCAGTGGGGTCTTGGATGATTGGTAAAGTTGGGAATTTATTAAGAGGAGGTCCAAGGTTGAACCCCCATTGGCATGCCCACTCACAAGAGGAGTAGTCTAATCGATGTTCCTGAGTGTGCGACAACTGTACAATGGTACTGTTAGAGTAGTCTGACTGACGTCCCTGAGTGTGCGCCAGCTATACGAAGGCAGTATGAAGTGTGTGCCAGCTATATGGAGGCGGTATGAAACTTGAGCACTTGGTGGTCCCTTCCTCACGCCATGCTAAAGTTTACCGAGGCTGGTAGAGACTTTGCTAAAATTGTAATATGTATTGATTCCTCTATTGAACTAAAAAAAATTATATCACTTGTCTTATATTAGAACTTCACAACTCTAAATTATTAAATATTTACCAATTCTCATAGGTTGCTTAAAAAAAATGACTCCTAAATTATTATTGTAGTCAAAAAATTTCTAAGCCATCGAAGACGCTATAAAATCCTCAGTGTTTAAAATTATATTCTAGAAATTCATTCTTTAAATAGAAATAGACACATTTTCCGAACCTAGTTTAAAATTATATATTTTTACTCTCCCCCCAATATTTATACTTTAGTGACTATATGCTCACTACCTTTTATTGCATTTTGATATGTATTTTTCCTCTCATATATATATATATATATGACATTAAAATGTTAAAATAATAGTGCTAGTTTATCTCAATCCAACACTTTAGTTTTGCTATGCTATAAACTTCAATGGAAGTTGAGAAGAAGTCAAAAGTGATACAAACTTTAAGCACCAAACAAATGTGTGAAGCTTTACCCATCTTTTCCGACTTTTTTGCCTTTTTTGATCCATAATGAGCCATACCTATTATTTGATCTCTATTATTACTTTTCAAAGCTGTCCCTTCAATAATTAATAAGGAATGAATGTTTGCAAACCCCGATACAAAGTGCTCGACTATTATCTACATCTTCCATTTTTTACCCAACATGTTTTAGTAAATGGGTCATAAAAAATGTTGATTGACTTTCAGAATAAAAAAACGTATGGTATATGATGTAATAATGTGTTATATTAATTTACCTTTAAAATATAATTATTTTGTTTGTAAAATATTTAAAGAATAATTATATTTTAAAAATATATATTTAATGTTTTTTTAAAGATGAATTTTTTATATAAAGAGTTAATTTTATTATTATTTGTTATTTTATTTTCATTGTTATAATAAAGTTTTTTTATAATATTAATTAGAAAAATTTAATATATATTTTTGATTGAATGTCGAAGTATTATATTGGGTATTGAATCATATAGAATGTTAGTATCTCATTTTATATTTTAGAGGAAACATATACTAAATTACAATGTTTAAGCGTATATCTAAATTAGTGATCATTTTTAGCTAAGTAACTACAGACACAATCGCAATCTTAATTACTTGACTCCTTTGATTGGGAATTCTTCTCTAGTAGCCAAATAATTTAAATGACAAGGACCTTTGCCCTCAACAATAATTGATTCCCAATAGACTATATGTCAATTTTTGTGAAAATCAATTTTATTTATATTTAGAATTGTTAAAAAAATCATTAACTATTAAATATCACACCATTTAATGTTGTCTTCTTTTAAATTATACCCTTTTTAGTAAAATTAAAACCCATGGTAATTATATTTTTGCAAACGAATCTCATGATGTAAGAGTTCTCGAGTGTAGAACATACTTATGCCACCAAATTTTAAAGAAAAAAAAAAGGCTCCACTGCAATGAGAGTTTTCTTATTGCATAACATAATACAATCTTGTTTGGTGCTTCCACATATAAGGATGATATAATAATCGAGTGCACTATAAAGAATAATAAGTATGCTTCTAATCATGGCATGTTAGATATTTTGAAAACTCATTTTGTTGGAATAAGCATCGAGAATCTCAATCAAGATTAAACTATGGGATATGAGTGCGTTAGTGGATAAGTATGCTTCGAAGTCATGATGATATGCATAATTTTTTCTCTAAAACACCACTGAATTAATGGCCATTTTGTATGTTTTAAAATTATTTATGTGTTTGTTGATTGTTAAATTAAAATATAGTTTTATATAATTCCCACTCGTTTCTCTATACACTTCTCTTGTCACTTTAACCATTTTTTTTTAATTCATCTACTTAGACTCCATAATTATAATGAGGAATTTGTCTCTTGGCATGTTAAGAATGTAGATTGTTTTGTCATGATTAGTCTTATCTAGGCCCTTCCTTCTTCTACCAATGTGACATATGTGGATTGTATGGTTATGGTAAGTTTTCTCTAGGCCCTTCTTCTTTTCACTAATGTGGTAATTATTGCCTTTTTTGTTGTTTCGATTATAAAAGCAGACTTGCATGTCAAGAGGGGCTTAATTTGAAATTTTAATTCTTTATAAATAAAACACCTTCAAACGTTATTAAGCATATATTAGATATTTCTACAACCGATCTAGTGAAACATTCATTGTTATCAAGGCATTCAAGTTTTTTTCAAGAAAAAATCGGAGAAGGAAATTATTGAACATTTACAAACACTTAAAAGAATCCATCATTCTTTAAAGCACTGAAATCCATAGTGGAAACCCATTAAATTACATTGATAAATTCATGATTGAAGAAGTAAATTATTCAAAATTATTAAATTAATTGAGAAATATGAAAAAAATACTCTCAACAATCTTCGACATTTTTTGAGTTCATTTGTACTTTCTCAAATACTCTTAACCATTCATAATCAAAATAATGCATTCATACATGTAGCAAATGATAAATGACATGTACTTTCTCAAATACACAAGAGAGAAGATAAACTTAGATGTGGAAGGGTCTAACAGATATCATGATAGCTTTGTTATTCCTTGATGTAATTTAGACCCTAAAACAAACTTTTTTCTTATAGTTTCTATTTAACATCCTAATCACAGTTAATAAGAGGAATACTGATTTGATTGTTCTTCATAAAACTAAGTGGGGTTGTTGGAAAAGAAGAACATGGTTTCTACTTATAATAAAATCTATATTTTGATCACTTTGTCTGGAATGAAACTTCATGGTGTTGGGGAGGAAACATGATGATTTGGAAAAGGTCCTCATCTGATTTTTCTAGGTTCTTTTGGTCTTCTAGGAAAACCTTTTCCTACATTGTTAAAAGTTGATGAATGTATTCCAATCACTCTAGTGAAAAAGATAAGAAAAAACCTTACTCTTTTCATTTTCCCTATGATTTATAAAAATTAATTACTTATAATTTGTTGACTAATTATTATTTTGGTCCTATTTTTAATCCATATACACGTGGTATGGTATTTATTTGTATGTCTAGTGTAAAATCTATTTATTCAACAAGATGTTTAGTAAACCTATACTCTCGTACACCCCTCTAGGGTTAGATATTGCTCATTAGGATAAATGTGTTTTTTCTTAATTTTTTAGGGTTTATACCATTGTGCTCACCTAGATTAAATTGTTATACTTGTATTGAGTGCCATTTCAAATCGTGGGAGGCTTGTATGACATGTGTGTGTTATCCAAAATAACCACCCCAGACTATTTTGGTAACTTCCAAAATCAATTTTGGACTTAGGATTTTTATTTTGATTTGAAAGCCTCAGAACACTACATCTCAGTGTTACATGGGTTTCAGGAACTCATTATTCCACATATTTTCCAAGTCTGCGGAACAAATGAATGGTAAAAAGGAGATTTAAGAGGATTTTCATTGAAAAAAAGACTTCCATGGAAATTTGAGACATGAGTTTTTATATTTGGATGTCGTGATGTAAGTTTGTAGAAGGTGTGATGTTATGAGGAGGAAGGAAAAGTGAAATTGAGACTAAGGATAAAAGATGCAGAACACTTGTTAGGTTGTGGAGCATGTTTTCATGTGTCAAAGAAAGTGTTGAAGATGTCTGACAACCAAAACATACACTTTCCACATGTTGTACCAAGGTCGCCAGGGTCAAATTTTAAAATATTTATGGCCACAAAGTGGGACACAGTATGCTTTGACCGTCCACTGTTGTCTCACCAGGGTTCAGGGGCGCATCCCCTGAATTATTATTTTTGGGCCTTGAAACAAAACTCGCCCGATATACCGGGAAATGTGCTTTTTCTCATATGGGTGGGATTTTTGACCCATAGGTTTATGGGATGGTTTTGGCCCATGGTTTTGTAAAACTGCTTAAGCAGTTGTCTACTTATGTGGTTTTGTGCATATAGTAGGGTTAATGCAACATTGCAGATGTGTTTTGAATTCAGGTTTGAATTCTATAGAGTTTGTTGAGCATAGCTCCAAACACATCTGGGTATTGTATTGAGAGAGCGGTGGCTTGTAATAAAATATGAGAAAGTGATTCTTGGTGGACGTAGCCCAAATTGGGTGAACCACATTAAATACTATCTCTTTGTGTTGTGTTATTATTATTCTGCACTTTTATTTGAGATCTGTAATAATTTTTGCATATTATTTTCTACTATTGTGATTCTGTGAGGGATTGTTCCACATATTTTATCCCTTATTAACTAAAAATTGGTATCAGAGCTTGGTTTGGTTTGCTGAAGTGTTGAATCACAGGGAAAGTTTTAGCTTAAGTGGGAGCTATGGTAGATGATGGAAGATCAAGGGTTGGTAAATTCAACAGGAAAAATTTTAGTATTTGGAAGGTGCAGATGGAAGATTACCTTTATCAGAAGGATCTTTATATTCTGTTGTCTGAGAAGGTGAACAAACCCTCGAGCATGACAGATGTGGAATGGGATTTTCTGGATAGGAAGGCACTTGGGACAATCCAGTTGTGTCTTTCATCTTTGGTATTATTTAATGTTTCAAAGGAAAATACTACAAAAGAATTGATGGATGCATTAGGGAAGTTGTATGAAAAACCCTCTGCCTCTAACAAGTTATTTTTAATGAAAAAGTTGTTTAATATGAATATGTCTAAGAATGGTTTAGTAGCATATCATTTAAATGATTTTAATATGGTTGTAAATATGCTAGCTTCGGTTATAATAGAATTTGATGAAGAAGTTAGGGCTTTATTAATTTTGTGCTCTTTACCTGAGAGTTGGAATAGCCTAGTAATGGTGGTAAGAAACTCGGTTCGAGCTAACTCAAAGTTGAAGTTTGAGGAGGTTGTAGGAGTGATTCTAAGCAAGGAAATGTGAAGAAAAAGCTCTAGGGAATCTTCTACTTTAGGGAATGCTATGACAATGGAAACTAGAGGGAGATAGAAGAATAGAGGAAGTCGTGGAAAATCCAAAGATCAGGCAAGGTCAAAATCCAAAAGCAAGATAGTATGCTGGCACTATGGAAAGTCTAGACATGTAAATAAGGATTGTTGGGAGCTTCGGGATAAGAAGAAACAACATGAAGAAACCAAGGAGGCAAATGTGGTAACGGATAATGTATGTCAGGATGCTTTGATTCTTTCTTTGTACAATATTGTTGAATCTAGGGTTTTAGATTTGGGGGCTTCTTTCCATGCTACTCCACATAGGCATTATTTTGTTGATTATATTCAAGGGGATTCTGGGCATGTTTTTCTTGGTGATGATGAGCCTTGCAGTATAGTTGGAAAAGGTTATGTTCGAGTTAAGATGTAGAATGGGAATACAAGGCTATTGAAGGATGTTAGACATATGCCTACTTTAAAACAAAATTTGATATTAGCGTGCTAGTTGGGAAGTGATGGTTGTACTGTGATATTTACATCAAAATCTTGGAAGGTTACCAAGGGTGCTCTTGTGGTGGTAAGAGGTAAGAAGGTTGGAACCTTGTATTTAACCAATTATAGCACTAAGGTTTCTAATCTTGTGGCTTTAGAAGTAGATACAACATTGTGGCACTATAGGCTCAGTCACATGAGCCATAAGGCATGGAGATCATAAATAAGGATTATCTTGGATATGCAAAAATAAGTTTGAGTTCTGTGAGGACTGCATATATGGGAAACAAAAGTGAGTAAGGTTTCTCAAGGTTGGACCTACAAAGAAAGAGAGTAAGTTAAGCTAGTGCATTTTGATGTGTGGGGGTTGGCTTAGGTATCATCTCTTAGGGGTTCAAGTTATTATGTTACTTTTATTAATGATGCAACAAGGAAATTTTGGGTTTATTGTATTAGAAACAAATCTGATGTATTTGACACTTTTGTTAAATGGAAAGCCTTGGTAGAAAATGAAACATGTCTTAAGATAAACTCAGGTTAGATAATGGAGGGGAGTATTGTAGCAATGAATTTGATGATTATTGTTCTAAGAATGGAATCCACAGGAAAAAGACGGTTCCAGGAACTCCACAGTAGAATGGGGTGTTAAAAAGGATGAACAAAATAATAATTGAATGTGCTAGGAGCATGAGGCTACATGCAAGACTGTGTCTTTCTTTTTGGGCAGAAGTGGTGAGCACAACTATGTACTTGATAAATAGAGGACCCTCAAGTGCCTTGGATGGAGGCATACCTGAGGAGGCTTGGTATGGTAAGAAAGTTGATTATTCATTTCTTAGAGTCTTTGAATGTGAGGTGTTTTTTCATATAGATAAGGATGATAAGACCAAGCTAGAGACTAAATAGAAAAATGTACTTTCATTGGTTATGGTGGTGATAACTTTGGATATAAATGTTGGAGTATTAAGGACAAGAAAATTATTCGATCTAGGGATGTGGAATTTAATGAGAAAATCATGTATAAGTAGTAGTTGCAGGAAAACAAGGAAGAATCTAAGAAAGAATATGCAGTAGTAGAGGATATTTTGGATGGGAAAGTGATACATGAATTAGTTCAGGAACCTCCTCAATAGGAACCCCAAACTCCTATATTGAGGAGGTCTTGTATGGTAAGAAGAGAACCTGAATATTTTTCTCCTTCTCTTTATTATTTATTACTCACTGACAGTGGAGAGCCAGAGAGCTTTAATGAAGCAATACAGATAGATGCTAGGAAGAAGTGGGAGCAAGCCATGGATGAGGAGCACCAGGATCTCATGGAGAACCAGACATGGGATTTGGTGAAGCTACCCAAAGGAAAAAGAGAATTACAAAACAAGTGGGTGTTCTGAGTCAAAGAGGAAGAAGGAGGTAAGAAAAGATACAAGGCTTGATTGGTGGTCAAGGGGTTTGCACAAAAAAAGGTATAGATTTTGATGAGTTTTTTTCTCCTGTAGTGAAAATGACTTCTATTAGAATTGTTCTTGGAATAGTTGTAGTAGAATACTTGCACTTAGAGAAACTTGATGTAAATACTACATTTCTCCATGGTGATTTAGAGGAGGATCTATATATGCAGCAACCAGAGGGCTACGAGGTCAAAGGTAAAGAGGAGATGGTGTGCAAACTGAAGAAGATCTTGTATGGCTTGAAACAAGCTCCACTTCAATGGTATAAGAAATTTGATAGCTTCATGATGGTGGAAGGTTATATTAGATGCCATTTTGACCATTGTGTGTATACAAATAAATTTGAGGATAGTAATTATACTATCCTATGTCTGTATGTGGATGACATGTTGGTTGCATGTAAAAAGATGTAGGAAATAAAAGTACTCAAGAAGTAGCTAAGTGAATCCTTTGCTATGAAGGATTTGGGGGCAGCCAAATAAATCCTTAGTATGAGGATATCTCAGGATAGGAAAGAATGGAAGCTAACTTTATCTCAGGAAGAGTGACATTAAGAAGGTCTTGGACATGTTTAATATGCAAGATGCTAAATCGGTTGGGACTCCTTTGGTAGGCCATTTTAAGTTATCAAAGGAGCAGTGTCCCAAGACAGATCAAGAGAGAAACCAAATGTCCAAGTTACCTTACTCATTACGATTGGTAGTTTGACATATGCCATGGTATGCACCAGGCCTAATATTTCCCATGCAGTGGGAGTGATGAGTAGATTTATGAGTGATCCAGGTAGAGATCATTGACAGATAGTAAAGTGGATCCTTCGGTATTTGAGATGGACCATGGGGGAAGTTTTGTGCTATAATGGATCAGACACCACTTTGAGTTGTTATGTAGATTTAGATATGGTTGGAGATGTAGACAACAGGAGGAGCATGATAGGTTATGTTTACACTATAGGTGGGACAGTAGTGAGCTGGATTTCACGACTATAGAAGCTAGTGGCTTTGTCAACCACAGAAGGCTGAGTAGGTATTGCTGCCACAAAGGCAAGTAAAGAAATGATTTTGTTACAGAAATTGCTTGAGGAGTTGGGGCATAAGTAGGAGGAAGGAAAAATGCATAGTAATAGCCAGAGTTTTATACACCTAGCTAAGAACTCTGCTTTTCACTCTAGGATGAAGCATATATAATTAAGGTACCATTTTTTCAGGACAACTTTAGAGGAAGATAAGTTGAAGCTGGAGAAGATTCATACTAGTCAGAATCCTGCAGACATGATGACCAAGGTGGTCACAAGGGAAAAATTGAAGCTTTATTCATCTTTGGTTGGTCTTCACGAAAATTAGTGAAGGGTTGAAAATATTGTTCAGAGGAAAACTAGTCTCCAAGTGGGAGATTGTTAATTTGTGGAGCTTGTTTTTATGTGAGAAAGTGTTGAAGACTATACACTAAGAGTATTGTACACTTTCCACAATTGTCTCACCGGGGTTCGGCGCCGGGTTGGGCCCTAAGTGGGGGTCTGGGGCGGGAGCCCCTGTTAGTAGGGGTTTGGGGGCACAACCCCTGAATTTTTTTTTGGGCCTCGAAAAAAATGTGCCCGATATATCGAGAAATGTTCTTTTTCTCATATGGGTGGGATTTTTGACCCTTAGGTTTATGGGATGGTTTTGGCCCATGGTTTTGATACCCACAGTTTTGTAAAACTACTTAAGAAGTTGTCTACTTATGTGGTTTTGTGCATATGGTAGGGTTAATGTAACATTGTAGATGTGTTTTGAATTTAGGTGTGAATTCTGTAGAGTTTGTTGAGCATAGCTCCAAATAGATTTGGGTATTGTATTGAGAGAGTGGTGGCTTGTAATAAAATCTGAGAAAGTGATTCTTGGGGGATGTAGCCCAAATTGGGTGAACCACGTTAAATACTATCTCTTTGTGTTGTGTTATTATTATTCTGCACTTTTATTTGAGATCTATAATATTTTCTACATATTAGTTTCTACTTTTGTGATTCTGTGAGGGATTGTTCCACATATTTTATCTGTTATTACCTAACAACATTGTCCTAATGTTTCATGGACTTATCAAATGCAAAGATCTTTGGCATGTGGAAATAGATTCCGGAGGCGGTCTAAGTTTCAAAGCAAGGGCCATGATACACTATGAAATCAAGCTCGAGCATTTTGAGGCATTGGAAAAATAGTTAAGTTATACATAAACAAAAAGAGAAGGGTATGGTTTGCTATACAGTGGCCGCGTTGCAAAGGAAAGTTACTGCGAGAAACTACAAGCGAAGAAAGCAGAAAAAATGGTCCACAGACTCTCCAAGTCCACACAACAAATATTTTCAGTTAAGGTGTTGCCGAACTTAGACGAGGTCACGATACATTATGGAGATGTCACGGAAGGCAGAAATGTAAAGAGTAAGGAGTTTAATGCACCCAAGTTTCAAAGCCACAGAATAAGGGATTCATTATTCCATGGACTTCCCAGGGAATAGTGTTCTGCAAACTCTTCAAGTCCATAGAACGAAGGAAAAGACCTTTGTGGTGAAGGAAACGAGGTCTAACACAACATAGCGGGAGATATGAAAGCCACAAAATGCTCAAAAAACCTATGAAATTATTGAAAAGCCACACAACAAAGTACATGCCGCAGAATAAGTAAAAATCAGCGAGACAAAGGTGATACACCCTGGATGCTGCAAAATAAAGGATTTATTTTCACGTGAGGTCAAATTAAGTTTTCTAATAATAAATTTCATTACACAGCTCCATTTCACCTCATATTTGATCCATTAATAATGCCTTAGATAGGTATTTCAAAAGTATTAAACTTTACATATAATGGTTAAATATTTTGGAAAATGAAAGTTGTGGATTTTGGGGGCGTTTCACGTCATTTTCAAAGGTCAGGAGATACCATTTTTGGTTATAGGATGTTTGTTGATCATTCTTCTCCTTGAGACCATCTAGATGCTTTCAAAAGAGCATATTATTCCATGCCTAACTGAAATGATTAAGGATGGTGAACTGTGTAACAAATTTGGACATTTGGCAATGTCTCCTTCCATCCATATTCCATATTTTGGGGGGCATCCATTGATATGTGAGTTGTTCTCATCCAAAAGTAAATATCTAGAGTTTTCTTACATGTGAAGGAAACTTTAAACACATGAGCCATCATGAGGCATATAAGCTACCTGCTGGGAGTAATTAAAAGGTATTTTTCAAGGTTCAACAGGTCAAGCATCTCTCCAACATCTTTTTGATCCCCTCTCATCTCCTCCTTTCTATAAATGTTACATGTTTCTTAATTGAAACTATCCTCTCTTTCTTGGTAATGTTATTATGCCAAACTTTTGAAAAAAGCCACGGAGTTGCAAACTCATTGCATCTGTTTTGTGATGCATCTTATCCCATGAATGGTTGTAGTAGTTTGTGCATAATTAAAACAATACTATAATGTCAAATGTGGCTTGAATCTACCCCTTTTCTTTCATTATTGTCTTCTTTATTTTTTTCTTTCATTTATGATTGTGTATTTATTATGTTTTGTAAATTTTCATGTCATTTGTGTCAATTTAAACAGGGTTCTGAGATGATTTAGTTGTAGAATTGGAAAGTAGCAAGAACTTTCCCCTCTAACCTTGCATTACATCTTATTTCTTCTATGAGGCTTTAAGACAAAGTGATCACCTTCTCTTTTAGTGTAATCACTGCCCCCTTTAGCTTAGGATTTCGGTTTATGTAATCTTTTCAACTTTGGTCCCTGTGAATGAAAAATTTAGGCTTAGATATTTATGTTTGTAGTTTTAGGAGTAGTCCTAGCATTAGGTTAGTGTAGACACCCATTTTTCACCCCTATGTGACTCGACACACATCAATTAAATTATCATTACCTACCATTATCATCGCTATCCTAAGTATCATATAACTTACCATCGTAAATCTTATTTACCTGTTTAAAACCTATCTACCCTCCTCTAACCACTTAAAACAACCCAAACCTATTTTACCATACTTATCCTAACCCTCTAACCTCTCAAAACCTGAATCCCTAACCTCTCACCGTTTTTCAATAGCTTAAAATCTTAGATGGAAAGTGGTTTTAACCATTTGCAATTCTTCCTTTTGTTAGTTTTAACCTCTATGGTAAAAGCGATGGTGATTTGTGATCGACAGTGATGATTGTGGTAGCCATCGATTCTATTTATCCAACCTCTGGCTTCCTTACCTAGTTAGTCATAATTTGTGCGTAAAGATGAATTTTTTCCACTGTAAATGATGTCACCATGTTCAAGGCTATCAACACACTGCTTCCAAATCTATCAAGATCCCTAGGAACTCTATCAAATCACTAGTTAACCTCCTTGGGAGCTTTGTTATCTCCAACTCATTATCAAGGTTAGTACATACATTTATATCTCTTTTCACCTTATTTTATATAAGTTACAATCCATTCTTTGTCATCATTATCATATTATATAGGCTTCCTGAATTCTGCCTCTCGTTCAATCATTTAGACCACATATAGAGTATTTTTGATTTTCATAGGGATTGTCGTCGACCCTCGATCTCTGTCCATCAGTCCTTTGGCCTTTACTTCTCCCATTTATCTTCCTAAAGAATTTCAAAACCTTGTTTTCAAAATCTTAGAGGTTCCCAGATGCCTTCTAGTTTACCTTACTATTTTGGAATTTGTCTATCGTTTATCAGTGTTTGATTTATTCACTTTTTTATCAAAGAAATTTTTTTCTACTTGATTATTGTCGATCGACATCCATAACCCTTTGTTTTATCACCAACTTTACAAATACCTTTGAATTTGAGTTTTTTGAATTGTACAACTTCTAAACTTATCATAACATGTTCTATCATTAATACTTTATCTCTCAACCTTACTATTTTATGTTTACTACAACATAATGTGTTTTTTTTAGTATCGGTCAGTAGCATTATCGGTAGAAAAAAATGCTAGCGACTACTACCAAAAAATCCTACCGAACAATAGCATTTTTTTTTTCTACCGACCGGTAGTATAATATATTCAATTTTGATAGAATAACATATCAATAGGTATAATACCTTAATGTTAGAGTGTTGCAATCTGTAGCCAATATTGATCATTAATTCCCATGACACCATGGGAACATATAAAGGAATTGTAAAGAAAATTTGATATGTAATTGATGTTTAGAATTATAAATTTGTAATTAGTATATATATGAAGGATAATTTTGCAAATTTAAATTTCACGCTAATGGAAATTTAAATTAAAACATTCGGTTATTGGTGTAAATTCTAGGCAAGTCGACCCATGAAATTAACTTAAATCTTGAAAATTTAGGCAACCCAGTCATAATCTCTATACCCAATTTTCTTCCAAACGTAAATTTGAAAAACCGAAATATTCATTAATTAAAAAATATTCGCCACTAAAATTTACATTAGTGTGAATTTATTTGATGTGCGAAGGGGGTGATATCTCCAGAATGAAAAGCTAGTCAATTTACTACAACATTACTGGAATGCACTCATACTTGGTATAGGAAGCACACCCCGCTACAATTCATGGTGGATTATGATCATTTGAAGTTAACCTTTTAAATATTATTTTTCATCCCAAAGTTTGAGAAATATAGCATCTCAGTGCTCAAGGAAATCAAACAGGAATTTACTGTGAGTGTGTGTGCATATGATGTGTATTTTAGAAACCTCGCCTCTAAATTGTCATATGGGATACATATGATTCAACATGCACATTGGTTTGTTGGGGGGTTACTAATGTCATTCAAATGTTCCCTCTCACATAAAACATTTAAAATATCCATGCTAATACATTGAATCATATTTGTTTATTGAAGCAGTTGGAAGCATAAACACTGGGGTTAGTCCCTTCATGGAGGCATATATTGTGTCAATGACATCTCAATTAGAAAAATTGACACCAAAAATTTCTAGAGAGACACACAATGGGGTGTGGTGCATAGATTGTGATATAGAGGGACATAAAAAGAGTACCATCTTACACTAAAATTTAAAATGAATGTTACTAGCATGTGAAATATGTGAAGGAATTCATGATGTAATAAAATTCCCTTTATTAGAATACAAAACACAAAAGAAAGTGTCACTCTAATGAAAATTTTTTGAGGCACATATGCATGATACAACCAACTGTTGGGTGATTGATAAAATTCATGAAGCAATTTCATTGGGACTAAGGTAGGACACATTAAAAAATTCTCAAGTAGGATGCAGTGAACATGTGTGAGGAAGAGGTGGTTGAAATAAAGGTGGATGTGGAGGAGGAATATTCCCACCAAGAACTTGTTTCAAATGTGGATCACTAGAATATTATCAACGCAATTACTTATCCTTCCCAGTGTGTGTACAGTGCAAAAAATAACATAAGGTTGAATACTATCTAGATCTTTATGCACTCGCAAAGGAAAAATGTGAAAAGGGAACAAGAATGATCAAGATTACATTCAAATTTGTATAATATTTCCAACCTAAATTTATCACATCACATAGAAATCCTTCTCCCAAGGTACATATCAGAACAAGAGAAGCTACTAAATGTGCACAAGCATATACTCCCTTGTAAAACATAAGGAAAAAAGAAACAGATCCAATAAAGGGCTATCCCGATGATAACCAACAAAAGGATATACTTTAAGAAATGAAATATTTAATGTGAAAAAGAAAAATTAATTAACAAGCATAAGAGAAAGAAATAAACAAAAAAAATTACCTTCTCTGTAATCTCTTGCAAACCTCAAGTAAGATCATAGAAGCTATTGGACTTTTTTGATCTTGTTAAAACTTGGATTGTGGCTGCTCTTTGATATTACTCTCTTAAGGGATTTTCAGATGCTACGAGAAAATTTCACAAGGTTGTGGTTGTCAAATTGGAAGAAGTTGGATGTAAGTTTCTCAAATCTCCAGGGATGAGTTTACAAAGGAAATGAACTTATTTGATAGCTGAGGGTAGGGCCATGAAAGGTGGATTTGATTTTGAATGAGCTACAAGTTAATTATGGTAATTTCTTGAGAATATAAAGTAGAATAAGTCTAGGAGTTGCAGATTTACAGGGGTAATGGACATTTGGAATATCAAAAGTTACATTCAGTAATTAAATTGCACGTATAACTGTATTTCCCCCTCCTTTCTAGGAATCTAGAATTGGAGTTCAAGTTGAGTTGAATTGAACAAGTGAAACTTAATAACTAAATTTAATTAGGATTTAATTGTGAGGAGATAATTACATGATTATTTAATTAAAATTTTAATTATATTAGCTAAAAGGTGTTAGGAATTAATTTGATTAATTCCAAGAGCACATGAGAATTAACTTAATTAATTATAAAGGGTAGGAATATGGTTTAAGAAGTAAAATTAATTTAACTAATTCTAGAAGGGGGTATTATAGTGAGGATAAAATTAATTTGATTAATTCTAATTAGATAAAAACATGTTGGAAATATGGATGTATTTTTAGGGTGTCTACATTTTTCCCTCTTTAAAGTTCTATTGCGAAGTAATAGTGCTTGAAATATAGTAGACACATGCAGATCAACGAGCGGAAAGTTGTGAAGCATTTGGATGTACTAGCGAGATAGGATGGTAAGGGAATGCCCCCTCAAGTGGGTGGGTGACATAACAAAGTGATGGAAATTTTCTTGAAAGGAATAAAACAAGGATTTGGAATAAGAATACGAAGGAATGAGCTCATAGAAAGAGTGACATTTGGAGAGTATGAATATAAGAGAAACCTTTATTTTTTTGTTGCACAATATAGTCATCACCAGGATTATGAAGCAATCAAGATGGTTAACCCAAATGTGTGTAAAAAAAACACACATAGAGAAAACAAAGCAAAATAAATAAGAATCAAACCCAACATACAGAGTAGATGTAGGCACCATGGTTATAGAGAAACCAAGATGTGATCACACTAATATAAAGTGGTCAAAAAATAAAACGTCAACAATGTAACACAATATTATAAAAATAAGACAAATATCTATGCCCCAAACATGTGTCACAATGAAAAGAAAAAAAGATGAAAATGCCCCCTAACACTAAACTTATGAAATGCATGGGAATAGGGTCATTTTGAAGAGTGGAGTATACTTAGAAAATCCACGTGACACTTTTGTAGGACTTATAATGTAAAGAGATATGATATGGATTTTCCCCAATAAAGTTATATTGCGAAGGAAAATAATAAGTGGTGATAACCTTGAGATTGGTACGAGCGGTAGGGTAGAGACAAAAATGATGAATTAGGGTTAGAGATGGTATAAAGAGAAGGATGGGTGGGTTAAAATAACTGCGGCCCATTTGTGTTATTATATGTTGGTGTGAGTCATTTTCCACATCACTGGGTGAGTCATCTCACTTAGGTGAGATCGTAGGTCTGTGTGTCATTTAGGGGTCATTATGAGATTCTCTTACACGTTGTCATATGTATCATTGGGAGTTAATTTTCTATTCAAGGAATGTAACTCCCCCTCTCCACTCGAGTTGTCATGATTACAACACTGGGGGTTACTCAACACCCTTCAAATATATGAGATAGTGAGAGTTTTTTACCTTAACAATATTCTACTCATTTTTCCATCTTTACATGAACATTTTGTTGATGCTCACTCCTCTTGAGATCTCATCACGCTATTGTTCACATGTCCGTGGATGTTCACATCATCCCTCATAATCCTCGTGCTTCGGGTTTTCGCACCCTCTTTCATTATACTCCTTTTACTATTCGTGACAGATTTGAGCTTTGGTTTCTTAGTGAGATGGCATGAAAAACAACAGAGGAAACATCGTATAGATCATGTTCATGAGTATGGGTGGAATTCGGTCGATGGTCCCATGGTAATTACCTCAAAAAAAATTCACTTTTGATTGCATTAATGTGTTTTTTGAGTAGAAAACAATTGTTTTTATGCTAGTGCATGCACTTGTGTGCACTAGCGTAGCTTGAAAAATGTGCTAGTGTGCAAGTACACATGCTAGTGTACAAGAGAGAGCATGTGTGTGAAGAGTGTTATGTGCTAGCGTGTTAGAAATGCTAGCATAGATGTGAGAGCATGAGCATTAGAGAACACACATTGATGTGTGTGCGCTAGCGCTAAAGTAGAAGTGCCAGCGTTGAATGCGCTAACATCAAAGAGCACACACTAGCGAACCAAAGAGTGTGTTATCATAATTTTAGGATTTTTAGGAACATTTGTGAGGTTTCAGGAGAGAAGATATGAGTTTAATTGATGTTTTTGAGTGATTTTCAGGAGAGACTACTAGCATTGGATGTGTGAGAGTGTCATGGACATCTACAGGCCTTTTAGAGGACATTTTTATGATGTGAGGAGAGAGGATTGGTTGTGCTACTGGAGGTGATAAGGTTAACTTATATTGTAGAGTTGCCTCATATTATACTGGACCAAAACTTAATGACTACACTGCCAGAGCGATGACATAACAAGAGCCATACATTCCAGCTACCGACAAGGGATATGACAATTATGTTGGAGGATGTGTATCGGATCATGTGGGCACTGATACATGGGATTTTAGTCATGTATGACTTGAATGTGGCCCATATCGAGGAAATATATAGGATGTTTATTATGAGATGAGATGCCCAAAGAGGGGATGACAATACATGTATACAAGTGTTTTAACAACAAGAGAGTGGCTCAGCTACCACTATAATTGATGGCTCTTATCAATGGCTACTTATTACTTGATAAGGCAGGTACACACTTCCATCTTGGGTTAGTTGGAGTGGAAAATAGACTTATGGTTGGTGATATTTTTTCATGGGGTCAGTGTATACTTGCACATCTATATAGAGACCTTCATTTTATTGTGTACAAGGGGTGAGGAGCCTTATTCTGGCCACCTTATTACAAATATGGTCATAGGATCACATTGCCATTAGATGGCCACTAGGAGTGATGAGAGACAGACAACCAGAATAACCATCATGTAGGGGTTAGGAGGCGGTTAGAGTAGGCTATAGAGGCCATATGGGGGATTGAAAATTTTGAGCAAGTTTTAATCAAAAGAGAGCCGAACACTGAACACAAAGAAGAAATAAACCAAATATAATAGACAATATATTAATCACTTCATAATTTACAATACATAGGCACCCATATATATAGGGAGAGGATTTCCTATTATTAAGGAAACCTCTTTTGTTTCTCACATGAGTTTGGTTACAATCACCAAACCTCGCGATATAATAAAATAATATAGGTTATAACCATATAACCAAATAACTAATCTTTTACATTTTACTAATAATAATTTACCACACGTAAATTATTAATCACCATGAGAGAACTAACCATAGATTTACTAACATCCCCCCTAGTTTGAACATGGGGAAAATATCAATTCAGTACCTGCACCTGCTTTCATGATGGTGTGATTTTTTATTGGTTGATCACAAACCAAGATAAAGATGGGTTTTTATTAGATAACCAGAAACTGAGAGTTGTCTGATTTTTTATTAGATTATCTCAAACCAAGACAGAGATATGGTTTTCTATCAGTTGACCAAAAGTTTGAGACAAAATAGGTTTTCAAATGGTTTACCCCAAACCATATCACTATGTGCAGTAATACTTCAGATCTCATTATATCTTTCCTTAGGATACGACATAGGAAAAGAAGCTCAACTTCTCACAGGACCAATAAGAACTTTGAAAAATAACAACTCAAAAAACACAGCTGGAAAAAGCTGAAATCACACTACAAACACACATGTCACCAAACCATAGTGTGTGGCCCCATCGTTGATGAATGATGAGAGGAAGTTGATTGTCCTCCATCCTCCTATGCCTCCTTCCTCCAGTATATGACTGCTAACTCATCCGGATGTGATAATGAGACTCAAAAACATGCCTTGAACATCGGATTCCACTGAAAATACGTTCGTAAGAGATTTTTTTTTATTTTTACAAATTTGTATGGAATTTGTACAATTTTAATTCTACACACTACAAAGGACAAATATTGAAATATATCTCACTATAATGAACACCCAAATTATATTATCTAACATTGATAATATAACTTCTCACACCTATCTTTGACTAACGTTTTCAATATTAAATGACCACTATTCACAAAAATAGTTTGTTGTTATGATGATATGGCTTTGTGATTGTGACCTTACCTCATCTACCAAACAAGAATTCACCAGAGTTATCAACAAGCACATGCATGTGTTAAAGATATCACATACGACTTTGAAAATATAATTGATGTTGCATAAAACTCTACATGAAGGGCATGGCTATGATGACTACAATTTGCCTTATATATCTCCTGGCATAATTATTAAAGTTGTCACACCATTCATATATCTGTTCAGGAATGATGGTGCTAAATTCAGTTTGACAGTGAGACGAGACTGCCTTGGTAATAATATTTATTTTGTAATGCCAATTTTTTTAATGTTTCGGTGGTTTCAAAAATATTTGGGCCAATATCTATACTGCCCCAATTAATATTTTACCAGGAGTAGTATACGTGTTAATACAAAATAAAAAGATTCGATAAAAATGTAAAATTCCACTCTTTCAAATTTGTGTACAACAAAGAAAATCTGATTTCAATGTGTTGTAACGCCGTTACCTCAAATGTTTTGGGAGAAACAAATTCAAATCGGATATCGAAATGGGTATGTAAGCCTTCCAAGTGGAGGTTTTTGTCATGTGGAGAAGATCATGGTGAGCCATTAATGACCGTCCTGTGTGCATGCAAATTTGTAGATAGTGGGTGTATAATTGAAATAACACCAATCGATCTAAGAACAAAGTCACTGATAGAAGCTTCCAATGTATGGAAAAAGGAAGACACCGTCCAATTACATTATATTCATAATAGAAACTCTACCATTCACAGGGATGAAGCATGATACAACTACCCCAAGAAAAATGAATTACACTTCCATCACTAGAACCTGCTCTTATACCAGATGAAAAAGTTTGAGCAAGTTTTAATCAACAAAGAGCTGAATGCCGAACATATAGAAGAAATAAACCAAATATAATAGACAATATATTAATCACTTTATAATTTACAATACATAGGCACCCATATATATAGGGAGAGGATTTTCTATTATTAAGGAGACCTCTTTTGTTTCTACATGAGTTTGGTTACAACCACCAAGCCTCACGATATAATAAAATAATATAGGTTATAACCATATAACCAAATTGCTGATCTTTTACATTTTACTAATAATAATTTACCACACGTAAATTATTAATCACCATGAGAGAACTAACCATAGATTTCCTAAGAGGGATATTACCTTCTATAGATGAAATTTTGATGATCTACAACTGCGAATGGTGACCTGAAGGGCATATTGATTATATGAGTGGCCCACATATGCATTTGAGATGAGCATGACAGAGGTGGAGCACTTTATTATAGGTAGTCGTAGCCACATTATGGAGTGTACAAGGTAGATAGGGTACAACACCATCTAGGAGTTATACAAGGGATACTAGGTGTAGAGCATTGGTATGTACACATTGCATGAGAGACATTTGAATTTAGTCCTCGGATTAGAGTGCCGATAGTTAGAAACAATTTTTTTGGAGTTATCCCAAAGGCATGGGATTCTCGAGCGTAGGTGGTAGACCCAAGGATGACTGTTGACTACACTACATGGTACACAATGATCATACCTAGGAGGATTACAATTCCTTAGGAATATATAGTAGAAGGGATAACAACAACGAGGGGTAGACCGCTCAGATTGAAAGATAAGGAAAAACTTGGAAAAAAGGAGGTAGAGGCACAAGAACATACACATGCCTAGGGAAAG
The DNA here is from genome assembly GCA_019776745.2 of Taxus chinensis. Classification (NCBI taxonomy): domain Eukaryota; kingdom Viridiplantae; phylum Streptophyta; class Pinopsida; order Cupressales; family Taxaceae; genus Taxus; species Taxus chinensis. The sequence continues at coordinate 662,453,972 of CM034146.1, forward strand.
GGTCCATAGGTATAGGAAACATAGGGGCCACCTATACAGGGTCAGGTTGTGCACATTCCAGTAGCAGGGGTACTACAAATGTTAGTGGCTTAGGTTATATAATAGGGTATTTCAATATGTCTTACAATATGTACCATATGAGGTGCTTAGGTTTACAGAGGTAGGTACTGCGACATGTAACTTTATATATTCCACCATCGCCACTGAGACGAGATAACATAGGTGTGTTAGCAGAATAGAGGGGATAAATGAGATTGAGGTGATGGATTACAATCACCACTATAGAGAGGTGTACCAGGAGTAGTAGGTGGACCATCAGTGGCCACTTTATAGGCAGAGAGATAGGGCCATGTTGTGGGGAGATGTATAAATTATCATAGTGTAGACATTGGAGAGGCAAACATAGTAGAGATCTAGAGATCAGATTACTCTTACGCAACAGTTACAAAAGCACACCAAAGAGTGAGATCATGTCCACTACAGGTAGGGATGAGATGGTGGCTGAGAGAAACTAGTTGAGGATACATGTCCCTAGAGATCATAACAGAGTGTGATGCTCTACAACATGTGGTAACATCTAGTGGCCTAAGGATTTTATACCAGAGCTTATGGAAGCTTCTAGAGAGGTGGGTTATTACAGGGATTTATATTAGGTAGAAGTACCAGAGGGTTATAGATAACCCGCGTTCAACAAGAGATCGGGGAGTAGATATAAGAGGTCGTAGTGGCCTTTGAAATCAACTAGATCATTACAAATGGCCTTGCCGAGTCATTGGTTGGGTAGTCTTGGAGTGGGAGAGAGTCATAGATGATGACTCACATTATATGATGATATATGTATTTTATTTTTGTATATGCCTCGTGATGATTTTTTTATCGATGGCCACGATGGCATACCGACACGTATATGATTGTGTCGAGATACATTGGTATATGGATATTGTGTTTTTTTTGATATAGATATATATGATGGAAAATTGTTATACCTCATTTTTATTATGAGATATTGTATTGTCGCATGTTGTATTGTGATGATTAGATGATATTATGTGATGTATAGTGTAGATGATGATATTATTACCTGATGATGACGAAGTATCTTAATATACATGTTGATATCTTAGCATTTATTTGTGATCATGTATGATGATGTTATGGATAATGTGATATGATATACGTGTGATGATGATAACAAAAAAATTAAAAGTAACAAACACAAGTATAAGAAATAGTTAACAAGTCCAAAACACACACGTGCCAAAAATAAGGAAAAACAAATCATGGCTTACATAATAATCTAAGACAACAACACAAACATGTAAAAGAAAGTAAGTGAGACAAACAAACCCAATATGAATAGGAATTAACTCACATCAAAGTTATATATGAACTGAGATGCTAGTAATTCAAAGGAAATTGGTCCATAATCAGAACAACATTCCGGATACATAGAAACATTGATTAATATAACTACTTAATAATAAGAAATTGATCTAAGAACATACAAGACAACATTTTACATGTAGAAACAATAGAAAAGTTAGCCACAAACAAGTAAGAAAACAAAATTTGTAATGTTAAAGCTAACTCGGAAACAACAACATAACAAAAGTCACAATAATGACGTCTGAAGACACTCCTAATGTGTTCCACAGTGAATAGATAGATAGATTTCAGTTACCCCCAGACAATAGCTTAGAAAATGAGAGGATTGAATCAGGCCGAAGAATAGAGTGATGATTAGATACTCCAAAACAACCTCTTGTCTGATCCCTTTAAAGAGTGATCCGTATGAGGCAAAAGAAGAGTGTGCCCCCAAGAAAAGTTATATTGCAAAGGGTAACATGATTGATTTGAAGAATGCAAATGATTTGGAACAATTAGATGATGAAATTAGTGAACTAAGTTATACAGTTGCGAATGTTTTTGTCGAACATGTTCAAAATTTTTTGCATTGTTTTTTATTTTTGGAAGAATTTTTTTTTTTGGTTTTGTGAGACATATTTGAATGTTTTTGTTCATTTTGAGTTTTGGACCATATGACAAAGAAGAGGGAAAATGGATTTCCAAGATGTAACCAAAATGTAACACAAGAACAAGGTGAATGGAAGCATGACATAAGGTGAACAAGAGTGGTACACTATGGGCATGATGACCTGACAAGGAAAACATGTTACATAAGGTGAGGTGAAATGACACAAGTAGGATACCAGGAAAAATGGGTGAAGAAAGCAAGTGCGTTGATATGTTCCCAACACAAGGGTTAATCTTTAGAGGCTTATGAGTATAAATTTTTCAAATGAATGATATTCATAGGATCTTTTAACTCTTTTCCATCCTCAGTGGATATTCTGTATGCTTTGGATCCAAATTTTGTAGTAATGACATAGGGACGCAACCGGATTAGGCTTGAATTTTACTAATTTTTCATGTGGCTTGGTTATGTTCTTCGGATTTTATTTTAGGACCAGGTCATCAATCTCAATTGTCATGGTCAAATATTTCATTTGTAGTTGCGAAGCATTAGATTCTGGTATACTTTCATATAATCCAAAGCATGAATGCATCTCTTGTCTAATAGCTCAATCTCTACAAGGCATGTGCAGCGTTAACCCTCTTCATGCACAAGGTGTTGGAGGAAAAAACGAAGGGAAGAAAGTCCAATTTCGATGGGTGATATGACTTCAAAACCATATACTAGGGAAAAATGGGTAGCTTCTGTAGGAGTGCGGAAAGATGTGTGGTAGCCTAGTAGGCCTAGGGTGTGGGATACAATTATGTATGCTAGTTACCTCCACTTATAGACTGTATTTTCCAAGATGGATTTGATAGTCTTGTTTGAAGCTTCAGACTCACCATTATAATGTGGATAGTAAGGAGTGGCTCATTATAGTTGGATATGATATTTCTTGGCAAGGTCTTTGACGTTCTTATTCTTGAAGGAAGTACCATTTTCAGTGACAATGGATGTGGGTATGCTGAAATGGAAAATGATATGGTTGAAAATGAACTTGGAGATATTAAACCCAGTGACATATGTAAGAGGCATAACCTCAACCCACTTGGTGAAATATTCAGTAGCGGTTATAATGAAGGTATGGTCATTAGAGGATGTGGGCTTTATTTTATGGATTAGATAGAGTAACCATTTTGAAAAAATCCTAGGTGAGGTGATAGGCTGCAAAGAGTGGGAAGGTGCATGAATTATATTACTATGCTTCTGACAAGCTTGATATTTCTTTACATAGTTGCATGCATCCATTTCAATTGTAGGATAGTAATATCCAATGCATAAGATCTTCTTTTCAAGGACCATTCCATTGGTGTGTGCACCATAAATACCTGAGTGTACTTCAGTTAGTGTTTAATTAGCTTCATCCTAATTGAGATATCTTAGGAGAGTCCCATCATAATCTCTTCAATATAGGATATTAGCAAGGATAGTGTAGTGTGAAGCACATTGTGTTAATGATATTTTGTTGGTTGAGTTCATGTTATTCAGAGGGTAAGATTTAGTTTGGATGAAGGTGTATATATAATGATACTAGGGTGATCAGGACCAAAAATATCACATACAATGGTGGATTCTTGAAAATCGTATGTAGACACCAAAATATGTTCTAAAAAGAACTCACAGTGAGTTTGATTTATTTCAAACATAATAAGGGATGTAATAATTTGAATGAAATCTACTAATTTTTAATAAAATCTAGGAACTTGTTCAAAAGTGATGATATGAAATATCCTTTTTAAGCTATCAACCACGTGCTTGTACAGAAGGATCTTCTCATCTTTCACTTGATACTCACCATTGAATTTTGCTTGATGATGAGAAGAGAGTCACTGAAGATGGTCAACTTTGGTAGTCTTCAAGAAATAACAAAGCCTAAGCCTTTTATCAATGCTTAATACTCAGCTATGTTGCTACTATGTCAAAAGATGATGTGATAAGATTTAGGGATAAGATCCAGATCTAGTGCACATAAGATAATCCCAGCTCCTGATCTATGTTGGTTAGAAGAGCCATCAAATAATAGAGTCCATGAAGGGACTGCATCAATGTATAACAAGGGATTCATTTGGAAAATCAAATTGTAAGGGTTGATAATTTTGTAGTGGTGCTGCGCCCAGTTGATCTACCAATTCTTGTCCTTTAATAGATTTCTGATTTACAAATTGAATATCAAATTTAATGAGGAGTACAATCCAGCTGGACATACTTCTTGTCATCACTGGTATTGAAAGTAAATACTTGAGGGGGTCGATCTTTAAAATTAGCTTAGTTGTATGATTTTAAAAATAGTGTCACAAATTTTAGAAAGCCTACGTGACTACCAAGCAAACATTTTTTACTTGTGAGTATTTAATTTCATGTTCGAGAATAGTTTTACTCAATTAATACACAACTTGTTCCTGACCCTTGTCATTATGTTGTGCTAATAATGTCCCAATGGTAGGTTTTGTTGCAGAAGTGTAAAAAAACATAGGATTGTCTTGTATTGGTGACATGAGTATCGACAGAGTGGACAAATATTCTTTCATCTTTGCTAAAGATTCTTAACAGTCCTGTGTACACTTGAATTGGAAATCCTTCTTAAGAAATTGATTAAAGTGATGGAACTTATCCACAAGTTGAGAGATGAAGCACCAAATAGACTATATCTTACCTTGTAACCCTATTTAATTGATGCAGATTCTGAGGAGGTGACATATCCATGATTGTTTTGAATTTGGTAGGTTCCACTATGATTCCCCTTCGCGAGACAATAAATCCTAGAAGTTTACCCAAGGTGACACCAAAGGCACACTTTTTAGGATTAAGTTGAACCTCATATCCCTTAATCACTCAAAGATATTCTAGAGAACAACTGGATGATTGAATCTAGTTTTTGTCTTAGCAAGTATGTTGTCGACATACTCTTCCATTATGTTGTAAATAAGTTCATAAAATATAACATTCATGTTGCGTTGGTATGTAAAAACCACATTCTTAAGGCCAAAATTCATGAACTTGTAGAAAAATGGTCCCTCATGGGGTTGTGAAAGTGGTTTTGAGATGGTCTTCTTTATAAATTTAAATTTGATTGTACCCTAAAAAATAGTACATAAGAGACAACATCTCATGGCCTGCAGTAGAATCAATGATCATGTCGATATTAGGGAGAGGGAAGTCAACCTTAGGAAATGCCTTATTAATGTCATGAAATTCGGTTGCAAATTCAAATTATAGGGGTATTATTTGCAACTAGTACCATGTTTGATATCCACTCGAAATATTCAATGGACCGTATGAAGCCTACATTTAGCAATTTTTGATGTTCGACCTTGAAAAACAATGTGACTTTGGATGTATTTTATGAGCAACTTTTGCTTGACAGGATTTATGTTTGGGCACACCACAAAGTGGTGAACCAAAAGAGAAGGGTCGATTCCTAGCATATATTTATAAGTGCAAGAAAATACATCTTGAAACTCTATTATAAGCTTCGTGAATGCCTTGATTTTAGTTTATGAGAGACTAGAACTAAGTTATAACAGTTTAGGTTGGTCTCATGTCCCAATGTTGATAGTTATTATTTCTTCCACCAACATCTTAGAAGTTTCATTATCTTGAAATGACGTTGCATTTTTATGTAGGTCATTGGATATTTCTTAGATCAGGGTCTCCTCTCTCGAGCACCTCAGGGAGGTTTTCACTATGAGATGCGTAATTTTATTTCTCTTTCTTTTTCATTTTTTTTTTTTGTATAACACCTCAAAAAGGTTTTCACTATGTGAGATATGATTTTTATTTTTTTATGTTTTTGAAATCTTTTATTTTTGGACTATATATTTCAAGTTCAACACCTAAGTAGGTAGTAGCGTCAAGGTTTATATTGAAACCCTTCTTGTGATTTGAAAAGGGAAAAGGGTCTCAAGCACCAAGGATCTACTAGATGGCCTCATCATTTTAAAAGAGGTACGCATGGAAATATGATATTTTTGGTCCTGATCATTGAGTGAAGGGTGAAAAATGTCAAACATTTGGATGGATAAGTGTATTGAGGAAAATATTGTAGTCTACTATAAGGTTCTAAAAGAGTCTATGTGTGGAACCGGTCTCAACTTCAGTAGCCTGAGTCCTCATTACTAGTTAATACATCAAATATGATTAGGCCTCTTCTCATGAATTTATCATACCCTAGAACCATGTGTGTAGAGATTATATTTGATTTCAAAAGGTTTGAGAGTGTTGTGTCCTTGTGGACCAAGTCATCTATGCCTTTCCAGGTTAATATTTTTCACTCATTTTATGTTCCTTAGTGTAATCCATGGATTCGTAGCATTCATCCATCCAATCCTTGTATATCTAAGACTTTTTAGAGCCTTGAATGTGTTCATATTCTAAATATCTGTATCATCTCCAAAGAGTAGTTCCCAGAGTAGTAAACTATGGAGGTTATTATAAGTGGGGAGCATTAGAGCACCCATAGCTGTGAGGCGATAATGGGAGTCTAGACCAACAAGAAATGCATTTTCAAGTGTGTAATCACCTAAGGCCTTTATGAGAGAACCTAATATCAGGTGACGTTTTAGGGCGTAGATGCTTTTGAAGAAGATGTAAAGGAATGAGAGTGTAACAATGATCCTTTCATGGATCAATGCAATTGCTAGTAATGGGGATGACATGTAAATTTTGATTAAGATATCAGTAGATAGACATGATAATTAGCTGAATTATACCTTTCTTCTAGGAGTGTACAATACTCAAAGGGTTTATCATTAACAAGTATGGTGAACTCTTTACAGTTTTGTGGGAATTTTATACATTGATGGAAGGTACGAGGGTACAACTTGAATCACGTGTAATCTAAGTTCTACCCAGAATGAAGGTTATACGATGTTTCTATATCCATGATATGACAAAGGGTGTCAAGAATTTGGTGGGAAATTTTTTATAGGAAGAGTGAAAATTCTTGAGGATTCTCGCTCACTATTGTCATAACCATGAATGGTAATGACATTGGCACCTAAGTCATTCTCAATGTATGACCAAAAAGCAACGTATACATTTTCATAGAGCACATGTGTAAGGGCTGATTCATGTCATCTATAAGAACTCTTTTGACCTTATGGTTTGTTATGTAGGATTCTAATGTACAGAGTGATATTGTTAAGAAGCTTCAGATTCGAACATATCCTTGCGGGCTAAAAGATAATATGGGACTTTGAGACAAAATTTTGGCAATCATAACTTGAAACTGTTGAACATTAAGGGTTTCAGGAACACATGCTTCATGAAGATCACAAGTGAGGATGTTTTGGAAGTTAGGAGAATATTTTAATAGCTCCATTAGAGATATATGCACATGCATGGTAAATAACTATTTTATGAGGTCATATAGACCAGAAGTAGAAGATTTAACATTGGAGGTTAACTTATTATTTGAGGGAGCAATGGATTTGGATGTTTGAGGCTTTGTAGAAGACATAGATGGTTAATTTTTTTTGGGAACCCATATTTTATTTTCACGTGTGGTTACAAAATTATTCAGAGGTTTGAATTTGATGATGGAGAACATAGGAGGTAGTTCCTCAATAAATGAAATAATTGATTTGAAATCAATGTTAGTGGAGGATTTTCCTTTGTCAACGTTTTTGTTATCAACACCATGTTTAGGGAATGATTTTGAAAACACTTTGAGATTGTCATTTGGTGTTTTATTTGAAGAAGGCTATTCAACGGTAATATCCATGTTTTCAATGATGTTGGCCATTGTGTGTTAGTGTTGTCATTTATGTTAAGTCAATTTATGGAAAAGTGGTGTCATGAGTGTCATGTGAGTCTCAATAATGCTGTCAGTCAAAGGTGAAACATGAAGGTTGATTGGTAGTGACCGATGTTTGGTGTTGTTGTATGAGGTCCTAGCGCATGGTTTAGTTGGACATAGTCATAATTTAGGAGTCCTCCCATAGTTGAATGAAGGTTTTAATGAGGTACCATTCATAGTTCTTATGAAGTGTGTTAAATAGGTGTCTCAAGAGTCTTCATGAGGTCAACAAATTCAGCTCAAGTGATGTTATGGTGTGAGTTAGGCCAGTAATTCTAGGCCTAATCCTAGTCATTGGAGCATGCATAATGGTACGGAGACTATGAGTTTTGGAGTTTTTTAGGTCCTAAAAAATCATGGTAACATTTTTTATGACATGTTCATATGTGTTTTATTATGAGTTTCTCAGGTTGGTATAAGAGGTATAGTTCATGTTTAATGGTCTTTGAGAAGTAAGTAGGTGAAGAATAGACTAAATAAGCACATAGGTAAGTGAGATTTAATGGATAGAAATTTTTGGGAATATCTGAGATGTATTATGAGAATGGTAAAGTTATAGGATGTTTTAATTATGCTTCCTGAACAAATTTCAAGTCATTCTAAAGAATAAATTGCAAGATATGTACCATTTTTAGTAAAACCATGGGTGTTATAGAGTTGTGATTTTGAGGTAAAACGTTGACCTTCTGATGCTCACTGTGGATGTGTATGTTTTACATGGGACCCAGATAACTTTGGGGGATGTTATTTCCATATAAATAATAATGCTTTATACAAAAATAATTAGGTAGTTTTATTGTCACTTTTTTATCTACGATCGATTAAGAAGACAAGTTACTTTTGAAACCATAGTTAAACCCTAGCTAAAAATCAACTTGGAGAGAAAGAGGTATACTGAGTCTATTTCTGATTCCTTTTTACAAAATTTATCATTTGAGGTTGTATAGATTACTCGTTTATATTTATACAAATGTATATATAGAGCATCTGACTATACGTGAGCCCCACCTAAAAAAGATAAGTTTATGAAGAATGTTTAGTTTGTGGAGAATTTTTACAAAGAAGGTATGAACTAAATTGACATTGTTTTTATCCTAGGGATTTTTTATAGATGTCCATAATAGTTTAAAATCATGGTTGATGTCCTAACGGGAAAAGTGTTCCCTATTTATGAAGACTAGTTTTTAGGGTAGTTTGGAGCAGTCTTGTGGTAAAAGTGGAATTGTAGAAGCTACAAATGTGGAGTTAAGACTTGGTTCAAGGTATGTTTTAATCTTGTTTTATAGATATTTCCAATGATATTATCAGAATTTTTTTTTAAAAGGGATGAATAAGTTATGACATGATCTTTGAAGGTTCAAATCTATGAGAGATGCCTCAGTCTAAGTATGGTGTTCAACTAGCTTTATGAGGTAATATGATTGATCTGAGTTTGTTCATCATTGTTTGAATGTTTCTAAGTTCTTAGAAAACATGTATAATTTTGTTTACATGATTTTTTTAAGCTTGGAAGTGTGTTTGGAGGTCATGGAGCAAGTCTGAGTCTCAAGGCTTAGTTTTTGATTCCTATAAGGATAAATGAGAATTGTTTCAACGAGATTGACATGGTTGAAGGCCTTCCACTTGGAGTTGAAAGGAAATGTAAGATGTAATGGAAATTCAGATTCAAAGTTATTTCCAATGGTATTATGGATTTTTATCATAATGATGTGAGATTTGATAGGTCAGCCAACTCAGTTTGTGAAGAAGAAGGTTTGTTGTTTTTAGGACAGTATTGCTCAGGACTAGAAATGTTGAGATAGAATAGGCATGATATGGATTATTTGATTTCTTGATATTAGTTGAAGAGTAAAGAGGGATGCAATTTTTTCATTATTAAAGGCATTTATAGGTACTTGGAAGTGGCATAAATAGTGCAAACCAGTTGAGTTTCTAAACCTTTTTTTTGGGAAGATCAATTTGGTGAAGCAGGAAAGTGATGTGTAGTTTGCACATATGGATGTTTCATGAGTATAGAAATCATGAATTTGATATACAGGTCCATAGTACATTATAATGAGTGGATACATGCCATAGTTAAATTGTTCTTGGTGTGTTCTTGAGACCCAAAGGTGAATACATTGGTTCCTAGAAACAATCAGTTTGGTGAAGGATACGAGCATTCTTGAGTAGAGTTATGATATAATTTAATTAGTGCAAGATAATTAATTAACATGGAAGATGTTTTTATGTAATATTTTACACATGTGATGAATTCAAGAGATCTTAAATAATCATGTTTATGAGTGTTTTTGGTGTTTAGGTCTTCATAGGTGATGGGGCTTTGAGTTATTTTTGAGCTAGTTTAGTGCATTTGGGCATGAACAAACTACATGGGTCCATTGTGAAGTGTTGTAATTAATGAATGTGTTGTATTTTTGAGTTTTAATTGGTTGAGATGATTGTATGGGGATATTGACCTATTCTGTTTGTTTATGAGACTTGAGAATTCATATATAAGGTGTTTGTTTTAAATCATTTTTAAACTAGCTGGATCTAGGAGGGGAAAATGAGATCGGCATGAGAGAGTGAAGGAGGTGATGCTAGGGCATGAAATCAGAACAGGATATGAACTGTTTAAAAAGTATAAAGAATGGTTAGATATCATGTAAATGTCAATATATTGAATCCATATCAAGTCCATGAAAATCTAAGTTTGAGTGATGCTAGGTGAATGACAGATTCGAAGGTGTGTGTGAGTGAGTTGAATTAGTGATCTCCATCAGTTGTGGTAGAAAAAATATTTAGACATATTCATCTAAAAATGGTTGAATTAGTGCTTGATCACATTAGGGGGTCGTATCCTCCTTGTGGAGTTGGTGCTTATCCACTAAATTAGGGGTTGGTGCTCCTTGTAAGGTTGGTGATCTCACTAAAATCATGGGTTGGTTCTCCTTGTGAGGGTTGATGCTCCTCAATGGGATTGAAACATGCTTCATATAAAATTTTTGTTTCAGTGGGTTTTCTTTGCTTTGAGGATTTCCAACTTATATATGGTGTTCATGTTGTACTCTCTTTCTCTTTCTCTTGGTTATAGTTGATTCAATATTTAAGAAAACCAACACATATGGCTAATGTATGGTTTAATGGTTTAATGAATGATAATGAATAGTAAATGCAAAAATTAAACTGATGGATGCATGGTTTGGTAAATGAAGTGAAAAAATATTTTAAGAATTGATTTACCCTCCCTTATCAGTCCATTGTGCTTCCAAAAATTGGTATCAGAATCGAGTCCTTGAGATTCAAGTTTCACCACTTAAAGGAGATCCTTTACTGAAGCACAAGTATGGTATATTGTCAAGACTGAAATTGAAGAGAATAAAATAGGTCAAATTGAGAGGTTTTTTGAAACCCTTATGGTTTTATATATGATATTCCATCTATGAAGTGTTCTACTCCCTCTTCAACAAGTATAAATGATGATAAGTTGCATGAAGGAGAAATAAGAAATTTCTTATTTGATTTTGAAATCAGGTTACCCTAATGGTGAGGATGAAGACCTAGAAATTGATGGTGAAGTTGTTGATGATGAAATAAAATTAGGTATTAAGGATGTTCTTTAACACCCAAATTATGCTTCAACAAACTAAGTGAATTTTTTTATAACAAACTCCTAAATTACATGTAATGCCTTCATTGATTTTAACACATAGTGATTAAAATAAAAAATATTGGAGTTTACAAAATCCCTTAAGTTCCCATAATGTTGTAATGATTAACATCATTATTTATCCATTGCTAAATTATTCTAGCATTAATTAATATTAACGATCCATCTAGACAATATATTATAACCATGTGCAAATGTAAAGGATTTCAAATTTTATAGATCATCATTTTATACTATTTATGAGCCAATATACTTTGTATACCATTTGGTTAAGCCTTATTATAGGTTAAGAGCACCTATGAGTATTCTTAGCATCATTAAAAATTCTCTAAAGTAACATTGATATGAATCTAGACACCACTAGCAAGAAGACCTGGTGAACAAACAATGCATTCAATCATTCACACTACTATGACCATAGTTATTAGGCTTTGTGTTAGCAAGCCAATTTTGAGACTACAAAAACTCCTATGAAACATGTCTTCCCTTTACCGCACAATAGTCTCAACATAGTTATTCGGATTATTTTCCATTATTAAGTTTATACTTAATCATTTTATGCATTCATGTTCAATACATAATAAAATCAAGTTTCAAAGCTGCAAATATCAGAACTCGACATTCAGGTCATGTGGTTCATGCTAGCAGCACCTTGAGATCCCTACATGAAAATATAATTTCACATCATGACATAAGTCATTGTGTGTCCGTTCCTCTCCCTGTAGTCATCTTGAGCTGGTATGGGCATGACTCAAACAACGCGAAGGTCGTGTCATGATGTCTACCTTCATTTACTATTCACTATGCGTTCAATCCATTATTAGATTAACAGAGATTCATTAAGTTATACAAATCATGATAGAGGTATACAGAATGATCTCATCAAGCCAATGAATTAATATATGTACCTTTTATCGCATATAAGTCAAACTATGGCGGTTTATAACCATTATTTAAGTTTAGTAAAGTATATAAATAACATATTCATAAGACTAAATAGTTATCATTTGTGATCATTATTTTTTTATTATTGGTAAATAGTTTTTTGAAAGGGACTATACCCTTACATACAAAGAGGGCCTAAAATCCAGAATAGGAATGAAAAGCATCACAAAAAGGATCAAGATCCAGATAAGTCAAAAGAACCAAAGGTAACCAAAGAGAAGTTACCACAAAATAGCTAACTAGTTCGAACACTGTAGAAAAGCAGCCAAAAAAAAAGCTAAAAAACAACAAAAAACACGAAGGAAGGCAGCAATAGTAGCACAGCTCCGCATTTACTTCTTGGTGGCTTTGGCGATTATGGATTTGATAGTTTTCCAAGAGGTAAACAAAGCCAATGTCATCATGTGAGTAGAGTTAGAAGTATCCAGCTTTTGAATGGTCTGTTTGCTTTCTTTTTCTGTGCCCCAAAGAGTTGCTGGGATTTCACTAAGAGCAGAGATGCTGCGGACATGCTGCTCAATGAAGTCTTCGACTACACTAAAAATATCCATATTATGGTCATGACGATTCTTGGCTTTCCCTAGACGGTTGTCCAGGGGGTTTAGTTTTTTATAAATATCCTCAACTTGTTTATTGTCAAGATCAACCTCCTCCTCCTTCTTCCTCTTACATTTTTGCTTAGCCAAGTTTTTAACTTCATCTTTCAGTAGCAACATGTCTTTTTCTAAGACTTTCAGCAATTTGTGATCATTATTGGATACATATACATTTAAATTTGTTGATTTAATCTAGTACATACGTAATTTAACTCACATGATCACATTGTACCTCCGTAGTTTGTTCCATATCGTCGTAACTACTTTCGTACTGAAGTATAATGGAATCAGGTATGTTACTTACAACCATATTATTTTAATTTAAAAGTGTACAATGTTGAAAATATAATTGTCATTTTTATCATACATATAGATTGATTTACATCATCTTATTTACTTAGGAAAAATAAATATAATTTACTAACATACTTTTCTTCGTTAAGTACTATGTTGTTTTTCCTCACTTAATTAACTATTTTCGTTACATACTCATTTAAATTATAACGAAATCATAAATAGTTATGCTATCACATTTGATATCAATCATAATAAATGATTTGTTGCTATACAACTATACAATTATGTCTCAATAAAATCATAGTGATCTAAAAAATCATCGCTAATTTCATAATTTAATACAAAGTACATTTTCTCAATAATGAAGATAGTCAATTAATACATTAGGAACTTTTCCCTTAATCATTTATAAGTATTTCTTTCTTCAAACTAAAATCAAGTACAACATCATTCATTACATTCATATGAATAAGTACATTAGTAATCAAAACTTGCCACATTATCCCTCTTTAACCAATTCATAATACTTTTCAAACATGCAATCTGAAAGATAACAATATATACATGGTCATCTCAACAGAACTTGCATGATTTAGCAACTCTCGATCATATTGTTATACTTAGAACATAGTAAATGTAACTTAGGATATAAAACATGTCCTCCTTATGCCTCATTAAGTCTACAGACCCAACATAAAATTTAGTGAACATAATTTCTTTACATTAATTAAGAACCTTATGTCCATATTACAATTAGGACTACAACAATAACCAGGACAATATTATTTTATTTAATACTTATATAATTTATACTCAAAAATTATACACCCCATATCTATCTTTCATGACCTCATATATTATTAAATAGAGGAAACAAAACACTTTTCATAAGGTAATAATTCACAAGATCTAACTTGATAGAAGGATGTTTTAAGAGTTAATATCTCATAAAACCATGGTTAATAATATCATAACATATTGTTGTTATAAACAACAAAGGAATAAACATAGTCACATCTGACATAAGATATTACAAAGTAGTTCTTCTTAAAATAAAAAACAAGAAATCCCTTTGATTCATTCTTTACCTAAAAAGATAATCCTACGTCGAAGACTCCATACATACCCAACTTGAGTAATTAATAAAAATATTAAAACTACCCAAGGATAGTCAACGGAAAAAGAGTTCTAAGGACTCTATTTAATACCTCAAATAATCTATAAGGAACTCATATCGAGCTATAACATTGACTTTATACAGCTAAGTAAAACTAGAAAAAACTCACAAACATATCTTAAATGATCCGAATTTCCTCAGAAATAACTTAAAAGGTAAGGACCAGGGGTCGAACCTATGTCCAATAACAATAAAATTATAATTTTTTACCACTCCATATCCATGTCAAAAATAAAAAATGATAAACTAAAATGACAGGCTCCCCAAATGTCCATCCTTCTAAACACCGTCATAGTTGATAATATGGATCAAATAAAATCTAAGCATACATATGCGATTGGCAGTTTTCAATCAAACGAGGAAGATAAACTTAAGAAAATATTATACATTTCTTATTTTCTTGAAAAAGATTCTTTTGACAGGGTTTCACAGTCATAACAAACAAAATAATACTAACCCATATTTCAATATCCCCAATATAATTTTATCCTCAACTTTTTGTGGGAAAGAATTTAATAAAAATCAACCTTCATTATTTTTTTCATTAATATTCCAAAAATATTTACAATTTTTAAACTTCAACAATTCAAGAATTGATATATCACAAACATCATTAATTAACTCAAAGTAAACAACAAGAAAGAGGTCGGTAAACCACACATGTATTTGGAAGCTTATGTTATTTTTCCTTCAATCTTCCAATAGGTTTGACTCAACAAAGTTCTAGAATTTGCGACCCCAAATTTTCAATATATATTAACATTACAATAGATCTTATGCCCAGGTTTCCCACTAAACATGCCCATATTTTTCGGCTCATATTCTCTATATTAAGAAGACAAAAAATAACAAAAAATCTCCATACACAACCAAAGGAAGAAATTTGAACAATAAGGAAGAACAATGAAAAAAAACTAATTACTTGCATGCCTTTAGCTTCTTTGGGAAGCTTCCAACTACTGAGAAACCATTCCAACAAAACATTTAATTTAATTTAATATTCATAGTGCCACGTCATGGATTATCTAACTTGTTGCTTCCCTCCAATTGCCCCTCTAAATTTGGCATAGTTACAAGCGGTTCGAGCTTTATTCAACCTTAAACAATAATTAACAAAAACTTGCATGGTTGAGTATGTCCAAATAAATAACATTACCAACTTAACGTGGTGTTTTCCAATCATTCAAAAAACCAATTTAAGCCAATACAACCTAAGTTTCATGGTAAACTATAACCATGTATTAATAATTAAATAATAAAAATGCATGAGGTTAGTCATCAATTGAATTAAATGGTCAAAATCTATTATTTTATTTGATATGGTTGGGGGAGCCAATCAACATTTCATTTCCAACACTCTACAATACGATACCATATAATAACACATTAAACTTCATCAATCTACTAGGGTGATGTCAAAGACCTTATTTAAAACAAGGCAATTATAACCCTTTCCACCCTATTACACGATTAGGAACCGAAAGTAAAACATTCAATATGAAATTAACAATTACAATCCATTTTAACATTCAATATGAAAGTATAATCTAAGAAACATTCCCATTTTTTACACTAAACATCAAGGAGATGGTTAAAACTAACTATTAACAATTGTGATCATTGTCAATGAAACATAAACAAAAAGCCATGTTAATTTAAAAATTAACATACCATTCTATTGTCTTGTAATCACGGTCTCGGTGTAAATACCAAGTCGACACAATAAATTACATTATTTACAACTACTTGGAAAAATAATTAAAGAAGTACCTTTTACCTTGAAGAACTTCATACCCTTTTTAATCATGAGGAAAACCTTCTTATGCTTTGCGGTTAATGACTGACATATCAAAATAAATTTAGCATTATATAATCATAACTTTGTCTCAATACTAACATAATATTATCAAAGACATGTACAAAATACTACCCCCCATTAAATTCAGTAATAAGATAAGAAAATATCATAAATAGGCACAAAAACCAATAACACACCGATGTTACAAAATCATTACACACAAAAAAGTAAAAAAAGAAGTTATACATGTCAAGTACAATAAGAATAAGTTTTAGATGTCAAGTACTCTACGAATGCTTGACAACAAGCGTTGTTACACAACTGGGCATGCAACTACATGTGAGTGTTTATATCCTTTTTAGGATATACATACACATGTATAGCTGCAGTCTCAGCTATGCAACATTGTTTATCCCCCTTCCTTTGTAAACCACTTTCCATACTATCTAAATAAGTGGGATGTGACATACTCACCCCTTAATGAATCATCACCCCAATGATTTAACTCATTAATCACAATCAGAATAATCAAACAAAGATTAATATCATACAACTAAGGATAATATTCAACATTTACATCCAAAAACTTACAATTTTCTAGATTTCAGTTCACTTGAATTCAAATTTATTGTATGTAACAACCTTTTATTTAACCATTTTTGGTTAAATAGTTTGAAATATGATAGAATATTTTTCATTTCAACATCCAAAATATAAAATAATATCAAGTATGTCATCATAAATTAACACAATTATGAATCATTATGATTCATTCAAAAACAGAATTTTTTAACATTCAAACTAACAAGAAAATTGTTTTTTTTTTAATTTCTTTTAGACTCTTCCATTAGTCTATCTAGTTTCCTCGTCACGATAGTTTGCGGATCCATAGCCTTTTGCTTCATCAAGTGTTTCTTCATTTTCCAACCTGACGTAATTTGCTAATGCATCTTGAATTCTCTATTGCTGTGGATTGATTTCCATGATCCTCAAGGGAAAATCCTTAGCATAATGGTCACTACGACGACACTTGAAACACCCTAGTGAAAGGTCTTTTCCTTTCAAACTTGTCATGTCATTACCAGTACATTTTTTTCCTATGTCCATTTCTTTTTAAATTTTGATTTGTGTCATTTCCACCATTCTAAGCTTTGTTGTCAACCTTATTTCCCTATGTCGTTTTCAAGTGACAATAGTGAAGGTGATTTTTATCTCATCTTCTGCTTCTCATACTCTATGAGCATCTGTAGCTTGGAGATTCTGCTCTTGCTGGATGGCCTTTTCAAACACTACTTCCATGGTAGGAGGACCATGGACATCAACTTCAACCTCTATTACTAGGTTAAGTCCCATAATAAATTTGTGTATTTGGAATTTTTCATCTGTCTGATATTTTAGTACATATTTAAGTAGTTTTGTAAACTTTTCCTAGTATTCATGTTAGCATCAATCTTACCTTGTAAAAAGGTCTGAAAGTTCATACATTTTTTGGTTATAATACAAGTTGTGGTAACCAATGCTATTTGAAATAAAACGTGAACTAACCCCAAGTTATATCAGCTGCAATAACTCCTATTTTCACCTTACAGATGTCCCACCATGTGAAAGCCTTATTTGAGAGCTGAGATAGGAACCCCAAACAACCTTTGTTTCTTCAGAGAAATCTCCTTATTTTAAAGTATTTCTCCATCTTGTTGAGCTAATTCTCAGTCTTTTTCACCCAGATGTTGTCTTGTCAAACTTATGCATACTAATACGCTTTAATGTCCTTTGATAGCTCAACTATCAAATAGGCAAGATCCTACATGTTCACTGGTTGGTTTAGATTTTGTAGTGTTTTGAACAAGTTGCATTTACATTTTCTGCATTCAATATTATGATTATCAGCATTCAAATTAGGCTGCTCAAGCTTTTTGTACCTCAACCTCGCTTTCACTATCCTCAACATTTACCCAGTGTCCCAAAATAGTGATCCCGTTACAAGTGTATTGTAGGACAACAAGTGTCTCATGCAAGTTTCATGGCTATAACTGCTTCAACACCCACATACCTGGTTATTCACAGCTATTCCCTCTTGTTCTAAACATTTCCTTTGTTCTGTTAGACAATAATTTAAACCTTGTGTTAGCGTAAGGACCCATTATGTCTAAGAACGGCACGACATTCAACTCTAATACCAAAATATAACACCCTAAGTTATGATTCAACAAACTGAAGGGATTTTATTTATAAGAAAATCATTACTTATAATTAAATGCCTTCACTAATTTTAACACAGCATTGATTAAAATCTAGCATACTAGAGTTTACAAAATCCCTGTAAGTTACTTATAATGTTGTAATGAATATTACATCATTCTCAGTCGCTCCTAAATTATTCCATGAATTTCTTAATATTCAAAATCCATCTATACAACCTATGATAACCATGTGCAACTACAAGGGTCACTCTGGATCTTACCTAGGTAATCCCTCAAACACTCTTTATGAGCCATTATACTTTGTATACCATTTGGTTAAGCCTTATTATAGGCTAAGAAAACTTGTGAGTCTTCTTAGTGTGAATTGAAAAGATCACTATTAGTAACATCCATCAAAATCTAGACACCATCTTAAACAAGAAGACCTAGTGAAAAAATAATGCAATTCAATTATTTGCACTATTATGGCCATATTTATTTGGCTTTGTCTTAGAAAGCTAGTTCCAAGTCTGCACAAAATCCTACAGAAACTCCATCTTCCCTTCACCACACAATCTGTCTCAAAATAGTTAATCAGTGATTCATTTCCGTTGTTTACTCATTAAGTTATATATTATATCATCTTAAGTATTCACTGTTTAATAAGTAATAAGATCAATTTTTGAAGCTATGAAGATATTAGACACTCGGCATTTCGGTTCATGTGCTTTATGCCAGCACCACCTTGGGATTCCTACAAGAAAGGATACATTCACATAATGACCTAAGTCATTGTGCGCATCTGTTCCTCTCCCTGTAGTCATCCTGAGTTAGTATAGAGTGTGACTGGAAATGACACGAAGGTCATCCCATGCTATGTACCTGTCATTCACTATGGAATTATGTTAAACTTTCATTTCATTAATAGGTTAACATAGTTTTATTATGTTAACCAAATCACAACAGAGGTATGATGATGATCTCAATCGAGTCACTGAAAATTAATATTTGTACCTCTTACCACATATAAGTCAAACTATATCGTTCTACAATCGTTGGTTAGGTCTAGTCAAGTATAGAAATAACCAATTCATAACACTAATTAGTTATCATTCGTGATCATTATTGGACACTTATACATTTTAGTTTATTGATGTCAATCTAGTACATTTGTACTTTAACTCATGATCACAACATACCTACGTATTTATGTTCCATATTGTCATAACTACTTTCACACTGAAGTACAATGGAATCAAGTATGTTACTTACAATGATATTATGTTAATCTTAAAAGTGTACAATGTTGCTATTAAAAAGAAACAATATGTTTTCTCATTTTGTCATACATATAAACTGACATTTTGCATCATCTTATTTAGCTAGGAAAAAGTGCATATAATTTATTAACATTCTTTTCTTCGTTAGTGCACTTTGTTGTATTTCTTTGTTTGACTAACTATTTTTGTTACATTATTCATTTAGATTAAAATGACATCAAAAATAGTCATGTTATCAAATTTTATATCAATCATAATAAATACTTTGTTCTTATACAACAATACAAAATGTCTCAACACAATCATAATGATATGAAAAATCATCTTTACTTTCACAATCATAATTGATAACGTCAAGTACATTTTCAAAAAGATAATTATTAGAAGATAATCATTTTAATACATTCTACACATTTTCCTTACATCAATTGTGAGTAATTATTCTTGCAAACTAAAATCAAGCGCAAGTAAAATTTATTACATTCATATGAATAAGTCACATTAGCAATCAAACCATATTTCATAATCCAATTCTTTAACCAATTTCATAATACTTTTCAAACCTGCAAGATAAAAAAATAATATATGCATGGTTAGCTCAAAAAAATTGGCATGGATTATAACTCTCAATCATATTATTATATTAGAACATAATAAATGTAAAAGATATAAAATATGTCCTCCTTAACCATCAACAATGAAGTAAATAAATACAATATAGAATTCCATCAATCATAATTTCTTTACCTAAGCTTAAGTATTTATGTATCTATATTTATAAAAATAGGATTTAGTTTATAATAACCAAGACAATAATTATTTTCTTTAAGGTTATAGTAATCCAATGACTAATGGTATTATACACCCCATCCATCTTCCATGACCTCATAGATTTTTTAAATACGGAAGAAACAAAACTCTTTTCACAATGTAATAATTCACAAATACAACTTGATAATGGATGTCACAACCACAGTTAAATTTCAATAGTCAACCATGGTTAACAATACCATAGACTATTGTTGTTGTAAAAAAAAATAGGAATAAACATAGTCATATCTAAATAATATACTACATATTAGCTTTTTAAAAATAAAAGAAAAGAAATCCTAAATGATTCATTCTTTACTTGAAAAGATAATCCTTGAAGACTCCACACATACCCAAATTGAGTACTTAATAACTCAAGATTAAAAACCTAGGGATAATTTCAATGAAAAAGAGTTCTAAGGAGTTCATTTAATACCTCAAATAGTCTCTATAAGGAACTCGTATCGAGCTACAATTCAACTTTATACAACTAAGTAAAACTAGAAATTCATGAATAGATCTTAAATGATCCAAATTTCCTCACAAATAACTTAAAAGATAAGGACCGTCACAAACCTAAGTCATCTAATAGAAAAATTCTAATTTTTTTCCACTCCAAATCCATGCCAAAATAAATAATGACAAACTAAAGTGACATTCCCCAAATGTCCATAATCCAAACATTAAATATCATAGTTGATACCCAGGGATCAAATACAATCTAATCTTACAAATGCAATTGACAATTTTCATTCAAACCTTAATTAAACTCAATGAAGAAGGTAGAAATTTTTTAACGCCTTGCAAACGAGTTTTTACATTCTCACAATCATAACAGACAAATAATGCAACCTAGATTTCAAATCCCCAATATTAATTTTCATGTAAATAACATTTAAATGGGCACACAGTTAATAAAAACACAAGATTTTTTTTCTATTAATATTCCAATAATATTTGGAAATGAAACTTCAATAAGTCAAGAATTGATATATCACAAAAAACATTCATTAATTCAAAGTAAACACCAAGAAAATGTCGGTAAACCATGCATGTATCTGAAAGCTTATGCTATATTTCCTTCAATCTTCTAATAGGTTCCAACCACAAAAACTCAGAAAAATTATAGAATTCACAATAAAAAATTTCAATATATAGAAACCATTCCTAAAATCTATGCCTAGACTTCCCACTAAAAATGCTCATATCTTCACTCGGAAGCTCTAGCTTAAGCAGACCAAAAATAACATCAAACTCTTGTAGAGCCAAAGGAATAACTTTAAACAATAAGGAAGCTTCATGAAAAAAAGAATTAATTGCATGCCCTTAGCTTCTAATAGAACATCCAACTCTAGAGAACTATCCTAACATAACTACTTTAATTTCATTTAATATTCATAGTTCCACGTTGTGTTTAAAAATGGTCTTATGTTACCCTCCATTATATCTAAATTTGGAGAAGTTACGAGAATCCAAATTTATTCAACCTTAAAAAATAATTTCTTGCAAATCTTACATGGAAGAGTTTGTCCAAATAAATAATTAACATTGACAACTTAATGTGGTGTTTATCTATCAGTAGAAGATCAATTTAAGCCAATACAACCTAAGTTTCATGGTAAAATATAACCATGTCTTAATAGTTAAACAATAAAAAATCATGATGGTTAGTCATTGACCATAATTAAATGGTCAAATAATCATTTTCAAGAATATGGTATGGTCGAAATCCATTGCATTGCCAAACTCTATGGTCCTGTACCATATAATACACGTCAAAACTTCATGAGATTACTAGGGTGATGTCCAAGACCTTATTTAACAACAATGTAATTATAACCATTCCACCCCATTACATGGTTAGTGAATCAAACTATTAAAACATTCAATATCATGCATGTGTTAACCTTGGTGTCAACCATGTGTGTGTTGTCCTTAAAATGACTACCATATACAATTGTATAACACACATTTACACACAAATATTCCAAACGGTCCTTAGACCTATATCATTAACAATTGCAATCCATTTTCACTGATCATAAGACCTTACCGACGTTGCTCATGGTTTACGACCAAAAAGTTAATCAAAGCTTAAATACCCATTTTTGCGCTAAACATCAAAGATGGTTATGACTGATTATTAAATAATTACTTATATTAATGACCCGTCAAAACATGATAAAAACATGTTAATGATAAAAATTGCACCTGTGAAATCTATTGCCTTTTCAATCATCAATGAATCAACATAATGATCAATCCGACATAATAACTTAATTATTTACAACTGCTTATAACATATAATTAAATAATTACCTTTGTATGTTATGATATTATGAATACCCTTTTTAAGCGTGAAGAAAGACCTTATTATGCTTCACGGTCTATGAATGGCATATATCAATAAAGTCCATATTATACAAGAGATAAATATGTATCAATACTGCATATAATACTATCAAAGCCATTCATGTATAAATTACTACTCCCTATTAACTTGAGCAATAAGATAATCAAAATCTCATAAAAAGGTACAACCAATAGCACACCGATGTTACAAAATCATTTCACACATCAAATAAATAAATAATTTTATACATGTCAAGTACAATAAGAATAAGCTATAGATGTCAAGTACTTTACAAATGCTTAATGATGAGATTTGTTACATGGTTAGGTATGCAACTATGCATGCATGTGTATATCCTTTTCAGGATATACATATGCAAGTATAGTTGCATACTCAACTATGCAACAACGCTTATCCCCTACCTTTGTAAACCAATTTCCATACTATCACTTAACATTATGATGAAACAAAATGAAAAAGTGGGATGTGACATGTTCTAGATGGGTTTTAATCTTTACATGTAGAGAAAAAGGGTCGTGATGCTCTAAAGATGAAGACAAAATTTGAAGTAATGCAAGAGATTCTTAAAGCAAGGCTGGAAATCCATGGAGATAAAATCAGTTTGATTGAGTCAAGATATGTTGTTGTCACTATGAATCTTACAAGGTTGATTCCAAGAAGGTCTCGACATTCTCAAATGTGGAGCTAGTGAATGATCCATCATCAAGGAAGAAGAAAAGGATAGGTTATCATTCAAGGCATAACCTTTTATCTTATGAATATCCTTCTTGTTTGAGCCTTGTAAACATAGGACTGAAGATAAATGGAGAAAGTGGCAAAGAAGGTCAAATACTTAAAGAGTTGAATGTATGAAAAATATTCTACAGTCACGAGAAGGATGATACATGTTTCTCAGATGATTTAGTTCCATAAGGTCTATATAAAAAGGTGGAAGTTTACTATTTTTTGCTAGATCAAGATGTTAGAGCTTCTAAGATTAGTCCATCATAAAGACAAAGGAGGTATAGAAGATTGGTTATCTCCACAAAAGAGTATGAAGGTCATTAAGTTTTTTGTTTCATCAAAGAAGGTCAGTATTTTTGAGTCTTGCTCCATGTCATAATTTTTTTGTATAACATTAGTGTACTTGGTATGTGTCCCTAGAGGTTACTCTTTGTTTTCATCAAGTCATGATGTTTGTGTATAGGTGTGGTAATTTCAATAGGTTTAATGTCACTGTGCTCTTATTCTAAGTCATTTTTCATAGGGTCAAGGTGAAAGAGTAATTATTTTTCTGAGGATTAAGTCATCATAGTGGTATACATATTGAAGTCATGAATGGTCTGATTCATGGTATGAGTGTGAAGTAATGTAACAATATGGTTTTATTCTTGAATTTTGTCAAATTATTTATGCATCACAAGGTTTTAATGGGACAACCTAAGATAGAGGCCCAATTCTCAATCCATAACAATGAGGCAGCATGGTCTTTGTAGGTGTATTAAGTGTGAGCATGTATGATAATAGTGCATAATATAGTGTATCAACTTGGTATAGGGGTAAGATAAATTCATGAGTCAAGATAATGTTTAAACAAGTCATGTTAAGAAAAGATAGAAGTGTTAGTGATAAAAATGAATAGTACATCTTAGGATTACAAAGGATTATTAGATTTGAAGGTCAAAGAGTTCAAGATATGAATGTAGGTCATCTAATGAAGTACACAAGAAAGAATATCATGAAGGGTATATAATTTATAGATCATGAAGATGATAGCTTATCAAGACGGTGTCTACTATAAAGTAATAAGGTCTTATGAAGTCTAAACCAAATCTATGATGATACTGTAGCATTAAAGACTATAAAAATATGATCCTTAGGTCCTTGAAGGTTTTAAATATTGTTTAAGTTGTTGAAAATGAACAAGAAATATAGTGTGATCAAGGAGGCTTAAATATTGCATTTGGTTGTGAAAAAGTATACTACAAGTGTAAAAATGTAAAAATGACAACCTACAGGTTTGCAGAGGTATTTTATGAGATGTATTAAGCCCATATGTGTCTCTTTGGTTCATAACTCATTCTTGAGGTAATATTGAATATTTGATTAGGTTTCAAGGGGTTCAGGAAGGTTGAAACAAAGGGTTCTTATGAAATTAGAGTTTTTGTGCTATGCATAACAAGAGTAACTAGTCAAGCTGAAGGAGTACATGTTTGTAAGTGCAATAATACATTTTGATATATCTTGAATGTTGTGTCAATTCATTGTTGGCTTATCTCAAAGGAATAAAGTATAATGGAGTGAAGAGACATCACAGTTCAAGGTTCTCTAGAAATGAAATGCTCAGTGAGTTTTCATCAAGAAAAGGACATGAAGTATGCTACAGGCCTAAAAGGTAAGTATAATGAATAAAAATATGAAAATACTATGGTAAGTCTCACTATTCTTCCCTATAAGTATCATAACAATAAGGTGAAGAGGGTTGTTATTGACTTGAAGTCTCAGAGTGCTGATTTTGGTTGCATAAGTTGAGGGGGAATTTTTTCCCTCATTATCTCCAAATGGTGAAGCTATAAGTGTTATAGGATAAGTTATTTTGTGTCTTGTCAGTATATTACATGATGTGAAGAGAAAAGTTGATGGAACTGGTAACTCAATGTATGAATTGCTCTAAATTTCATTGCTAATCTAAATCTCATGGATGTGGACCTTCATGGTAATCAGTATACCTGGAAAAACCAAAGGTTAGGTAGGGATATGATTCAAGTCAGACTAGATAGAGCTCTTATCTCTACAAGTTGGATTCTTCACCAAGACTTTCATCTCACCTCTTTGCCCAGAATCGGATCTGATCACAATTCGATAGTTTTAAATTTTGTTAATTGGGTTAAGCCCACCAAGAGCTCCTTCAAATTTGAAAAGATGTGGATGGAGCATGATGACATATTTGATAGGATTAAGGAATGATGGAATTGGGGGGGGGAGAAGGAACTGCTCAATTTAGGATTATTCAAAAGCTTAAAAATGTCAAAAAATAGGTTAAAATCTAGAATAAAAAATTCTTTGGGAATGTTTTTGTGCGTAAAAAGAAATTAAAATAGAGACTCCAAGATCTAGAAAATAAAATAAAATTACAGGGGAGATATGTGGAGGACCATTTAATGAAAAAAATATCCTTTCAGAGTTACACACGGTTTGTAGCAGGGAAGAATCCCTATGGAGACTTAAATCAAGGGCTATATGGCTGAAAGAGGGTGACAGAAATACGAAATTCTTCCATATGACCACTTTGTAGCATAGATCTTGTAATAGGATTACAAAAGTCTCTAAAGGTAACGACATCATCATAAAATATTCGTGGATCATCAAAGAAGAAGCTCTCAGATTCTATGAAAAATTGCTCAATGAGAAGAGTGCTACTAATGATATGGCTGACTCTTTTATGTTAGAAGCTATCCCACATGATAAAATAGAGGAGCAAAGATTTAAAGATATTACCAAAGTTTTTACTTTAGAGGAGATTCAGAAAGTTGGTTTTACTCTTGAAGGAGATAAGGCTCCAGGACCAGATGACTTCTCTGTCGATTTTTTTCAGAATTTTTTGGAAATTTGCTCGAATGATCTCCTTAGGGCTGTAAATGATTTTTTTTTAGAACTGGAGATTTACTAAATGAGATTAATAATACTCACATCGTGTTGGCTACCAAAAAAATGGATGCTAAAGATTTCAACAATTTCTGACCCATTAGCTTGGTTAATGGTATCTATAGAATTTTTACTAAGATTATTGCCACCAGAATACAATTCATTTTGAATGATTTAATCTCAAAACAACAAAGTGGGTTCATTAGAGGAAGGATAATTCAATGGTGTGATCATGGTGCATGATATTATTCACTCTATGGATAATAATAAAAAGGCAATCATGGTCCTTAAAATTGACATGAATAAAGTGTTTGATAAAGTGTCCTGGTCTTTTCTTGACAAAGTTCTGGCCAAATTTGGTTTTCTCAACAAATTCAAAATAATTATCAAGGCTTGAATTTCAACTGCTAGATTCTCTGTGGTGGTTAATGGTGAACCAGTGGGGTACTTTATCAGTAGTATGGGATTAAGACAAGGGGATCCTATATCCCCTCTGCTCTTCATTATTATAGTGGATAGCCTCAGCAGAACTATTACCAAAGTTGTTAAAGATGGTCTTCTAAAAGGCACTAAACCTACCTCTACGAATCAAACAGCTTCTCATCAGCAATTTGTGGATGAAACTATCCTGATTTTAGTGGCATCTATCCTGGAAGCTAAGGTGATCAAATCCATTCTAAAATTTTATGAGTTTTCTTTGGGACAAGAGATCAAATTTGACAAAAGTTCTATTTTCTTTTTCAATACTCCTTTGGAAAGACATAATAGAATTGCTAAAATATTGGGTTGTAAAATCAATTTACTTCCCACTACTTATTTGGGGCTCCCCCTTGGTACTAAAAAAGTCTCAAAAAAAGTCTGGAATGATTTACTGGAAAGATTTCCAAAAGAAAATGGCCGGATGGAAAGGAGCCATTCTTTCTAGTGCTGGTAAATGTCTACTTATCAAAAGCACTCTTCAAAATATACCTATCTACATTATGTCTCTTTACAACATTCCTTCTACCTTCAGAGAAAAAATTGAAAGGATCCAAAAACACTTTTTATGGCAGGGAATGGAGGAAAAATTCAAATATCACCTAGTTTCCTGGGATCAAGTGTGCACTCCTAAAAGGATTGGGGGATTGGGCATAAAAGATATAAGAAAAATGAATATGGCCTTAATTGAAAAAATGGGTTGGAGAATGCTATCGAAGGAACAACCATGGATTGATCTCATCAAGGCTAAATATCTTGAATAACAAACAACTTTCTCTTTCCTTCATGATGAACAAATTCCCCATGGTTCCATTTTCTGGAACAACTTGATTCTAGTCAGGAATTTTATCAAGCAAGGGTGTAGATGGAAAGTGGGAAATGGCAGAGACATCAAATTTTGGGGTGATAATTGGTCTAATATTATCCTTAATGATAGATTTGGTGTAGAAAAGGATAGTCTTGAACATAAATATGGTACTAAGGTCATTGATTACATGGAAATTGATGGAAATAAGAAGAGATGGAAACAACTCTCAGTGGATATATTTGATTTGAAATCCTTGTTGTCCTCTCCTTAGGAGCAACTGGACCTCATCCCCTTGAATCAGCTCAAAGTCAAGGATGAAATTATCTGGCACAAATCTAGAGATGGGGATTATACGGTTAAATCTGGATATAATTATTACTTTGAGAATATCCAGAGTGAGTTTAATTGGAGCAAGATTTGGATGACTGAGCTAACCCCTAAAATTAATTTTTCTTTTGGCTTATGCTCAGAGGTAGAATTATTACTAATGATAACCTGATGAATAAAGGATTCATTATGCCTAATAGGTGCCACCTTTGCAAAAAAGATTCTGAAGATATTAAGCACCTTTTTGTCCATTGTGAGTATGCTACCATGATTTGGAGTTATGCATTTTCCAAGTTCAATGTTTTCTAGACTGTGCCTAAGGACTTCATTCAGTTTTGGATCCAATGGAATCCTCCTTTTAAGCACTGTGTTGTGAGAAGACTTTGGAAACTGGTCATGCCCCATATTATCTGGAGAATTTGGAAAGATAGGAATGATATCATTTTCAGAAAGAATAAACAACATTGCAAGCTCAGCTTTGTTAAGATTGGTCATGCTATTAAAGATAATATTGGGAGATTCAAACCTCCCAAAAATAAGAAATATCCCGAAGATGAAGAATATATTCTTTCCAATTGGAAGATAGGAGCTGCAAGTTTGGAGATTAGAAATACCTCAAACATTGATAGGTCTTTGATTCATTAGATCCCTCCAGAGATAAACTAGCATAAACTAGACTTTGATGGTGCCTCTAAGGGTAACCCTGGTTTGGTTGCTGGGGGAGGTGTAATTCAGGATCATAAAGGCTGTTTAGTTGCTACTTATGCTGGTAAAATGGGGATTCAGATGAATCATTATGCAGAAGCCCTAACTACTCTATGGGGGCTAAGGATTTCCAAAGATTATAATATACAAATCTTAATTTTGGAAGGGGATTCACTTAACATCATCAATCACATAAATCAAATTTCTCCTCCTAGCTGGACTATCAAGGACTTTATTATGGAATCTAGAAATATTTGTCAAAATTTCGAGAATATTATCATTAGGCATACTTATAGGGAGGGGAATAAGGTTGTGGATACCTTGGCCAATGTTGACATCAATAATAATCTAACCATATGAGAAAACGAAAATTACATCCCTAAGGAGGTACATAATAGCATTAATGTGGATAAATATGGACATCCAAATGTGGAGTAAAAATAATAATGACATGGAGTGGGCCTTAGCGGAGGTGAAATATCACACATGTGTGAATTATCTTCCTTATTATAGCCACATTAACGCCATTGAGCCTCACACAGGTGGATGGATTTTTAAAAATCAGGATAGACATAAGGAAGAAACAATTTCAAAATGAGGGTTTTGAGCAGAAAATTTACAGGATTAGCAGGGAGAAGAAGAAAATGGGAGGTGCTCCATGTCAATTGGAGCCATGCTCTAATCCGGCCTGGAAGAACAATGGGGAGCTTTGGAACCTCTTACCTAAGGGTGTCATTTCCAATTTTATTGAATGCATTCAGGGCCATGATCAGAATATTTTAGTTCATTTTACAATGGACTAGAAGGATAGAAGGGTCAAATATGGTGGCCACCATGTTACTATCAATGAAGAGATGATTGCTGGTGCTATAGGCCTCGAATTGGAGGGTTATCATTTTTTCAGTAAAAGGATTGCTAGGGTCGCCGAGGCTAAGAAATTCTCTGATGATGGCGAGGAGCTTGACTTTGTTTCTGTGGACATTAGGTTAAGTTATATTCTAAAGCCATATGATGAAGTGTCAAATATGATGGTTAGGTATATTTCTCTAGAAGGGCATTACAAAATGGTCCTTGTTAAACACCTTATCTTTCTAAATATTTTTTGAAGGAATTTTACAGTTTGCTTCCCGTATTACCTGCTTAATTCCTTTCAGCGCTCTGTTCTAGACTTTCAGAAGCACTCCCGTGTTATCCCTCTTCACCAGGGCCTCATATTCCTGTTGCATAAGCTTTGTGTCTCCAAATTCCCTGGCTTCTTGACTGCTCCCAGCGATCTGCACGTCATCACCTCCTTTGCTCCTGCTCCCATTCTGGACACCCCTTCCAAATCCAAATCCAAGAACCCCAAGCTTCCAAAAACTGACAACCCTTACCCTACCTAGATTCTCAGAAGCACCAAAGAGCTGGAAGTGGTGCAAAATTTGCTGCATATCAGCAATGCTGGTATGGATATGGCCCTACATTAGGAGGGGAATCACATGCCTCATAGATTGGAGTCTCTGGAGAAAGAGATGAAGAAACTTAAGAAGGATCTGCAGTGCATGGTCAAGTAGAAAGGAAAAAGAAAAATTAATGATGATAATGACATTGGGAAGGATCAGATTGCTAATATTTATAAGAAGTTGAACTCACTGGATAATAGATTGGGGAGAGAAAAAGATAGACATGATCACAACATGGCTATCTTCAAAGCCATAAGTGAATTTTTAAAGCAGCAAGTTTGAAGCATTACCATGCTTAGTGGGATCCCTGGCACTATTTGGGGGAATGAAAAAGAGAGGATCCAGACCATCTCGCAGTTGAATGCTTTCAGACCCAACGCACATCACCACATTAGCGTTTTTTCACCTCAATTGCAAACGATCCAGTCCATAATTGAAAGAGCATCCAAGAAGTAAACTCACTTAGGCTGGAGGGTGTCGTTTTAGTTGCTGATATTTTCTAGTCTCTTCGCTATGACTTTGCTACTTTTTTGTTGTTTTGTTACAGCTTATGTTCTATTTTGTTTCTTGTTTGTAACTATCTCTTGGTTATTGGTGAACATAGTGTTTTATCTGGATATTGATCCTTTTTTGTCACATCTATATAGTTTATATCTGGTTGTTGAGCCCTTTTTGTAACAAGGTATAATCCCTTTAAAACTATTTACCATTAATAAAAAAAATGTATGAAGTGCTCAAATATTATGGTCATAGGTTTAAAAGTTATATAGATCACTAAAATAGGGGAGAAACCTTTACTCATGACATTTACCTAATGAATGATCTATTTCATTTATCTTAACAGATTAGAAGATTATTGTATGGTAAAATCAAGGTTTGCAAATTTTCTCAAGGGCTATTCCAAGTTGTTTACAAAGGATGTTCCTCTCAGTATTGTTCAGTTCTATAAGTCATTATTCAATTTGTTGATCTTGTATAAAAGGCTAAGGATGACCTTTAAACATGAATTCAAGATGTAAAAAAGATACTTAATAAGTTTTTGCAGCTAAGTAAGGTATTAGATGGTACATAGTACAATCAAGGAAAATTATTTTATGTTTTGAAAACATATAAGATCAAGTAAATGGTGGATGCATAGAACACAGTGAAAGTGCATTCATGATAAGAAATGTTCAGATGAGTATCTTATGAAGTATGAATATGGCGCATGACTGTGAATGGTTATTGAAGTTTTTAGTTATATCTTTCTCAATATTATGATGTTATAAGAAGGTGTGAGAGGCTCTAGAAAGTTTGATGATGAAATAATGAACCTTGAGAAGGTTGATAATTGTGAAAAATTTGGACCTTTTTCCAATCAGAGTCTACATTTTACTCTAGGGTTTTCTCCAAGTAGTGATTGAAACTTTAACAGAGTATTCATGAATCCAAGATGTTTATTAAGTTAATCCAAGGTTGGAAAAAGAAGTAAAAAATTTCTCAAGGACCTAGAAAGTGTAACAAGAGTGAAATAGAGTACTTTATGTTGGTTACAGTCATGTAGAAGTTTTTAGTGTATTTAAAGAAGAATCCAAGAATGTGCAAGAATGTGTTTCTGTCAGTTAGGAGTTCAAGGTTCAATATCATGAATAAAAAGTGTCCAGGGATTGAAGATCTCAAAATATTTTTGAAGGTCTTCCAATGTAAGGGGAGGTTGATTTATTCCTTGAATTAGGAGTGTATGAACTTCATGAGACAAAAGATTCCTTCAAAGCAGGTATCCAAGGTGTCTAGATGAACTATCTGCTAAGATGAATGGTTGTTTTCGTGCACATTGGTAAGTGAGCTCATCTAGAATATAGTAGTTGATATATCATGCAAAAGATGATAGATAATAGGTAGAAAGCAATGAAAAAATTATTCAGGACTGTGCTAATGTTGTTGATCTATTCCTTTTACATGAGACCAAGAATGGTGATGAATAAAAGAGATGACGCTAAAATGGAGGCCATTAATTTAGGGGAGCCTTATGGATAGTCTCATTAGTTTCATGGATCAATTTTTCTTTCGTTGAAGTCAAAAAGAGAGAGTACAGTCAAAGGGGGAGCTATTTGAGAAAGTAAGTCAGTCTTATTCATTGTTTTCCATTGTGTATATGATTGTGTTGTAGTTTTCCATGTAGTATTGTCATTATAGACTTTTTAATATATGTCAAATGGGGAGAGAAGCATCAAAAACATGGAAAAGAGTTAAGTAGGTGTGTTTTGTCTCATTGTTTCTATTAATGTTTCTAAAGGTGGTTGTCATTAATGACAAAGGGGGTGATTATGGCCATTGTATATTAGTGTTGTCAATGATATCAAGTCCATTGTTGGAAAAGGGTGTTATGGTGTCATATAAGTCTCTATAAGGTGTGTTTCAATGGTCAAACATGAAGGTAGATTGGTATTGGTTGAGTTTGGTGATGTTCTATGAGGTCCTGGTGCATGGTCATAATTTGAGTCCTCCCAAGTTGAATGGAGGTTTTCATGAGGTAATTAATTTTTATTATGATGTGTAAAAGTTGTCTAAGAGTCTACATGAGGTAAGAAAGGTAATCTCATGTGATTCCATGGTCATTCTAAAGAAGGAATTGCAAGATATATCATTTTTGGAAAAACTAGGTATCTAGATTGCGCTTTTGAGGCAAAAATTGACCTTTTGATGCTCGTTGTCGATTGCATGTTTTTCATGGAATGTAGAGAATTTCAGTGATTTTTTTTCCTAGTACAAATAATGTTTCAATAAAGTAATTAGGTGGTTTGATCATCATGTTTTTATGAACAATGATTAAGAAGATAAGTTGCTTTGAAACCCTAAATAAACCCTAGTTCAAAAATACTTGGAGAAAAATGAGTATAATGAACCTGTTTTGATTCCTTTTTCCAAAGTGATGATTGGATTTTTTAGAGGAATCCTCCATATTTCCATAAATATAATATAGTGCTTGTGACTGTATGTGGGCCCTACAAAAAAAGGTAATTTTATGAAGAATTTCAGTTTTGTGGAGAAGTTTCCCAAAGAAGGTATGAAATAAATTGAAATTATTTTTATTCAAGGAGTGTTTTACATTTCCATAATATTTTTAGATCATGGGTTATGTCATAAAAGGAAAAGTGTGTCCTATTTATGAAAACTAGTTTTGGGGGCATTTTGGAGTAGTTTGTGGTAAAAGTGGAATTGCAAGAGCTATAGGTGGAGTTAGGACTTGATTCAAGTTGTGTTGTAATACTAGTTCAAAGAGATTTAAAATGATTTATAATTTTTTTTTTATTTTCATAAGGGATGAAGATGTTATGACTTGATATTTGAAGTTCAAATCTGGGAGATGCCTAGTTAAGCATGGTGTTAAATAACTTCATGAGGTAGATGATTGTTTTGAGTTTTTTCATGATGGTTAAAGTTTTCCGAGTGATTTTAAGACATGTATAATGGTTTTAAATTATTTAATTAATATTGGAAGTGTTTTTGTAGGTGATGGAGTAAGTTGATTCTAATCTTGGTTCTTAATCCCTAAAAGCTTAAAGGAGTTGTTTTAGAGATGGAATTGGTCTAAGGCCTTACACTTGAATTGGAAGAAAACGTAAGGTTTTATGGAAAGTAGATTAAAATTTATTTCCAAAGTCATATGGTTTTTTTCATGATGAGGATATTTGATAGGTTATACAACTTAGTTTGTGAAGAAGAAGGTTTCTTGTTTTCAGGACATGATTTCTCAAGCTGAAATATTGAGGTATATTATGCATGTTTTAGATTAATTGATGATTTATATCAGTTGGAGAGTGAAGAGGGATGAATTTTTTCCTATTCAAGGAATTTTGAGTTATTTAAAGTGGAATAAAGGGTGGAAACCAATTGTGTTTTTACAACCACTTTCTGATAGCTCAGTTTGGTGAAGAGGAAAGTAGGTGTGGTTTGCATGTATGGATGTTTCATAAGATCTAGAAAACATGGATGTGATATATAGGTGAGAGAATTTACCATGAGTTGTTACATTCAATATTTAATGTGTTTTGGTGTGTGCTTAAGGATCATAGGTGAAGATGGGTTCCTGGAAACATCTTTTTTGAGAAGGATGTGAGCCTTCTTGGTAGAGTTATGAATAATTTGATTGGTGAAAGATATCGTATGAAAATGGATGATGTTTTTATGTCATATTTGACATGTGTGATGAATTTTGGATCTTGAATAATCATGGTGATGGTATTTATGGTTTTTAGTCATCCAGGTGATGGGATATTGAGTTGTTTTTTATCGTTTTTGGTGCATTTGAGTATGATAAACTTACATGGGTCCATTAAAAGTGTTGTAATGAAATTATTGTTATTTATTTTATATTTCATGGTCTAGATAACTTATCTATACCGACCTATTATGTATTTTTGAGTTGAGAAGCATATAAAGGTGCTTGTTTTGTTCCTTTTTGAGTTAGTTGGACAAGAAGGGAAAATGTGACTTGCTTGAGAGAGTGAAGGAGATTATAAGGCATGAAATTAGAAGTGAATATTTTTTTGAAAATTTCAATAAGGTTATAGAGAGCTTTAATTCAATAAGGTTGAAGCAAAATCAAGTCCCTGAAAGAAGAAATAAAGAGCGAGCTAGGAGAATGAGGCTTTGAAGGTGTGTGTGAGTGTGTGAGAGAGAGAGAGAGAGGAGAGAGAAGAGAGAGAGCAGAGACGAGAGACCGAAGAGACGAGAGAGAGAGCAGAGAGAGAGAGGAGAGCGAGAGCGAGAGTGATGAGCGAGAGAGAGATGCAGAGAGGCAGAGAGAGGAGAGGATGAAGAGAGAGAGACGTCAGAGAGACGAGAGAGCGAGCGCGACGAGAGAGAGAGAGAGAGAGAGAGAGAGAGAGATGAAATTGTGATCTACATCAGTTGTGGTAGAAAAAATCCTTAGATATCTTAATCTACAGATGGTTGAGTTAGTGCTTGATCATCTGAGGGGTTTTTATCCGGTGCTCTACTAAAATAGGGTTTGGTGCTCCTTGTGGGGTTGGTTCCTCACTAAATCAGGGGTTAGTGATCCTTGTGGGGTTTGTGCCTAACTAAATCAGGGGTTGGTGCTCCTTCTATGGTTAGTTCTATAATAAACTAGGAGTTGGTTCTCCTTGTGGGGTTGGTGCCTCACTAAATTTGAAACATGTCTATATAAAGTTTTTGTTTTAGTGGGTTTTATTTCCCTTGATGGTTTCCAAAATATATCAAGTGTTCTTATGTAGTAACTTGATCTTGCTCATGGTTATAGTTGATTCAATGTTAAAGTAAACACACATATGGATAATGTATGATGGAATGGTTGAATGCATGATAATGAATGGTGAATGGAAAAACATAAATTTTTATGAATGCATAGTTTGGTAAATGAAGTGAAAATTATTGTAGAACTGATTCAACCCCCCTCTTATTCCATTATGCTTCTAAAAAATGAGGTCTTGGATATAGTCATGTAAATTTACACATCGATCACTTTGGTGACCTTAAATGCGATGAAAGTCATAACAAGTCTCTTATTTATACCAAGTGGGTTTAGGATCTCCTTCAACCGAAGGTCTTATAATAGGATATGTCACCATGTTGGCCTTGGAAATTTGTCACAGGATTCTAGACAGGTTCTCCAAAAGGTGTAAAACTACGTCGTTTTGAGTTGTGTGAAGAAGAATCCTTTTTACTTGAAACAACAAGAGGTTTTTTGTATTTTTTTGGATTAGCTTGATTTTTTGAACGTTATGGATATTTTGGTTATCTGTGACACAATCATTGACAACATTGTGATTTTGATTGACAACTTTAGATTTATCATGGTAAAAATAATGTTATTATTATTATGGTGCCAATATCTTTTGAATGGGGTTTGATTAAACATTTTACATTAAGGGATTTTTCAATTTTTGATCCTTTCTCAATAACTTCCTCAAAAGTATTGAGGAAATGATTTTGCATGTGAAAGGATAGTTCGTTATTGAGATTGGACACAAAGATGCTCACAAGTTATTTTTCAGGGATAAAGCATGGGAAGTGACTTGTGATTCCTCTCCATTTTTGTAGGAATTGTGAAAAGATTTTGTTAGAACGTTTCTTGGCAATTCACACATCCATCATAGTGATTTCTAAATCTAGGTAGCATAATTTGAAAATTTGAATTTTTTTGAGCCATTTTTGGCTTCCTTAGCATGTGTAGGTGATATATGAATCTAAATAGGTTCTTTAAGAGTTATAAAGTATAAATTATTGTTTTAAGGTCTCAATTATGGTCTATGGAAATAATTTGTAAATCCTTTCTCTGATTGTAACTCCTTATCATCATGAGGTCACTCCTTGGTGTAACTTCAAGCATGTACTTTGATTATTATTAGTTCTTGAAGTGAGTTAAAAAAATCATTTGAGCGAAGGTATGTATAAACTCACCTTGTAACTGTTGTGATTCCCATTGATCAATCAAATCATGAGGTTTTGGAGCTCTAAAAGCACAAAGAGCATTATCTTGTGAATTTTCATGATTTTAATACTTTATAGTATAATTGTAGGAGGTTGTTGGCATATAGTTTTATAAGGAAAAAGTGTATCTAGTTAGGTGATAGATTGTATGAATTTTTTTACATCAATTGGGATGAGAAATTATTGTTACTGTGAAGATAAGGACTCTTAAAACTAGAGAAAACTGGTGGTAGAGTTATGTGCAAGTACTGTTCAGTTTTAAGATGGAAAAAACCAAATCTTAGTGAGATGCAATGATATTATAAGTTTGATCAAGAAAAAAACATGTTCTTTGAGGTTTGTTTAAGGTTTAATGAGCCTAAATAAGGAGGATAAACTAGGTTTTCTTTAGAAAAGACCTTAATTGTTCACTAAAAACCTTAATCTTCTATAACAGAACTGAGAACCTCGAGGTGAACATGTGATTCATAAAAGATGAACCCCACTGGTAAGGTGTAGAGGATCTAATTGATCATACCCATATGTTCAAATTGATTTTTATATTTTAAAGTTAGTGAAATCGATTCAGTGAAGAAATTTACCCTCTCGGGCCCACTGTGAGATGTTAGCTAGGGTTTGACATTGCAATCTAAAATCGAAGAGTTTGATATTGTAAATTAGAAGAAATATTTTTGAGGATGTCCCTTAGCTTATTCAAAAGGAAAATTGTGATTTATTTTGTTAAATTTAAAGATATTCTTATCATTTTAGAATAAACCCTATAACATGCATTCATAGACCTAATTGAGGTCTGATACAGAGGAAAGTGGCAAGATTTTCTGAAGGGAGATACCATAAATTATTGCACACTTGAGAATCACCATAATGGGTATCCTAAATTCTATTTAGTTGTAAAAATGGGTTCCCCAATCAAAAGATACAACTGAAGTAGACCTAGGGCACGACTATAAAGAGAATGCAAATGGCTTAGACATTGAATCAAATAACTTTTCTCACACTCGAGGATTGCAAAAATGTGGCTAAAAAATTTATAGGGTTTTCTTTGGTGTTTTATAGAGTGCCCCAACTCATCATTCACCTCTATCACCCTTCTCAAGAACATAGTTGACAGTTTTTGCAAAGAGTGAACAAACTTCCTAAATTTTGTAAATTCAATCCACTTGATAGTTGGTAAGGCATGATTAGAGATTCCTGAGTGTGTTGGAAGGTTTTCATGCAACCATTATCTTAGTTGGGGTTAAGTAAGAAAATTTTAAAGGTATCATGAGTTAGGACAAACAATCAATTTGCAAGCTAGGAGTGTTGATTTGGGTTTGTTGAACTAATTAAATTTGGTTGAGTGTGTTGAAATATTGATATGCTTTGCATCATATTAGTATCAGAGATGAGGATGATAATAAATTAATATGAAGATAGAAATAAGTAGTGAAGAGGAAAGAGTTTGAGAGAGAAGTGAAGAATTTGACAAAATGCCATCAAGAATAATGGACTGAGGAGGAAATAGAGGGCAGCCAAGGGAATCTGATTTAGTCACCATATTTAAAAACATTGAAGACATCTTAGGAGTACTAGAATTTTCTCAAATAAGAAGGAAGGCACTGGATGATGATAGTAATGATGAGAGAGAAGGAGAAGTGGTAGCTGTAGAGAGAGCACCAGAAGGACCAAAGGTTAGAATACTGGAAGTAGTTGTGGGAGAAAGCACAAAGTCAAGAATGAAAGTTCCATAAAATGGGGGAAGTATACATCTAGAAGAAATCATAGATTGGATAGCCAAGATGGAAAAATATTTTGACTCTAAGAACATTGCAGAGCACAAAAGAGTGAAATTTTCATGCACAAAGCTTACAAGATATGTTGCAATGTGGTGGGACTTTGTACACCAAGAAAGAGTCAAAATAAATAAGGAAAAGATCAATAAGTGGGACAATATAGTGTCCTAGTTGAAAGCTAAGTTCATTTTTACAGACTATCAAACTAGTTTATTCAAAAAGTTACAAAATTTCGGAAAAAGAGAACTACGTGTGGCTGATTATATTGATGAATTCTACAAACTAGCTATGAGGTCTAGGCATATACAGGATGATCCTAAAGAAGTGAAAATGTATGTCAATGGTTTGAGGTTGAATATACAAGATGAAATCAGTTTATTTCATTTGAGATCAGTAGAAGAGGAATATAAAATAACCTTAAAGGAAGAGGAGAAGCTATCAAGAAAGAAAACTCAATATTTGAGAGGTAGAGGAAGAGGAATAAGAGGAAGAAGTCAGTAGTCAGGAAGAGGACAAAAAAAATAGGAAACAAATGAGGAAGAAGGGAATAGTTCAAAAACACAAATTTCTTCTAGAGGTGGATACTCAAATAGAGGAAGAGGTGGATATGGAAGAGGCAAAGGTGAATTCACTGGTAGATGTTTTAAGTGCATCACATTTTTTGGACATAGATCATTTGAATGTCCTAAATATACTCAAGTAAGAAGTAGTAGGGTTAATGAAGCAAGAAAATAAATAACACATACAGATGAAGAGGAGAGTGTAGCATCACCATCCTTGGTGGAGGAAACTAAAACTAGAGAAGCTTTGATGATGAGGAGAGCCTTAGTGAGTGCAAGCAAGAATGAGGAACCAGTGTAGAGGAGAACATTTCTTGAAATAATATGAAAGGGAAAAGGTAAGTGTTGTAAGATCATTATTTATAATAGTAGTAGTGATAATTTAGTCTCCATTGAAATGGTAGAAAAATTTAATTTGAATAAAGTAAGGAATCCTAATCAATACAGAGTCTTTTGGGTATAAAGAGAACATTAGGTGTTAGTGAATAAGTAATGTTTGGTTCATTTCCAAGTGGGGAGATATCATGATAAAGATTTGTGTGATGTAATGCCCATGGGTGCATGCCATATTTTGTTAGGAATACCATGGAAATTTGATAGGAAAGCCATCCATGATGGATGGACAAACACATACAAATTTTGAAATGATGGGATTAGACACACACTGATTCTATTAAGGGACAAAAAATAATGACATGAAAAACATTCAAGATTAATATTCATGGGTTTGAAAACATTATTTCAATAGGGAAAGGAATGTGAAGTGATGAAGAATGGAACTAGCACAATTAAGAAAGTGTGTTAATGGGTAAGTGGAAAAAGTGAATACAAAAACTATTTGCAAAAGAGAATGGGTATGAAAGGCGATGAAGAGGGATATGCAAATCATGTTGAGAAGAAGGGAAGTGATGTACTTGAGGAATGATGTAATTTAGATCATGAAAAACAAATAAATCATTCAGACCTAAAAGGGAGTGAAAACAGTCTTGAAGCATGCCTAAAAATAGTCCAAGAAGACCACACAATGAAAAAGAAAGAGGAAAACATGCATGACA
Source organism: Taxus chinensis (assembly GCA_019776745.2). Lineage (NCBI taxonomy): Eukaryota > Viridiplantae > Streptophyta > Pinopsida > Cupressales > Taxaceae > Taxus > Taxus chinensis. The sequence goes on from CM034146.1 coordinate 662,494,115, forward strand.
AGGATATGATGGTCAATTATGAAGAATATACTAAGGTTTTTCAAACCAGCATTGCTTTGGATGATGTGTATGCGGGTCTGACACTAGAAATCATGAAATAATAGTCACATGGAGGTGCATACTTCAAATAGAACCTACAATTTATCCATCTTGGAGGTGAAATGAATCAATAAGAGAAAAATGAAAATGTTACATGATATAACAGTCAAAGAACATCTAGAACCATCACAAGTGGTCATGAACCCAATGCATATTATCAAGAAAAAGCTAAAGAGGATAGTGTGCAAGCCTAATACAATCAATGAGCTCATCAAAAGGATTGATTAAAGGAAGAGGAGACTTGAAAAGAGCAAGGTACATTCATTAAGAAGGGTTGAGACAAAAAACTTAGTCAAAGTGATTTCTCAGAAGCCTATATACAATTGGAAAAAAAGGAAGAAGCATATATTAGTTTGCAAGCCAAACACAACACCATGGAAGCTTCTCTTTTTCCCCTTGGTAATATGATGTAGGGGCATCACTATAAGGGATAGTTTAGGTATATAATAGTCAATTTTTGGTTTTTATAGGTCTTTAGAGTTTTCAAAGAGGTAGTTATGAAGTTCTTCTAGGATTTAGTGATCATTAATTCAAATAAGGAGGTTTCCCTCCATTTTAACATAATTCAAAATTTTGAATTTTGTTGAGCCATTTTTGCCTTCCTTAGATGTGCAGGTGATCTAGGAGTCTAAATAGGTTATTTAGGAGTTATAAGGTCTAAATTATTATTTTGAGGGCTCTATTATGGTCTATTGAGAGAATTTGTAACTCCTTGTTATGATTGTAATTCCTTGTCATCATGAGATCACTCCTTGGTGTAACTCCAAGACTGTCCCTTGATGATTCTTGGCTCTTGAATTCAGTTACAAATAAGCATTCGAGATAAGGGATGTATAAAATCACTTTGAAATTTTTTTTATTCCCATTGATCAATCAAAGCATGAAGTTTTGGAGATCCAAAAGCACGCAGAGAACTATTTTGTGAATGTTCATGATATTAAAATTGTATATTATCATTGTAGGATATTGTAGGCATATAGTTTAATTAGGAAAAAGTGTATCTAGTGAGAGGAGACATTGTATGAATTTTTTTACATCAATTGGGATGAAAAATTGTTGTTATTATGAAGATAAAGACTGTTAAAACCTTAGAAAACTAGTGACAGAGTTATGTGAAAGAACAATTCTGTTTTAGATGGAGAAAACCAAATATTAGTGAGATGAAGTGAGCTTAGAATTGTGATCAATAAATAAACATGTGCTTAGAGGTTTTTTGAAGGTCCATCGAGCCTAAATCAGGAGGATAAACCAATTTTTCTTCAGATAAGACTCTAACTGTTTACTAAAAACCCTAATCTTCTATGACATAATATAGCAACTTGAGTGTGAACACGTGATTCATATAAGAAAAACCCTATTGGTAAGGTGTAGAGGATCTAATTGATCCCACCCATATGTTCAAACTGATTTTTATCTTTAAAAGTTAGTGAAATCCATTCATTGAAGAAATTTACCCTGTCGGGCTCACTGTGAGTTGTTACCTCGGGTTTGACATTGCAAGCTCAAATCAAAGAGTCTAAGATTCTAAATTGGAAGAAATATTGTTGAGGAGGTCCCTTAGGTTATTCAAAAGGAAAATTTCAATTTATTTGGCTAAATTTAAATATATTCTTATCAGTGTAGAACAAACCCTGTAGCATGCATTCGTAGACCTAATTGAGGTCTGATACAGTGGGAAGTGGAAAGAATTTCTAAAGGAAGGTACCTTGAATTATTTCAAACCTAAGAATCACTCTAATAGGTATATGAAATGCAATTTATTTGGAAAAAATGGGTTCCCCAATAAAAAAATACAATTGAATTAGACCTAGGGCAGGGATACAAAGAAGAGATAGGATTATAAGGGAAGTTTATGAAGGAGAATTAAAATGCCTTAAAAATTAAATCAATCAATTTTTCTCACACTTGATGATTGAAAAAATGTGTCTGAAAATGTCTAGGGATTTATTTTGTAGTTTTTAGAATTCCCCAACTCATCATTCACCTCAATCACCCTTCTCAAGAGCATAGTTGGTAGTTTTTACAAAGAGTGAACAAACTTCCTAAATCTTGTAATTCCAATCCACATGATGGTTGGTAAGGAAATGTTAGAGAATATTTAGTGTGTTGGAAGGTTTGCATGCATCCCTTATCACATTTGGGGTTAAGTAATAAATTTTTAAAGGTATCTTGAGTTAGGAAAAAAAAGCAATTTACAAGCTAGGAGTGTTGATTTGGGTTTGTTGAACTTATTAACTTTGGTTTAGTGTGTTGAAGGATTGAGATGCTCTAAATCATCAACCTTTACCAAACATTTTCATGAAACAATCACCTCTTGAAACTTCCTTCAATGAGCCATACAACCTTGATATCCTTCATGTATCCACAAGATCCTTTAACCTTCTTGGAGAAAACACATTTTACAACTTCAAGATCCACTATCATGACACAACATAGATGAAAAGATATTTATCATCTACAAGATGTTATGGAAGCTTCAGGGATCCCTGATTACCATAGGATCTAACTCCCTTATGAGTTTGTATATGACATCATTGAACTTTGCAAAAAACCTTGATGAAGTTTCAGCTTCAAACACCAATTTTAAACAACACTTATCCAAATTTTGGTCTCAAAATATAGTTAACTAAAACTACTTGAATTCGTCTTAATCTTTGACATGAAAAACAACCGTTATCCATGTGAAAAACTTAAACATTGTCTCTTAACTCCCCTTGAGATGAACACCACATCATATCAATTTTGGACCACTCTTACTCCCTGACCAAGGGTTAACTAAAAAATTTTTGGTATTAAATTTCTTAGACCTCTGTGAAAAAAGTTTCAAGCAAAGAACACAATGAACATGACAAAAGAAAAAACTTACACATACCTTAGTTGTGACCTCAGTTACAACTGTGATTCCTAACATTTGACATGTTGCTCATTCCAAAAGATGTTGCACATGCTATAATCATCATGTATGATATGTAGAACACATGATATAATCTTATCAACAATATCCATACCTCCACTGATCTCCTACCTCAATGATACAACCTGAAACATATTGAAACCATCTTGAATACTCAATAAACATCATTGAAGTGAGCCTCACTTCACCATTCACACCTTTTCCATAAATGCCAATTGATATCAATAAAAACACCAATGTCTAGGGTTCAACACTAGTCTTCTCATCCATGTGAAATATGAGGTTATCTATTTCTAATTATAGTCTAATGTACCTGATTTAGAGCCAACATTTATCATGTGAATTGATTAGCTTGAAAATGCAAAACTTAAACCATTAGAGTTAAGCCACAATGTGAAATCTTTCTTCCAAATCTTCTAGAATACCTTTCCTGGCCAACCTACCTCCTATGTCATGATCACATTTTCCTTGAAGGTAGTATTAATTCATATGGTGGACATGTTCTAGTGTGAATAAATGTGTACTACATTCCATCATTCCATTCAGTGAAATGCAGTGAAGAAATTGTATTCTGAGAAGCCTATAAAGGATGATGTTAGCTATTTCGTAGCATGTGTACAACCCATAGGATAGTTTTGAAAATTTATTAAGAATATCGAGATGGTATTGGGGATCTTTTAAGGTTTTAGAATAATTTTATAAATATTTAAGAAAGTTTTGACCACTAAGGGACAATTTGTTCAAAAGTGGGATTTCAGGTGTAAGGAATGGGAAGTCCAATTGTGAATCTTTACTTCTCTGGCTGATTTCGAGAGCTCGCTAAGGATTTAGGAGGAAATAAAAAAGTAACCAAAAATCTAGAATAATTATCTACATTTTGGGAACATCCTTTTTATCTAAGGTATGAAGATTTCTTGAGACATTTAAAATAATTTAGGAGCCCCTCATGGTTATAAACAAAATGGACCATTGTTTGGAGTTTTAAGAAAATTAAAGGTCTAAAACCTATTAAATTAGTATTATAATGTTATTTGGATTCAAATTCATAAAAAAATTGACCCCAAAATTTTATCCTAAGCTTGCATGGTTTCTACTGTAATACCTTGAAAAATACCATTATTACCATATATGATGATAAAGATATTCTAGAATAGCCATAACCTCCAAAGTCAATTTTTATTCATATCTCTCTAATAGGAAATTTGATTGCAGTGAAAAATTGTCAGATTGCTCTTCTCCAAAACACTTTTGGGAAGATTCCAGTTGCATACCATATAATGCCCAAGTTTTTTTGATAAATCAATATGAAAAAAAAACCCTAGAAATGTTGATTTTTAATTTAAAATAGTTTCAACCAGTGAAAAATAGTGAAAATTGGAGCAGGAGATCTTAGTGCAAAATAAAACAAAATGATGGTAGTTTTCTTGCAATCTGACACCGATCAGTACACTCACTAAAAATAACATATTTTATAAATAGTGAGACTCTAAAAATAGAAAGTTTCCTAAAATAGAAAACCTTCACAACATTCAAAACATCCCAGAATAGTGAGAAACACTAGACAGACTAAATTGGGTAAGTTTCTAAAAATATCAAGTTGGAAATATAGACAAAATCTATGCACTTGGGTACTTTTATAGGTTCTATAGCATACTAATATATACATGATTCCTAAGAAAGAAAAATAGCAATTGAAAATGTATTTTGGGCCTTTTTCTTTGTCTCTTATACTTTTATTGACCTTACACACCCCACAACCCTGTTGATATTTGAATGATTTAATTTTATGGCCTCACACACTAGCACCTAGTTAGGAAACTAACGCCCAAGCACTCCTATACCTCTTGCACGCTCTTGAACCTTTCTCCCATTTTCTCACTCTTTTGGATTCCTTTTACTTCTTCGTAATCTTTTATAGTTTTGGGCTAGCCTTTCAGCTGTCAATTACGAAATTAAAGCAAGGGATATATATACACACACACACACACACACACACACACACATAGTTATAGATCTCAAATCAGGGACCAAGAACTAGCATTTTCTACTATCACCTAAGATTGCATCCAAAGGCAAAAAATCACTTCAAATAGTCCATCTAACGCACACATTCAAGGGAAAAGGTCTGCATCCTTCTCCATACATAACATAGGAGGGGAAGTCTATTCTATTCCATCCCACACATTCTATACATTTGCTACATTATATATCTAGCCCAATATCATTGTGAAACTTTCACAAGGGCATCATTATACACACTTACACAAAGAACTACATGGAGTCTGAAATGTAGTGTTGTGCTTGGTACTAAGTTCACTCTTTGGGTGACCGTCGAGGTCAGTATGACTCCACATTCTGCATATTTTTTATTATATTTGCTGTAGATTGTGGACATGTGCTGGTAGACAAATTCTTTTTGTAGGTTATAGGTACATTCAATGATTAAGGAGATAAACCAGAATGATAACTATGGAATGACAAAAAATATTATCCTGTACATAAGAGACCAAGTCCTGATAATTCACATAGACAATAGCACCTAGAACAAACACTAGTTCCAATGAACTCCTTTACTCCCGTGGGTGCTCGTGTTTGACATATTCTCAAGTCTCAGAACCTATAAAGAGCATTGACGACACTGTTCTCATTATATTTCAACAATTCCCCTGGCCAGATCACTTCCATATTTCTCGAGAATTAGGTAAGACACTTTATATCCCTCTCTTTCTTAGGGTTTCACAATTTTACATGCTTTTTTACTTGTCTTACTATATATTATCATTTGTATATCATACATTATAGTAGTTACTTTACAATTATATTTAATTCCATTTATATTAAATAATTTGTGAACCCCACTCATGATTAAACATTTGGATCCTTTTTTTCCTATTCTATCAGATCTTATTTCATAGATCCTCAAGTTTCCTTGCATCAATTGATTCAAATGTACTCACATTGCAAAGATATTATCAAAAAATCCCTAGACATTATCTATCTCCCTCACAATATGCCACATGCATAGGTAAGTGCCATCTGTGATCGTCTCTTTGATGACCCTATTGTTCCTGATACCACAACCAATCAATCCATTTGCAAGTCAATTCAAGATGTACATTGTTTATTTCAAGATTAAATTCAATCTATAGAAACCATGATTACATATCTCACATATGAAATCCAACATATTAACCTGATTATTCTCATCCCCATGATAATTCTTCTTCTACATCTCACCCTAATCCTATGTTTACCACATGTGCTCATATAAGTGAACCCCAAGTCTTACCACTACCACCACCTCTCAAGTTTCATCTAAATGTTAAGCAACATGATATTATTACTTAGCTCATCAATCACTGGTTAATCAACTTACCAACTACTCATTACTACCCTCCTTATCAGATTACCAAATACACAAGTATCTCATTTTACAATTATCATAGAATTAATGGACATCATAAAAATGTTTTCTATGCTTTAAAATGAAGAATTAAGGACCTTGAGCATTGAGATTTTATTTCATCTGCTACACAATAGTCTACTACAAGCTTAGCTCATATAACTAAATCCCATTAGGCTTCTAAATTTGATCCATCTATGTCTAATGAACATCATTCCATAATTACTAATGTTCCTTCTTCAATTAGTCAATCTCAACTTATCTAACCCAATGTCATACCACCTTTAACACTCTGTACCCCATCACCGCCTCCTATCAAGTCTTCAACATCCTTACCAATTCTAACTAAGAAACCACCTCTCAAACTTTTTACCCCATCACCTCCTCTTAGTAAGTGTTCTACAATGTTACATATTCTAAATAAGAAATCACCTCTCATAATTCGTACCCCATCACCTCCTCCTATGAAGCCTTTTACAACATTATCAATTCCAACTACATAACCACCTTTCAAAATATGTACCCCATCATCTCCCCCTATCAAATTCATTACAACGTTACCAATTCCAAATAAACAACCACCAACCAAGAAAGACCAACCAATTCACCATGTGTAAGCTAACTATTGATGCGTAATCACAGAACCCTTGAATGTCTATAACTTGATGGGTTGAAACTCTCTATTTGATTGTATAACATGGAGATTTTCCCAAAGTGTGGGAATTTGCAATCGAGCAAGCTTTCCGGATGAAGGTCGGTTCCTTTTCCTCTATTATGATGCACACATCCAAATTTCAGAGGATATACTCTTAAAACTACTCTAACTTGCTAAGGAGACATGGTTAATAATATTACAAGAAATTAAACCTAAACTAACAAAGGTGATGCACCGAAAGGAATGTTGAACACCTGGGTTTCCATTAAACAAAAACCATTAAAAGTGTGATACAACCACCATACATAGATAACAAAGATTTCAATGAGAGATCAAAAGAAAACAATGAACATAAGAGAGTGTTGAAATTCATCCACAAACTTATATTATTGCTCCACACATTTGATACAGTGCATTACGATGGCTAAGAGGAAAATACTTACATTACAGTTTGAATGGGAGGTTTGAACTCCACAAATTCACTTATAAATCAAAGAAGAAGGGAGGGTGCAAATAAAAATTATCCAACCTTTAGAAAAATGCCCCTCCTTACAATATATATGAAGAATGAGAGAAGGAAGAGAGAATAATTTTGAAACGCTTGCTCCAACCACCTTAGAATACATTGAATTTTACTACAATAATGAAGGGTTCTACTGCAAAACCCATGCCTCCATGTACTATGCCTTGTTGAGAAAGAAAAGGAATCCCATACCTCCATTATTTTGGTAGGTGAGAAGTCTGACACCCTAAAAATGGTGGACTTTATTTCTTAATTTTGAAGAACTTAAGATTTTCAAAAAGTCCTTTCTTGTGCAAATCCGAGATCCCAGTCAAAAGTTATGGTCATCTGAACGTCAGGGTATCATTTTGATAAAAATGGTGAGCTGTTGATCTTCCTTTTTCGGAGTCCAAAATGCATGCAACCTCTGAAATCCTAAAATTTAGACTTTCAGAAATTTTTGTTTCGGAAGTTGACTTACTCTTCATCATCCAAATCACCTCGAGAGTTCCAAAAATTCGAAACGTGAAACTCAAAAACTTGAAAACTCCAAAACCTAAAAGTTTGAAATTTCAGAAATTTTCCCTTTTTAGGCCCTTTTCACATCCCCAAATCACCTCGAGAGTTATGAAACTCCAAAACTCTGAAAATGCCACCGTGTTAACTCTGGAATCAAGTTTGACTTCTGAAATCTGAACCCTTTCGGGCTTCAGACTTTCAAGATTTAAGACATTTTTAGTCACTTTTCCTGTTTTATCACCGAAGACTATAAAAATCTGAATTCCACATCTCTAAAAATCTGAAACCTAAAAGTGCAAACATTCAAACTTTTAGAGTTTCAGACATTTCCCTTTTCAGACCTTTTTCATTGTTCATCCCCGAATAGCCTTGAGAGTTTCGAAATTCTAAAAATCTAAAAATTTCATCGCGTTGACTCTGAAACCAAGTTTGAATTCTGAAATTAGAACCATTTCAGGCTTTGGAATTTCAGGATTTCAGACATTTTTAGTAACTTCTCCTGTTTTATTGCCGAAGACTCCAAAACTCTGAATTCCACATCTCCGAAACTTGAAAGTCTGAACATTCAGACTTTTGGAATTTTAGACATTTCCATTTTCAGAAATTTTTCACTGTTCATCCCCAAATTACCTCGAGATTTTTGAAACTCCAAAAATGCCACCACATTGACTCCAAAACCATTTATGACTTCCGAAATCTAAACCCTTTCAGGATTTGAACTCTTGGGTTTTTGGACATTTTTATTCACTTTTCCTGTTTTATCGTCGAATACTCCGAAACTTTGAATTCCACATCTCTGAAACTCCAAACCTGAAATTCCAAACATTTGGACTTGTGGAATTTTAGACATTTCCCTTTTCGGACCTTTTTTCAAATTTTTCCCACCTCTCCTTTGAAATTCCAAAAATGAAAAGTCCGAAAAATTTGAGCCTTTCTCCATTCTTCAACTTGAGCTCTGATCTCCTTCGATGTTCCCTTGGCCGTTCATTTTTTGACCTTGCATTTCCATTGTCGAGCCTGACTACAACTTGATTTTTAGAAATGAAATGTGAGCTCGCATGACTGAACTGACCTCTGCATTTCCTCTTGTGCAAGGTCGCGTTTGATCAAATTTTACTCGAGGGGAAAAATTGGATAACACTAACCACTTTAAACCTCCTCTTGTCAACCTGAAATCCAACCCTAGTCCTATTCTTACTTATACCTCTTTTCGTGACAATAATATACTTTCTTATTATACATTTCAAACTCCGTCACAATCCCAATATCTCTCTTACATCGTCACATAGATATCCATCACTGACACACTTGGGGGTGGGGACATTGAAATTTCTCTCCCCTTCAATCATTATAAGTTGTATCTAGTGTCTACCACTACACTTCACAGTCTACACTTCATGACTATCTTTCCAAGAATCACCACGTCATTGGTTCACATATTTTATCTTCATTACTCGATGACACACTCTAGTGCTACAGTTCATAATTGACTATCGAGGGCATGCTTGATCGAGAGATATGGATGTTTCTTCACTCATTTCTCCACCTTTTCCTACTTAAGGGTTGCACGATTTGATCTCGCCCCTCACAAAATTCCGAAGTATCTTAGTGAAAAAATTTTCATGTTTGAGTTGTGTACGAAGCTTGCTCAAGTTGTGTTATTGGTCTAAAGTGCACCGTGATTCGGATGTCTATCTGATTCTGAATTCGACCAGTAAAATGAGATATCCTTTGGGTTGTGGGTACCTCGAACCAAGGAGAACCTCCAGAGTGGGTTGGTTCCCTTGATGGATCACCTAAAAACTACTGAAACTAGTGTGGTTGAGGGTTAGGAATAAACTGGAAAAAAATGAAAATGGAAAATAGGTGATACACCAAATTGTTAGGGACTTATGCTACACAACAACACACTTAAAGGCTGATAAAGGAATGATAATTCACTTCAATTTATTGTTTAGCATATTATTCACTCAAAAAGGTGTTTGCACACACTTGTATGACTTGAAAAACTTATGAAACAACTTAATTTTCAGGAAGTTGCAAGCATGAAAAGAAAAATAAGCATTCACTTAAACACAAAAAACAACCATTATAAGACACTTCAGAAAGATTTAAATTCGAGGAAACACAATCTTTATTAATCAACAAGGTGCACCAATACAATAATTTTTCATCACAAGTGTGCAAATATAATCAAGCCCCCTATATATTTGTAAAAGCAAGGTATAAATACAAAATCCCATCCCAAGCCCTAAAAAAATAGCACTTTTGCATGTTTTCCTTTCAATTAAATAATAATAAATCAACTCAAAGTGTGGTATGGACCCTTTTGCATATTCTAAGGTAATTTTGGCAATATTAGGGTAAACGTGAGTTTATTCTATCTCCAAGAGTCAATTTTTGGCATATTTCCATGCATCTTATTTTTGAGTACCTAATCATCATTTTTTCTTATTTGCTTGTAAGGCTAAAAATAACTAGATTGAATTTTGGCATGATTATAATTGGCTATTTTTGATGGCAAAGGATCATGCATTACTAGTGGTCACTTATTATGTTTTCCTATTTGTTTGATCTGGCACATGCATGGCCAAAATTAAAGTGACCTTGGCTATACAATAGTTTGGTTATTCCAAAATAATCAAAACCCCTTTTTACGTGGATATTGGAAACTTACCATGGTTGGAGATAACTAAATCTGGGAACTCTTGGTTAGGTTTGAAAACCCTAAAAAAATATATTTACATTTCTCACATTTTTGGGAAGCTCCTCTTTTGGGGGAAACTCTATTACTTTCACCATGGCGGACATTACTTGAATCTATTGTTGGTTTGGACCATTAATCTAGTTCTTTCTACCTCAGAGCTCTGCATTTTTGTTAATACTTACTCATATTCTGGGTTGGAAGGCCCTACCTTGTAATGGCTCGGTGTGGGTGTTATCGACTTGGTGTGGAACGCAGTCCATTTTCTTAGCTTGTGTCTTTTCACATTTCATTTCTTGGTCATTTATGGAGAATTCAGTGTGATGGGTCAATTGGTGAGCCTTTGAGCCTACTCTATTTCGTGTTTCTATTCATGTTGGGTTGAGATTTTTCTCTGATTCAATACCACTTTTTTACTGTTAGGGTTAGCACACCAGTTGTAAAAATATATTAATCATATCTAAGCATAAAAACAATCAATACGAAAAAAACAAGAAGAAATAATACACAAGATTTAACATGGCTCACCCAGTGTGGGATATGCCCACCAAGAAACAACCAATTTATCATCACAGAGGAAATATAATAAATATTTGCAATCTTCCACACCTTCTTGGATGTCTTGTACTTTCTTCTCTACAAATTTCTATTTTTCTCTCTAAAAGAAACTTATCTTGATTCTCAATTGAATTTTATCTTCTAAACCCTAGATTTATTTTTATATATGCATCTACAATCTTAGGGAACTTTAGCTACAGAATTACAACCATTAGATTCACTTTACAGCTAAATATAGATCTAATTCATCCAACTTAATTATAGTAGTCACACATAGGCAATCGATGCCGGTTAGCTCTAACTGATTCCAATTCCTCCTTTCTTGACTGATACTAGTCCATGTGTGACTGACGCTGGTTACTGTATATTCCACCAAATCTGTGAAAGCATGCTAATGAAGAAATTAAGCTTCAAAATTCAACAATCTCCCACTTGGAGATGAATCCCTGAACTGTACTGTATAAATATTCCCTCTGATCCTTTCCTTAGCCCATTTTCCCCTCCTCAAGTCTTAAACTTGAAGACTAATAGAAGTGGAGTGTAGCTCTAACTTCTCCTTTTCCAACGACTTTGTTAGCATATCCGTAGGATTTTCTGTTGTATGAATTTTCTCCAACTTCAACTGCCCATCCTCAAATACCTTATCTTGATTCTCAATTGAATTTTTATCTTCTAAACCCTAGATTTATTTTTATATATGCATCTACAATCTTAGGGAACTTTAGCTATAGAATTACAACCATTAGATTCACTTTACAGCTAAATATAGATCTAATTCATCCAACTTAATTATAGTAGTCAACACATAGGCAATCGATGCCGGTAGCTCTAACTGATTCCACTTCCTCCTTTCTTGACTGATACTAGTCCATGTGTGACTGACGTTTGGTTACTGTATATTCCACCAAATCTGTGAAAGCATGCTAATGAAGAAATTAAGCTTCAAAATTCAACAATCTCCCACTTTGGAGATGAATCCCTGAACTGTACTGTATAAATATTCCCTCTGATCCTTTCCTTAGCCCATTTTCCCCTCCTCAAGTCTTAAAATTGAAGACTAATAGAAGTGGAGTGTAGCTCTAACTTCTCCTTTGCCAACGACTTTGTTAGCATATCCGTAGGATTTTCTGTTGTATGAATTTTCTCCAACTTCAACTGCCCATCCTCAAATACCTGTTGTATGAAGTGGTATCTAGACTAAATGTGTTTCGTTCTAGAATGAAACATTAAGTTCTTTGTTAGATGAATCACACTTTGACTATCACTACACAATTTGCAATCCTCTTGCTCCTTTCCCAACTCTTCCATGAACCTGCTTATCCCTTATCATCTCTTTGCTAGCTTCTGTAACTGTAACATACTCAGCCTCTGTAGTAGACATGGCCACAACCTTATGTAATCCATAAATTCAACTAACTGTCATGCCACCCTACTATGATAACATATCCATTGGTGCTCCTCCTACCATCCAAATCACTAGCCATGTATGAATCTACATAGCCACACAAAGAAGTATCTAACCCTCCATAACATAACTGCATGTCGTATATCCCTCTCAAATACCTTAGAATCCATTTGACTAATTTCCAATGCTCTTTACTTAGATTAGCCATAAATCTACTCACAACTCCAACTACCTGTGTAATGTCTGGTCTAGTACAAAACCATAGCATATATCAAACTCCTAACTGCTGAAGCATATTGAACTTGTTCCATTTACTCAACCTCCTCATGTGATTGTAGTAAACTGATCTTTCCTCAATTTGAAGTGTCTAGTAATTGGTATACTTATAGGTTTTGAATTTTGGAAATTAAACCTTACCAACACATTATTGATATAATTCTCCCAAGAAAAATACAAATTCCTACTTTTCCTATCTCTATGAACTTGTATGCCAAGGATTCTCTTTGCTGCTTCCTAAATCCTTCATTTCAAAAGTGTGAGTTATATTTTCTGTAAGCTCACAAAATTCCTACATACTAAATCCTGAAATAAGCATATCATCCACATACAATAACAAAATAATATGGCTCCCATTTCTAAGCATATTGAAATAAACACAATGGTCAGATTCACATCTCAAATAACTGTGCTCATGAATGAAACTATCAAACCTCATATACCATTACCTTAGAGCTTGCTTAAGCCCATATAAGAAATTTTTAAATCCACACACAAGTTTTCTCCTTACCCTTGACTTCATACCCAAGTGGCTAATTCATAAAAATCTCTTCCTCTAAATCACCATGAAGAAATGTTGTCTTGACATCAAGTTACTCTAAATGAAAATCCTCTACTGCAACCAAACTCAATATAATACAAGTATAAATCATCTTAACAACAGGAGAAAAGATTTCACCAAAGTCAATACTCGATTTCTATGAAAATACCTTTACTACAAGCCTTACCTTGTATCTCTTATGTCCACCCTCTTCTTCCTTGATCCTGTAAACCCACTTGTTCTACAATTCTCTTTTACCTGTTGGAAACATAACCAAAGTCCATGTCTAGTTCTACTATAAGGATTCCATTTCCTCATCCATGTCATGCTCCCACTTCTTGTGGGCTTTATCCTACATTTCTTCTTTAAATATTTTTGGTTCACCACTATTAGTCAATAATAAATAAGACAAGGAAGGTGAAAATATTTCTAAAGATCTACTTACCCTTTGTGACCTTCTCACTGAGATTTGGGGTATCAGAGGCTCAATGTACTCATCTTGTATATTTGTATCTACTTCTGACAGTGACCAACGCCGGTCACCTTCTACTAATGCTGGTTTGGCTAACCGATGCCAGTCTATCTCTTCTGTAACTGATGCCAGTATAGGGAACCAATGTTAGTTAGGGGTAAACTGATACCGGTCAGGGATAAACCAATACCGGTTACTATGTAAACATGTAGGTGTTAATTTTAAATCTGAGAGTTCATTTTCATCCAAAAAATTCTCCACCAGTTCACCTTTTGGTACCAAAACATGATCCCTATACATTCTCTTTTCATTCCAATCAATTTCACGAATCTTTATTATCTTAGAACCTTCTAAATCACAAAACCAAAATCTGAAATCACTAGAGTCATAACCAATGAAAGTACATCTTTTGGATTTAGCATTAAATTTATTTCTATTTTCCTTATCAATATGCACAAAATCTTCTGAGCCAAATACTATAAGAAAATAAAGATCTACCTCTTTTCTAGTCCAATATTCTTTTGGTATTCCATCATTCAGTGCACTTGAAGGTCAATGGTTAATCAAATAAATTATCATATCTATTTCTTCCACCCAAAAATGTACGGGAAATCCAACATGTATCCTCATGATTGTATCACGTTCCATGATTTTCCTATTCATTCTCTGTGCAACACCATTCTCTTATGGTGTTCAAGGAACTGTCCTTTCTCTGCGTATTCCATTTACTAAACAATAATCATTGAAAGTCTTGTTGTAATACTTACCACCATTATCAAATCTAAGGCACTCTAACTTTGAATTTGATTCATTTTCCATAATGGATTTCCATATTTTAATAGTTTCAAAAACATCAGATTTATGATTAATAAAATAAACCCATGCCTTTCTTGTGGCATCATCAATGAAAGCAACATAGTATTGGGATCATCTATGAGAAGCTACCTAGGCTGGTCCCCACACATATGAGTGTACAAAGTCCAATTTATGTTTCTTATTTTTTGCACCAACTTTGAGAAATCTCACTCTCTCCTTTTTTCCAAAAATAAAATACTCACAAAAATCAATATCTACACATTTTAGATATGATAAATTACCCTTTCCCTTTAAGATCTGCATTCCCTTTTCACTTATATGGCCGACCCAATTGTGTCACATGCTTGTATCTAAATCTGAAATAGATAGAACAGAAAAGGAATTAGTAATACAGGTAGAAAAATACAATGATCCTACCTTCTTGCCTCTTGCTACAACAAGAGATCCCTTAGTAACTTTCCAAGATTTAGCTATGAGTGTAACCATGCAACTAATTTCACACAATTTTCTTGCACAAATTAGATTTCTTTTGAGGCTTGAAACATGCCTCATAAATTTCAATATCCATGTATTTCCATTCTGAAATTTAAGATGAATTTCACCTCTACCATTAATATTGCATGGTTCATCATCTCATAAATAAACATGCCCAAAATTACCCTGGACATAATTTCTAAAATAGCCCTTATTAGGGGTTGCATGGAAAGAAGATCTTGAATCTAAAACCCGTGACTCAATTTTATTATCCAAGGAGAGAATTAGGGCATCTTGCATTACCTCTTTTACAACAAATTTTCCTCTTTACCTTTCTATGGTACATTCTCTTTTTTTCCTTGAACTAACAATCCTTCTTTGCATGACCTTTCTTTCCACAATTCCAACAAATTATACGTCTACCTCTAGATTTAGATCAGCCATTCTTAGACTTTGATTTTCCATTATGATTGAGCTCTTGTATCTCTCCTTATGCCTTCCCCTTCTTTATACTTTCAAATCATTCCCAGATGATGATTCTCTTGTACTTTTCATGCATATTTCTTCATTTAGGATTAAACTAACCACATCATTAAACTTTAAAAACATCAGTAGCAGAAGATGTATTACTAACAACCATTACCAAGTTATCCCAACTATCTGGCAAAGAGAATAATAATAAAAGTGTTTTCACTTCGTCCTCAAATGGAATAATAATTGATTTTAATTGATTTACAATAGACCATAAATCATTCAATTGACTTGATGTAGATCCACCTTGCATCTTTAAATCAATTTTTTTTTTCATCAAATAAACTTTATTTGAAGCACTAGGTTTTTCATATAGATTTTATAAAGATTTCATCAACTCTACTGTAGATCCTGCTTTGATAATATTCGAAGCCACAGATGCTTCCAAGCTCAATCTTATAGATCCCAGAGACTTTCTATTAAGAATTTTCTATTCTTTATTAGTCATCTTTGCAAATCTTTCTTTCTCATCCAACGGTAAGTATAAATCTTTCTGATATATATAATCCTCCATCTGCATCTTTTATAATAGATAGTCACAACCATCAAATTTATCTACTCTGAATTTTCCTTCTTCTCCTATTGCTTTGCTCCAACTCAATCAGAAATCCCTCTGTGAGTAAATCTGTCAACACACACAACCCTCAAACAAAGATGCTCTGATACCAGTTGTTGGGGTTAGCACACCGGTTGTATAAATATATTAATTAGATCTAAGCATAAAAGAAATTGATATGAAAATAAACAAGAAGAAACAATACACAAGATTTAACATGGTTCACTGAGTGTGGGATATATCTACCAATAAACAACCAATTTATCATCTCAGAGGAAATACAATGAATATTTACAATCTTCCAAACCTTCTTGGATGTCGTGTACTTTCCTCTCTACAAAATTCTCTTTTTCTCTCTAAAGGAAACTTCAATTGATTATCAATTGAATTCTCTCTTATAAACCCAAGATTTATGCTTATATATGCATCTACAATCTTAGGGAAATTTAGCTATGCAATTACAGCCATTAGATCCACTTTACAACTAAAGATAGATCTAATTCCCGCAACTTAATTATAGTAGTCACGTGCAGGAAACCGATGTCAGTTAGCCTTAACCAATGCCAGTTAGCCCTAACCGATGCCGATTCCTCCTTTCCTGACCGATACTAGTCCACGTGTGACCGACACCAGTTCATCAACCGATGTCGATTACTGTGTATTCCAAAAAGTTTGAAAAATCATGTTAGTGAAGCAATTAAGCTCCACAACTCAACATTTACTCACGACTGCTCTGTTTCTTTGTATTTTGCAATGTGCTGGGTGATTTTTTACCTTTTCATTATTTACCTAGTTCTAGGTTCTGGTCTGTATTTTTGGTTCTTCCTAGTGGCTCCATGGATCATTTTTGTATAGCTTGAAATTTTCCTGCTGATGACTTTGTGGGTTTACATGTTTTGAGTCTCAAAATGGTTTGACGTTGGCATTGTCAACTTGTAAAAATCTAGAATTTTTTTTTGTGGAGAAAACTAAGATGAAACCCTTGTAGATGCCATTTATCTTCTGTAAAGAAGCTCACTGGGTTCATTGAAACTTGGCTCCCTTCCGGGAATTTTGTGGGATCGTATTCATAATAGCTTAACTCATTGTTTTGTGTATGTGGAACTCTGTTTGTATTTCACACTTGACTCTTTAGTGCCTCATGGACTCGATACGGCCATGTGACTTTGATTCTGGGTTGGTTTCTATTTTTCTTATGCTTATCATGGCTCGATTTCTACTTCCTCTTGTTACTGACTTCAAATATGCCTTGTTACAAAAATTTGGTAATTTTCATTTTTTTATCCTTGTCATACTTGCTTGTTGTTTATTTTAGCTCGCATATTAGTAGATCTATTTCCTTGTTGTGTGCTGGAGATGGGTTGGCTCTTAGAAGTCGAGATGAGCTCTATTTACTCATGGAGGTTTTCTTTTAATCTCATACCCAGCTCGTGTATTCCTCTTATAAGCTTGTTTATTGATCATATTTGGATCAATAATTCTAGGTTACACTCTATATGAACTATAACCATCCAAGTTCTATATTTGTATTTGAATATATGTTATATCAAGGTAGAACTCACATATTTCCTTTTAGTTTTGAATATGGGTATTTAGATTTGTTTGCCTTTGAGTTAGGCCTTGAAGCTCTTGCATTTATAGTTTGAAGCTTTGCAAAACATAATGTAACTTGTGTTAGGTTGTGGAGTCTGTTTTCATGTGAGAAAGTGTTGAAGACTATACATTAAGAGTACTGTACACTTTCCATAGTTGTCTTGTTGGGGTTCAGGGCCGGGCCGGGTAGCAGGGTTTAGGGGGCGCAACCCCCAAATTTTTTTTGGGCCTTAAAATGTGCCCAATCAATTGGGAAACGTGATTTTCTCATATGGGCTGGATTTTTGACCCATAGGTTTATGGGACGGTTTTGGCTAATGGTTTTAATACCCAAAATTTTGTAAAACTACTTAAGCAATTTTTTATTTATATGGTTTTATGCATATGGTAGGGATAATGTAACATTGCAGATGTGTTTTGAATTCGGGAGTGAATTCTGTAGAGTTTATTGAGCATAGCTCCAAATAGATGTGGGTATTGTATTGAGAGAGTGGTGGCTTGTAATAAAATCTGAGCAAGTGATTCTTGGTGGACGTAGCCCAAATTGGGTGAGACACATTAAATATTGTCTCTGTGTTGTGTTATTTTATTCTGTAATTTTATTTGAGATCTGTTATTTTTTCTCTGCTTATTAGTTTCTATTGTTGCAATTCTGTGAGTGATTATTCCACATATTTTATCCCTTATTTCCTAACAACTTGTATGTTTTCGAATCTATTTTATCCATGTAAATATAGAACATTCTTTGAGACCGTAAACTCATATTTTGTTGTTTGCATTCCATGGTTGTAATGGTACTTTGAAACCTAGACTATTGGAAACCTATTCTTATGTACTTTTAAAGTCACTAGAATATGTACCTCTTGCTCTAGATCACTTGAGAATTTGTTCATTTTATTTTTTGCTGCAAGCATTGAAACCTTATTACTAGCACAACTGTATTGAGTGTGTGCATTTCACTTTGTGCTAGTTCACTGTAGAATTTCCAAGAGCTCTATTTTGTGCACTTTTTTACTCACTCATTCAATCCCAAATTGGGTTTATTTTGATGGCTTGGTCCTTCTTCTTCATCACAACTTGGCCACTTTGAAATGATCTTGAGCTAACTTGGTGGCATGGCTCACTGTTATACCTAACAACCTATGAATAAATTTTTACATTCTATTTTTTATTAACTCTTTGGCTCAGGATTAATATGTGAACTGGCTATTGTAAGCTCCATAATTCTTATTGGTACTTTCATTCTTAAATCTTTGAAAATTATACTTTATGTATTAAAAAAACTGTGTATATTTGTTTGCTCGATATTTGATGAAACATTGAGTATATCTATACTTTTGTAAAGTTGTACCTTGATTTAATATTGAAATTAGATTATTCATTTGTGAAAATATCCCTATTATTTGTATTTTGTTCCTGTGATGTCCCTCACAATTGAATCAACTCTTGACTAATTCACCATTTCACTTTTAATGGCATTTGTAATGTTTAAGCTCTTGATGTATATCTTTAACAGAGAAATTTTAAGATCTGAGAATGATCACTGTAGCTTAATTTTATGTTTTCATGAGCTTGTTTTGTCAACCTTGTACCTATACCTCCTCTTCTGAGTGATTACTCTTCCTTTCACTAGTTATAAACTTGTCTTGTTTAGATCAATGTGGAGATTTCTATTAATTGCAAGATGTAAATGCCAATCAATTTTTAAAGCATATGTAACTTATCAATTGATGATGCATACTTGAAAAATATATAAATGTGAGATAGTTGTAGATATGTTTTGAAGTTGATACTGGAATATTTTCCTTGTAAGCAGATGGTTGCTTTCGGTCTAAAAAATATCTGTACCCTCTGCAGTCATTGGAAATTTATACATGAAACCTTTCTTTGATTCAAATTTATGTGTTCTGTTACCATTGAAAAATGTCATGAAATGTTTCCTTTGAAATTTTATTTGTGTGTCAATGCAAGGATAAGATGTATCTTATTCAGTTTCTCTCTTTATGACTCATGGAAAGAATTCTATATTTCATTTCTTGAAATATGCATTATAGCAATTGCATGGATGAATCTTCTTTTTTCTTAGATATCCTTCTTTGTCTAACTAGAAAGCATGCATATATGAAGCTGAAAATATAATATGAAAAAGAAAACCCTGAGCTCTAACATTAGTCTTCTTTCTTATAGGTACAATGGAGCACCAACCTGGAACAACTCGGAGAAGCATGGAAGTGTCCTCCAACTATTCAGACAATGATGGGTCCTCTTTACCCTTTTACATTTCCAAATTTATACCTTCTTGTTTTCTTTTACTCATCCATATCCCACAGCTTGTGTGGGATAAATGTATTATTTCTTTATGAATAAATGAAATTACTTTTGTTATGAGTTGTCTATTTCCTTTTACATTTCTTTTTCGTAATCATAATGTGGAATGAACTAAACAACTCAACACATAATGTAATTTCACTTAACCATATGGAATCAAATTGAATTAATTATACTTGTACTTGAATTAATCTCCACAGCACAAGTAACACTACTAACTATAGAAATATATTGTACCTTTTCCTTAAAATCTGTAACTTGATTGCAGAACTTCCAGAATGTGATTTTTTATACTTGTTTTCATTCCCGCCTTCCTCAGAGCCCTGCAATGGTCTTTCATAGTTGTTGCACAATTCTGATGAAGGTAAAAACCCGGAATGGCTGCATCTATGAGGCATAATATTTTAAAACAACACTTAAGTTGCTGATTTGATCCTATGTCATTTCCAAAACTGTTCAAAATTGAGCAACTAAAAAAATTCCTGTACCCCCTTCGATGTTTGACCAAAATGGTCACCAAGTCCATAACATATGCAAGAACCACAAGAAAAAAGGTATTTCCTTCACCATTTCTGTTGACATTTACCCATGCCAAGATGTTGCAGATGCCTCAAATCTATAAGCTTCTTTTTCCTCCCTTAGCATCTATGCATACACATCCAGGGCTGATTTTGATATCCAAAGCAATCCTGAAACATTCAATCTCCTTGAGTTGCACCATATTCACCAAATTGAATATTATTGAGTCAAATTCTTGGATTATTTTGTTAGAGATCAAAAGCAATGAGAGGGGGGGGGTGAATTAGTGTAGATTAAAACTTATCACTTATTGCCAATTTTAAATCCTTGAAGTGATGTGCGGATTTAAACTATGAGTAGTCAATCTAACATATGTCATGCACATTAACAATGAACACAAAGATTACTATGGGAAACCCTTTCAGGAGAAAAAGCCACCTTAAACCATTTCTTATATTACATAAAGCAAGGAATTGTAAGAATATTAGACATCCTACAAGATTTGTTTAGTGAGGCTCCAAACCCACAAGGAGCACAAACACCTTATACCTTTGCTGATATTATGCCTAACAAAGGACTCTAGTGAATATTACACATCACAAGAGATTTATTTTGCATGCACCCACCTACAAGGAAGCTATAACTCCCTGAATGTGTTAAGCTACAACTTAGACTTGATTTATGCATAGATTTTGATCATCTAGTTACAAAAATTACAATTACAATGAATTATGATCACTTTCCTGGATCTGTTTGTGTTCTACTTCTCACTCTCTTTTGATCATTTGATTCAAGCTCTTTGCTCAATCAATCTACCACCATTTATGCTCTATTCATCTACTAAATCAATGCATCATCGATCTTCTTTCCTCTTTCCTCTCTATTTTCTTCTATCGCTCTTTCATAGCTTGATTGCATTGTATTCACTCTTTTGATGTTATCATTTAGCTTGAATAATTTTTTTCCCACTTGAGTAACATCCAAAATAGATCCAAGTTCAAACTATATAATAATCAACCCATTCCTACAATTTGAATTACATGTCATGTACCTTCCTACTTGGTCGCTTAAGAATCTGGACTATTAAATGCACGCAACTGACTCCAGATATTGTTCCTTCTATGTTCGGCTTGATTACACCACTTTCAATGAATTTCTAGAAGCTAGTTATTAGTCATTTGCCAAAAATATATTTTCCAAATTTTCAACGTGACCTAGATGGGCGAGTTGTTTCCTTCTCCAATATTTTATTCTACCTTGAAAATCAGATCTCATAGAGAATGTAACTGCATGTCCACAAAGTCAATATGCATTAAATAATGGTAGTTGGAACAATGAATTTATTTGTTCTTCGTGGAATTCAATTCGTGCCTAGAGCCGTAATCATCTGAAAATAAAATCACCATCGATATTCTAAAACCAAATCTCACTTCTACATGTTTGTATTAATTTGATTTCCTTTTACCCTTGTCTAGTCCATATTTCATCATTTCGTGGCTTTCCTTTTCTCCTCTGACTTTCTCCTTTGTAATGCGACACTTGCCTTTGTTTGGTGGAATTTCTTCTTCCTTGGTGGATTTTTTATTTATCTGTAGCTCTTATATTCTTTTTCATGGCTTTCCTAATATCACACAACATTCCTCCTTTCTTTCAGCTGCCTTCTAGAAACTTTGTTCCATGTCCACAACTCTATCTCTTTTACCTGTAGATTTTATATTCTTTTCTGGTTGTTTTCCGTATTTAATGACTTCTCTAGTTATTTGTGTATGTTATCTTTATCCACGAATTTTCCTTCACATCCGCGGCTTCACCTATCTCACTTGTGTCTTTCCTTTGGCTCCATGTTGCTTCGCAATTTCATTCCTATGCTCGCGACACTAACTTTCCTTCCACGGATTCTTCCAGAGATCCGTGGTTTCTGCATACTTTGGTGGGTACTCCAAGTCTTCGGTAGCTGTCTCTAGACTTTGGTGGATATCTCCTCATGTCCTCGGCATGCAAAAACATTGACCAAGTCCATTAGTACTTATCCTTAGTCATCTCAAGCCTTTGTGAACTTACACTATCAAACAACCTTCATATTTTTATCTTGCTCACTTTACCAATTCACTCTTTTTGCCATCAATATAGCTTGACATCAATGAAAACACATGCGACACATGAAAAATGTCCAACAATCTCCCCCATTTTCATTGATGGAAATATTCCAACCTTCAGAAACCTTTGGATGGAAAAATACTTGCATACGTGATTTCTATTTTCAGCTTTACTCCTTTGTGTATATGACTTTTCTAGTTCCACCATCCCTCCCCTTATATATCACAACATATCTCCCCCTTTGATTATAATAGGTTGGTTTATGAATTTCATCATCTTCTCTCCCACTTTGACAACAATGACAAAGGGTTAATTGTGCCACATAGAAATGAATATTTTGGTAAGTTAGATACAATATGTTCTTACCTTAAGAATCTCCCCCTTGGCTGATGCTTCTCTTACACCTGTCTTAGTGTGTCCATGAAAATTCTCCCCCTGAGATGATGCATACTTCAATTAATTTGAGCTAGAAGAATAGCTCCCCCTTTCTTTGGCACTATTTAGGAGCTGATATTACCTGAGAATGCTCCCTTGTGTTTTCTGCACACTCTCTAGTTGTTGGTGGGATCAGGAATAACCCCCAATTCATTCCTTAAGTGTTCAAATGTTACTCTTGGTAGCGGCTTGGTCATTATATCTGTAATTTCCTCTTTAGTTCTCACATATTCTACACTAATCTTCTTGTCATTTACTTGTTCCCTCAAGAAATTATTTCTAATTGGAATGTTCTTGGTCTTTGAGTGGAACAAAATATTCTTAGAGACACTAATTTCACTTGTGCTATCACACAACAAGGGAATAAGATGTTCAAATTTTACCTTGTAGTCTTCTAATGTTTGTTTCATCTAAAGAAATTAAGTGCAACACATCGAAGCAACTATATATTCTGCTTCATATGTTGAGAGAGCCAATGATGATTGTTTCTTGTTTAGCCAAGATACTAGGTAATCTCCAACAAAGAATACTCCTCCAATTCTAGTCTTTTTTTCATCAACACTTCTTGTCCAATCAACATCTGTATATGCTTTGATGTTGAAATCACCACTTTTGGGGTACCATAATCCATATTCAACTGATTCCCATGAGATATCTTAGAATTCTCTTGACCGCCTTGAGGTGTGTTTCCCTTGGATCTTCTTGAAATCTTCCAATCAAGGCCTACCACCTGCATAATATCAGGTCTTGAAGTTGTGGAGTAAAGTAGACTTCCTATCATGGATATGTACAATGTTTTGTCTACCTTAGGTGAGTCATCATATCTTCTTAGCTTGCATCCAACTTCCATTGGTGTACCAAATGGTCTACATTCCTTCCATTTTGAATATCTTTTAGCATCTCCTTGATATACTTAGTTTGGGATATGAATATACCTTGATCTATTTGACTGATTTATAGACCCAGAAAGAATAAAATATCTCCAAGCATAGAAATCTTCAAATTCTTCTTTCATCATATCGTAAAATTCATATGTCATCTTATCATGGTCTCTGCCAAATATGATATCATCTACATACACAATGAAAATTAAAAAGTGGTATCCTTCTTCCTTGATGTAGAGATTTTTATCTGCAACACCTTTTCTGAATCCTTGTTCAATGAGGTATGAATCTAGTCTACTATACCAAGCTCTGGGAGCTTGGTTTAATCCATACAAAGCTTTCTTCAACCTACACACATAGTCTTTATCTTTAGTTAGTGAAAATCCATCAGGTTGTTCAATGTATACCTGTTCATTTAGGAAACCATTTAGGAAGGATGATTTCATATCCATTTGGAATACTATGATCTTATTGTATGTCGCGTAAGCTAGGAACAGTCTTATTACTTCCATTCTTACCACTGGTGCAAATGTATCATCAAAGTCATTTCCTTCCATTCATGCATATCCTTTGCACACTAGCCTTTCCTTGTTTCTTGTCACTTATCCTTTCTCATTCAGTTTGTTCTTAAAGACCCATTTGGTGGAAATCACATTCTTGTTCTATAGTCTAGGTACCAGTTCCCATGTCTCATTATTTTCAGTCAGATCCAATTCTTCATTCATAACATCTACCCAATGTTGATCCTTACTTTCTTCTGCAATGTTCTTGGGTTATATTGTTGACAAAAGTGCTATATCTTCATGATTTTTCTATTCTCTAAGCTTTCTTCTTGTGATAATTCTTCCATATTTGTTTCCAATGATTTTATTAGAAGGATGATCCTTTTTAACTTGCCTAGAGGGTGCCTTAGTGTCTGGATTTTCTTCTTCTTCATCTCCTTCTTCATGTGGACTATCTGTTTCATCATCATCTTCTTGTTCTTCATGACCGCCATTGTGCTGGGTACTGGTTTTAGTGTACTATGTCTCATCCACCTTTACATTTTTGATTTCAAAAAATTCTATAGCCACT
Source organism: Taxus chinensis (assembly GCA_019776745.2). Lineage (NCBI taxonomy): Eukaryota > Viridiplantae > Streptophyta > Pinopsida > Cupressales > Taxaceae > Taxus > Taxus chinensis. The sequence continues at coordinate 662,519,470 of CM034146.1, forward strand.
TATTATAACACATGTAAGCCACACTAACCGCTAAGTAACCAAGGAATATCCTTCATCCCACATGGAGTCAAATTTTCCCAAGTTGTCTTCATATCTTTTGATATAACATTTGCTACCAAAGACTCTTATGTGCTTCACATTGGCTGGTCTCTTCTTCCATAGTTCATCGGGATTCTTGTAACTCATTATTCTCAGTTGAGCTCTATTCAAAAGATAGACTGCGGTGTAAAATACGTCACTCCAATACCTTTATGATTTTTTGGATTCATTTAGAATGGTCATTTCCATCTCCTATACAGTCCTGTTCTTCCTCTCAATAACCCCATTTTACTGAGGTGTCATCGCATATGAGAATTTTCTTATAATTCCATGTTCTTCACAAAATTCATCAAACTCATTTGACCAAAATTATCCACCTCTGATTAGATCTTAGGAATTTTATCTTTTGGTTCTTCACATTTTCCACAAGTGCCTTGAATTTATTGAATCTGTCTAAGGATTCTGACTTTTTTTTCAAACACACCACCCATGTCATCCTAGTGTAGTCATCTATTAGAAGCATAAAATGTGACTCACCGTTTATGCCTTTAGTTTTGGTGGGTCCACAAAAGTCTGTATGGATCAGCTCCAATGGCCTGGTTATAGAATACTCTTTTGATTTGAATTTCCTCCTCATTTATTTTCCATGCAAACAAGCCTTGCATAGTGTATCTGCGGGTTTCTCAATCTTTCACATATGTCTCACACAACCTTTAACACTTAGTTTCACCAAATTTTCAAAACTGATATGCCCCAATCTCCTATGCCACAACCAACTATAGTCAATCTTACTTGTAAAACACTTCTCTTTATTTATTTCATTAAGAACATACATGTTTTTCTTTGTCCCCTTGGCCTTTGCAACTTTCTTTCCTGTTTTGTAGTTTATAATGTCACAATCCTTTGTCATGGAATATCACATTATATCCCCTTTTGCACATTTGAATCACACTCAGTAGATTGTGTTTAAGACCTTCAACATATAAAATATTTTTAGTTATAGTATTTCCATTATCTAGACTCAATGTTCCTTTCCCAACTATGTTTGTTGAGTTGTTATCACCAAACCTCACAACACCTGATGCATTATTAGACAAAGTAATGAATTTACTTTTGTCACCTGTCATGTGGCTTGAGCATCCACTATCCAAATACCAGATTTTATCTTCATTTTGCACATGGAATGTAGTTTATACTATTGAGAAGACTCTTTTCTCTTGTTCTCATCCTTCTTTGCCACATATACCCACTTCTTTTTCTTGGGAGGTTCTTGTTTGTTTTGTGAAACCACATTACTCTTCTTATGATGATTATGTTGGATACCATTATAGTTTGATCTGGTGTAATATGGGCCAAAGTTTCTCCTATAGCCTCTAGAGAATTTTCTACACTTAGTAGCCTTGTGTCCAAATTGATTACATAAATAACAGTAACTATAAAAAGAATGAGTGTACCTCATAGCATAGGTGATCCTTGGTGTAGTGGTTCTTCTTCTCGTATATTTTTTGAATCCTTTGTTTGCAGCAGAGGAGGTACTTGGTGTTGCCGCGGACTTGTTTCCTTCATTCTTAGCTGGATCCTTTTCCTTATTTTCTCCCTTGAAAGCTAACTCTAGATTTATCAGTTGTGTCACTTTGACTGTTGAGTATGTCAGTTAACACATTTGAACTTTTCTCTAGATTTTCATACATTGCTAGCTTGTTGGTCAGTTGGTTCATCTTAGATTTTAGCTACTCCATTTTGAGTTCATTTTTTTGCATTCTTCTTCTTTTGATTTGTAAGACAAAGAAATATTCTCCAATTGTGTCTCAAGTTCCTTAAGCTCATTTTCCTCTTCTTCTTATTCTCTTTGGGATTGTCTTCCTTCAAATATGTGGATTTGTTCTTCATAATCCTTCAGTGTGCATCTTAGTTTCTGATTCTTTTTCCTGCATAGTTTCAACTCTTCAAGAGCACATACCAACTCTCCTTCTAGATTCACTTCAGCTTCTTCTTCATCTGAATCTTCATACTCAACTATGTTCTTCCCTCTAGAACTACATTCTTTAGCCACATCCATGGCCATAAAAAAACATTCTGACTGATCTTCATCATTTTCATTCTCAGAGTTTCTTGAGTTGCTTGACTCTCATCCATTTGATTCTTCCTTTGAGTAAAAATTTCTTTTATTTTTGAAGAACCTCTTCTTGTTATTTTTCTTTTATAGACTCAGTTTATCTTTTATTTTGTTTATGACTGTGCTCTTCATGTTTAGACTGATTGTCTTTATTCTTTTTTTAACACTTACCAACAAAGTGACCTACTTGTCCACATGCAAAACATTTGAAAGGAAGTTTTCCCTTATACTTACCTGAACCTCTTTTCAGTTTTCTAACAAACATTTCTTCAATATTTTCATCATCCAACTCATCTCCTGAAGCTGATTCTTCTTCTTCTTCTTGTGCGGACTGAGTTTCTTTCTTGACCTTAAATGCTACCTCTTTCTTGGTAGTTTTGGATGCAATAGTCCTCATCTCATATGTTGACAAGGTTCTCTGAAGTTCATCCATCGTGAGAGTCTTCATGTCTTTGGCTTCCTCTATGGCTAAAACCTTTGCATCATACTTACTGGTTAGGGATCTCAAGATATTTTGGACTAACATTGACTCTTCTAGTGTCTCGCCTAGGCCTCTGATCATATTAATAACTTCATCTATTCTCTACATGTAGGCTGTTATACTCTCATCATCCTTCATTTTTTAGATTCTCAAATTGAGCTCTTATAGGTCTATCAAATTTTCCAACTTGACTTTTTCATCTCCTTCATAGATATTCTACAGCTTGGTCCATATCTCCTTTGTTATTGTGCAATGCATTACTTTGAAAATTTCTGTTTCTGTCAGACCACATAGAATGGTGTTCATTTCTCTTGAGTTGCATTCATATTCTGCCTTATCCGTGGAAGAAGTAATTGGTGTGGCTGGAAGAGTGTATCCTTTCTCAACGCATTCCCAGATATCAAAACCAAGTGACATCAAGTATGTTTTCATTCTTATTCTCCAAAATGCATAATTCGTTCCAGTGAAGAGAGGTGATCTTGATAGTGACAAACCACCTTATGCCTGATTTGCTACCATGCTTGTGATAAGAGGATCTCCTTGAAGATGTTAAGCTTATGCTATAAGGACACTGCTCTGATACCAATTGTTAGAGATCACAAGCACTAAGAGGGGGGGGGGGTGAATCAGTGCAGATTAAAATTTTTTCACTTATGCCAATTTTAAACTCCTTTAATGATGTGAGGATTTAAACTATGAGCAGTCAATCAAACATATGTCATGCACAAAAACACTGAACACAAAGACTACCATGGGAAACCCTTTCAGGATTAAAAACCCACCTAAAACCATTTCTTATATTACACAAAGCAAGGAATCATAAGAATATAACACATATTACAAGATTTGTTTAGTGAGGCACTAACCTCACGAGGATCACCAACCCCTACACCTTTGCTGATATTACACACAACAAAGGAATCTAGTGAATATTACACATCACAAGAGATTTATTTTAGGAACCCACCTACAAGGAAGCTAGAACTCCCTAAATGTGCTAAGCTACAACTTAGACTTGATTTATGTACAAATTTTGATCATCTAGTTACAGTAATTGCTATTACAATGAATTATGATCACTTTCCTAGCTCTGTCTGTGTTCTTCTTCTCACTCTCTTCTTCTCATCTGATTCGAACTCTTTTCTCAATCAATTTGCCACCCTTGATGCTCTATTCATATGCTAAATCAATGCATCATGATCTACTCTCCTCTTTCCTCTCTCTTTTCTTCTGTTGCTCTTTCTTAGTCTTGATTGCATCGTATTATCTCTTATGTAGTTCTCACTTAGCTTGAATACTCTTTTTCCCACTTGAGAAACATCCAAAATAGTTCCAAGTTCAAACTATATCACAATCGACCAATTCCTTCACTTTGAATTACGTTTCATGCACCTTTCCTGCTTGGTTAGCCTGAAAATATAGACTATTAAATGCATGCAACTGACTCTAAATATTGTTCCTTATGTATTCGGATTGATTACACCACTTTCAATGCATTTCTAGAGGCTATTTATTAGTCATTTGCCAAAAATAGATTTTCCACATTTGTAACGTGACCCAGATGAGTGAGCCATTTCCTTCTCCAATATTTTCTTTCTGCCTTGAAACTTGTATCTCATAGAGAATGTAACTACATTCCACAAATTCAATACACATTAAATGCTGCAATAAACTGGAACAGTGAATTTATTTATTCTTCATGGAATTCAAGTCATGTACTAGAGCTGTAATCACCTGAAAATTGAATCACCATCGATTTTGGAGAACCAACTCTCACTTGTACATGTTTGAATGCAATTTGATTTCCTTCGACCCTTCTCCAGTCCATATTCCATCATTTCATGGCTTTCCTTTGCTCCTTTGAATTTCTCCTTTGTATTGAGGCACTTGCCTTTGTTCGGTGACATTTCTTCTTCCTTGGCAGATTTTTAGTTATCCACGTCTATCTATGCTTCTCATGGATTTCCCAATGTCTCATAGATATCCTCCTTGTTTTATGCCTTTCCACAGATTTGTTCCATGTCTTCAACTCTATCTCTTTTACTTGTGGTTTTTATAGTATTCTGTGGTCTTCCGTCCTTAGTGACTTCTCTAGTTCTTTGCATATTTTCTCTTTATCCACAACTTTTCCTTCAACTTCGTGAATCTTCCTTCACATCCATGGCTTCAACTATCTCACTTGGGAATTTTCCTTTTTCTCCATGTTTCTTCATAGTTTCATTCCTATCCTTGCGGTACTAAACTTCCTTCCTTGGCTTCTTCTAGAGATCTTGTAGACTTCAGTGGCTACTCCAAGTCTTCAGAAATTGTCTCTAGACTTTGTCAAATATCTCATCATATTTTTGGTGTGTGAAAACATTGAATAAGTCCCTTAACACTTATCCTTAGTTATCCTGAGCCTCTGTGAGCTGACACTACCAATCAACATTCATCTTTTCAACTTGATCACTTTACCAATTCACTCCTTTTGGGATTAATGCATCTTGACATCAAATTATCTAGCTTGACATCAATGAAAACAAATATGACATATGACAAAGGTCCAACATATTTTTGAGGTAAGGAAAAGATACCATATGCAAATGACTATTGGTCAAATGAGAATATTTGGTTTTTATTGGTTCATCGAAGGTGTGAAATATGATGGAGTTTATTTGTTTAATCCATAATATCAAGTGGTGAATTCTTCACCTCTTTTATTAGTCTCATGGAGTGTTCATGAATCATGAATCATGTGATATCAACAAGATAAATGTGGTGGTGATTATTAGGTCTAAAGAGTGGTTTAGGACAAAGAGGTTCAATCTTATAGAATGAAGTGTTCTTCTAATTCTCTCGAGGAAATCATCCCATCTATCATCCTTAAGGCATTTTGGAAAACTATGAGCTCTACTCATTCAAGGGACCTTGCAAAGAGGAAATGGTGGACACTGAAGGTACTTACTACATGAGGCTTAACAAGAAAAAATAAAGTCACCAAGGATATCATTGAGGATATTGAGAAAATGGGAAATCGATCCTTCAAAACCATTAGTTCCACATCAATATGCAAGTATCTCCTTCTCTGATTTCAAGTCAACTCATCAAGTGCAGGATGTCGTCCCTCATCATAAACCCAAAAGCGTAATCATACCTAGTGTTAGACCTGTAACAACGAAGATCTTCCCATGGATATAAGAATTGATTGGAAGTGAGCTAAGAATAGTGCAACAGGAAATAATACTAGACTTGAAATCCCATCTCAAAGATCATGAAGGCCAAACAAGATAAGAAATCTCTGGTAACTTATCTCTTTTTCAGTGGTGTTTCCGATAATCAATATGTAGAAGTTTCCTAGCGAAAGGTGATAAATCCCATTAAGAAAATGACATGTAGATTATGAAATGGTAAAAATTCCTTTGGGGCTAGCAACACATGAAGGAGATGCACATTTTTTCAAAGACTTTGACACTCATTTACTTTCAAGGAACAAAGAGTACAAATAAAAATTAAGCAGTTAGAAAAACATTTAAAAAAAACTCACTTCCTATGTTCAGTAATTCATGGATCCTAGTGCCCCTTCTATATCTCCCTACCAAATATGTTACTCCTATTATCATCTTAAACACCGTAAGAACAAGAAAGGCACAAGGTCACACCATGTAATGAAGAACTAATGATTGATAAGGCTGACAAGATTCTTAAAAAAGGTAAAACTTTCTTTCCCAAGATCCTTTCACTGTTTGAGTTTATTCTTACCACTACTATAAAAGGTAAATATTACTAAAGATGAAATTAAGAAGGAAAAGGCTCATTAGGACCAAGTTCTTCCATTGGTGATGGAAATTGGTAATCTTGACTCTTTCATGTTGGTGAGAAAAGATGTGTTCAATTTTTGTAACTGAGAATATGTCCCCAATTTGGTTTCAAACATTGGTTGCTCGACATGTAATTTTGAACAATACTCTCGAGGAACTTGATACTCATGATGAGATCACCTTCAAAATTTGGGAAAAAAATAAGCAATGGAGTGCAATATCTTGTACCACCTCCAGTAAGTGAGAATTCATCAATGGAAAACCTTCTAAATCCATTTGAGGAATTGGTCATGAAAGAAGCATGAGATCCCTTCTCATTCAATGAGGAAATTTTGGAATCTCTTGTAGAAATCAGATGTGAAATTTCCAATACTACAAAGGGCCATTGAAATTGGTTGAAAAAATGCAAAAACATCAGCATCATTTCAAAAAATTCAATCAAGGCCTTGAGCTTCATGCATATCCCTCAAACAAAGAAAAATTCACCTAAAATAGTGCACTTCATCAAGTAGTTCAAAGATGAAGAAATTTTCCTAGATACATTCCAATAGAGTTCATTGGTAGGTGGATCTTCATCGGTAGATTCTTCTTCTACATTAAGATGATCTTCTCCCCCTCTTATTTTATCCTCCTTACTTTCTCTCTAATGTTCCAATTGTTCATTGGGAAGGTAATTTTCACCTTTCTTCTTATTCATTTGAATATGACATATAGTCTAAAATTATTATGAGTTCCCTTTAATTGATAAAAAAAGACTCACTTTTCTTTCTTACGAATATGAAAGGTCACAAGTTTTAAGGGTAAGTGAAAAGTCACATGGAGGGTAGATGAAAGGTCTTTTTGTAAAGCTAGATATATTTGGAAGAATTCCTCATTCTAAGGGGTTGTCAATCAGTGCAAGAAAAACCTCTGGCTAAACCTATACTAACATACCAAGGAGATAAGGAGAGAGATGCGTGGAAAGTAAAACCTACACTAAGAGTGGTGATACACCAAGAAAAGGGGTCCTAGCCACTTCCCCAACTTGCAAAATAATGAAGAAATGAATAATGGAGAGGGTAAACAAAAATACTAAAGACCAGAATGCAACATTCACCATTCCAAGTTAAACACAACACACTAAATTTTGCAATGAACAAGGGGTATACAAAACCACTTGTTTAATAATGAGAGGTAAGAAATACCAATCAAACCATGAAAGGATAGGGAGTTTAACACAAACACAATTTCATTGCTCCATGAAATTTTCACAGTACATTGTAGAAGGGAGAGGCAAGAATGACATTTTTTTGTGAAGGCCTTAAGCCCCATGAAATTCATAATATCCCAACTAAAGGAATGGAGAATAGGGGTGTAGAGGAGGAAAAATTACCAACATTTTGTTTTGTGCAAACCCTTTACATTTATAAGAATAAATATTGAGAGGAGAGAGAAGAAATTCAGATTTCTTTCTTCAATAACCCACCAAAATCCATCATTACACCTACAAGAGTGATGGGCAAGCTTTCAAAGCCCATACCCTTATGTACTTTACTTTTTTGGAGATGAAAGAAACCTATACCCTCATTAACTGCACCCCACCTACCAAGTGGACTATTCATAAATTTTTGGGATGCTAGAATCTCTGAAATATTGAATTTGATGATGCCATGATGTTAGACCATCTTTCCATGATTCTAACGAGTGATCTTTTGTGTGAATCGGGCAACAAGAGAAAAATTTATGCCATTTTAGACTTTTGGGAGCCCTACAAATTCCGGGGTTCAAAAACCTCCAAAAATGCATTTTTCATGTCTTCATTATATTTCCCTCTAAATCACCCTTCCATTGACTGTATGTTTGTAAAACATGGAGTTTCCTATCCTAAGATAGGGATTTCTGAGTGGAAAGGGGTTTTTGGTCCATCTCGGTGCACGAATGGTTGGCATGACAACTCACTGAGATGATCGGTGAGCTATGAATCGAGACCCTTTAATATTGTGATGGCAACCCCCTTATTCTTCCCATATGGTTCACTTGCTGCCTGAAGCCCTTCATAATTACTTCCGCATGTATTTGGCTTACCTGAAAAATACAACTTCATCTCTTTACTTTTGGAAAGATTCCCTTTTTTCATCATCACTGATTTGAATACTACCTAGTCTGCCGATCTCTCCAATCACATATCCCCCAAAAAATTTTCCTTTGCATTATTTGCATTTGAATGTAGTCCCTCCTAGCTTACGTTCCTAGACCAATGACTCATTCCGATTTCTTCCTCCACACCCCATGCCTTGCATATGAATGGATCACCTACCAGCAAATGACTCAATCATCAAACTCGATGCGTTGACCAAAACACCACCGCCCACCTTGGTAAGAATCCCAAGATCCCCATGATTTTCAGACTTCCCCACGTAAGAGTTTCAATTATTTTGTGTTGAGAATAATTTGAAACTCAAACATCTACCTTGCTCGACATTGGTCATCCTTCCATGCACTAGAGAAGTCCGAACCTTCGAACCATTGAAGTCTAAAATTTAAGACTTCGGAGTTCAAAATTCCAAGATACATTTTTTCCCAACTCACCCATAATTATCTGAAATGCCGAAGATCTGAACTCTAAATTTTAGAGTTTGGACTTGGAACTCGACATGAAATTTTTGCACAAACACTCCCGCATTATCTAAAAGTTAAAACTTCTGAATTCAAAAGTTTTCAAACTTCGAATTCACTTTGGCCCCCGAGCCAAGTTGACTCCTACAAACTTCAAAATCATCCATCTTCCTTCGTATCTACTTGCTACCATTATTGACCCAACTTGGCCCACACAGATCTCTCCTCACGTAAATCCTTCAACGCATTTATTATATTTCCCTCTTAATCATCCTTCCGTTCACTATATTTTTGTAAAAAAAGGAGTTTCTTAGCTCGAGATAGGGATTTCTGAGTGGAAAAGAGTTTTTGGTTCATTTGGGTGCATGGATGGTTAGTGGGGCAGCTCACCGAGTAGGTCGTCAAGTTGCTTGTCAAGCTATGAATTGAGATCCTTTTAAATTGTGATGACGACCCCCTTATTCTTCCCATTCAGTATGCTTACCACTTTAGGCCCTCAATAATAACTTCTGCATGTATTTGGATTAACCAAAAAAATGACTCCATCTCCTTACATTTGGAAAGATTCACTTTTTGCATCATTGACACTTCAAATACTGCCTAGTCTACTGAGTTCTCCAATCGTGGATCCTTGAAGAAGTTTCCCTCACATGGTTTGCATTAGAATGAAATCCCTCCTAGCTTACATGCCTAGACCAACGACTCGGCCCCATTTCTTCCTCCACACCCCTTTCCTTGCATGTGAATGAGCCACTTGTGAGTGAATGACTCGACCATAGAACTTGGTACATTGACCAAAACACCACTGCCCACCTTGGCATGATTCCTCATCTCCCCATGATTTTTATACTTCCCCACATCGTAGTTTCAGGGGTTTTGTGTTGATCAAAATTCAGAACTCTAATGCCTGCCTTTCTTGACACTATCCATCCTTCCACGTGTTGGAGAATTCCAAACCTATGAACCTATGAAGTCAAAAATTTCAAACTTCAGAGTTTGAAAATCTGAGCTAAATTTTTTCCCAACTTTCCCAAAATGATTTGAAATGCTGAAGCTCCAAACTTCGAATTTTGAAGTTCGGACTCAGAACTCGGCATGCCATTTTTACACAAACACTCCCGCATTCTCCAAAAGTTAAAAATTCCAAAGTCAGATGTTTTTATACTTTGGATTTTCTTTGGCCCCCAAGATGAGTTGGTTCCTACAAACTCTGAAATCTTCCATCTCCCTTCGTGTCTACTTGCTGACAATTTTGGCCCAACTCATCCCGTACTGAGCTCTTCTCACGTAAATCCTTCATTGCATTCAAAAATGGAGCATCATCTGAACTCGGTGAGTTTGTTAGTTGATGTGGGTTCAAATACAATTGAGCTCCTTGTTTACCAATGCTAATTATTTTTAACTCAGCCCACTTGTCTTCAATGCCTGAGCTATACCAGTCCCCTTGGCCTCTTGGGAATGCTCACTTACCGAGCTCTCTGCATTTCTTCTTGGTCAGGGCTGGCCATTATTCTACATGCTCTCCACCACGAGCCAAAAATTTGATCCTTATCCGGCTTAACTTGGTCCATTGTAACCTTCCATGAGCTCCCATGTGAGCTCGACTTCCATTCACAAGCCCCACAATGCTTATTCCTACTATCATGGCTGACTTGTAATGCGAGCTCATCCCACATCGACCCACTTGGGTTCCACACTGAGATATTTTAACATTAATTCCATCAACCTCTTGATCAATCCTTCTACTCCTAGGATCGCTTGGATGTTGTGCCTTCCTACCCGTGGAATGAGCTATTCGGCCTTTCCCTTTACACCTACGAGACCGATTCTACTGGATGCCTCATCAAAGCTCAGTGAGCTCGACTTCTTTGTGATTGTGTTAAGCCCAAAATTTCCATAGCGAGCTCCCCACATTTCATCACAACACCTTTCATCTTCGAGATTGGATTTCCATTTGCAATGTGCTTGGGTTGATATGCCTCCCCTTGTTTTGTACTCAAAACTTCTTAATCAAGCCTGCGATCCCCTGATCAATGCCTCTATGGCTGAGTTGTCCTATCATTTTGTCCGAGCCTCATTGGGTCATGCTGATTTGAATCAGGCCTCCTCTCATGAGTTTCCCTAGGTTTACATGAGCCTTAAATTTGCATTGAGCCCAGATCATCCTAGTTATCCTTGTTTCATTTGCCAAGGCCCATGGTAGGTCACCTCCCACCATTTTCTTTGTTTGCCAAGCTATTTATTACTTAGCTCTCTGTGCAAGCTTTGCATGAGATGACTTGGATTTTCCGTCTCCTTCTGAGCTCAGTCATAGAAGTGCTTGGGCTCCTCCTACCTCCACCTTCCATGGAAAAATCACCGCATGTTTTCCTTACAATTTTTCTTGGTCCTCTTCCAACTTGGTGATCCATTTGGAGAGCTCACTGAGTTGAGATGTTTGGAGCTCTAAATGCTTGTATTTAACCCATGTCACCGAGCTTCTCGCCGAACATCTTGGCGAGATATTTTTTGACGCCTTTGGGACATTTGAGACAAATGGACGCGAACCAGCCGAACCAGCCGAAATCAGCACAAACAGTCCGAAACAAAGTGGGACAAGCGGGACAAATTGGTGCCTATTAGGGGCCCTTTTCCATAACTTTTTCGTCTTGAGCCCTCCTTTTCCAGAATTTTTTAAATTTATTCATGTTAGAGGCCTCAGACCCAAAATAGCTGCCCGCACTCAGAAGGCCATAACTTTTGCATATCTCAACAAAATCGAACAAAATTGGAGAATTCATGTAAGATATTTTAAGGCTCGTCATGTTTTCCTTACAATTTTTCTTGTTTTAGTTGGGAGCGGACCCACATTTCTTTATTTTGCAAGTTGATCTTAAGGGTCAAAACCTATCTTGTAATAGACTGAAGTGGAAAATATTCTCTCAATTGATTTTCACTCCTGAATGTTCTCAAAAGCATACTTTTGACACATAATTCCTAGATTGTCTTGTGAAGTCCCTTCCAGTGCCTAGGTCTTGTTAGGTGCCCCATTGTCCATTTTTCCCAGGGGACAAAATGGATAACAATTTGGTGACTCATGGGGACATCTACCTACTATATGTTCTATACCAGTAGTGTGATATGTCCATTAGGCACGAAGTCATAAGTGATAATCCTATAACTGATAAGACCCTTTGAAGTTTCCTCTCAGAACTGTTTAGTGCACTGTTGAGCCTAAAACTGTCCCACTACTTGCACTCCCAATATTTATAAGAAGATTTTGAAGTTAGAATTATGAGAGTGGAAAATTGTTTGAACCTGAGATCTTGCAATTTTTCTTTCTTTTGCGACTCAGCTAAGCTAGGTTGTCCTGAATAGTCTGATGCATGCCAGGTATGTAAAACATACTGAGTAACCCATGATTGCTTGACATGGGGCATATCATGTTGCGAAGTCTATTAAATCCTAAATTTATTCATTCCTCTGAGTGGCCGCTTGGTACAACATGCGGAAGATCTACTTGCAAATGCATATAAGTTCTTCTTTCATCTGAACTATGCAAGGATCTAAGGTAGAACTTATAATGTTAAAGGTTGAGAAAGCTTGAATGGATTCGGGAAGTTTGCACTTGAAACTTTAGGCTTGTTGCTGTTAGTGAGTTACCTGTCACATTGTCCATGTAACAACTGTCCATTGGGGCTGATATTCTGATTTTGCAAGGGGTGCTAGAAGCTCAATATGATTGAGTATGAAGGAAAAAGGGGATGAAACTATATAAAACTTATCCCTTGTTAATTTTAGTTGCTCTGCATTTGTTATTGATCTTGAGAGATTGCAACTGTTCCCTGTGAATATGAGCTTCTTTCTTGTTGTAATCATCCTTCATGGGAGGTAGCCTACTGAAAACATAGTGCACTATGTTGGAGAAAACCAAATAAAATACCATGTACAAAATGACAAAATCACATATGCTTAAATGATGCATGCAAACTGTGTAAAAGAACTAGTTCTACAGAAAGAAAACCTAATCCTACCCTACACTAACCAGGAACGTGGAAGATTTCAAACAAATCCTGCAATTGGTCGTGAGAAGTATGCTTCCCTTTTCTTGATAGCTTGCAACCATTCAGATAATTTGACACTGGACATGGTTGTGTATATGAATGAAAAATTGATATACCAAACCAACTTTCCAACCACACTCATCAAGGTATCAACCGAGAATAAGACAAATACCTCCTTAGAATGAATCTACATTGGAATCTCTAGAGGTACTTTAGCTGATCCTTGGCACTTTGAAGTCCTCATCCTCATGCTCTAAAATAAATCATGACCAGTTGTGGCAACTCCAATTCTAGCTCCAACGAAGCTAGATATCTGACTATGGCATGAAATTGGTCACCAAATGTGCCCACTACTCTGAGTTTCATATTTGAATAAGAAAGTTATTGATGTGGACTCTCGTGGAAAAGGTGACTATCTGGTAAATTTAGATTTTCTTTCCTTTTGCACATCTATAGAAAACTGATGTGCCACCTTTGAGTGAACAGTATAAAAATGGATGGTGCCCTTGTCCTACCATTCTTCTTTCTTTCCCATTACCGTGAAACCAGTGGAAGATTCAATTCCTCTAATCCCAGATTCAAGAGAACTCCTTATGAGAGGATAGTGCTACTCTTGTATGTCTCTATCTCATGGCAACAAGAAAATATCCTCTGTGGCATGCAACACTCTTCCAAACTATTTGTAGCTTTTGGTTTGACCATTGTTGGCTCGTTGCAAGATTTGGAACTCTACTTCTCATTATTTGGATATTAAAGTTCCTCTTTTAATTCTTGGAGGTAAGGATTACCTACACAGCCCTCTTCCTTGTCTAACATGAAGTTTGAGAGATCAAACTCCTCCTTTTGCTTCTCTTGAGGGTTATTATGTGCAACTATGTCCTCAAGAATCCCTTCCCAAATGGGTTTTTCCAACAAGCTATTTTCACCAAAAGATGAAGGAAGAGGGAATTATGAATTGTCATCACTACAAGAGAGTAAGAAGCTCTCTATGATATCCTCCTCCTGTAGTGTTTCTGAAACTGACTTGTTTTCCTGCATGGTGTCTTTTATATTTGTAATTTTTTTACCATAGGCATCCTCATCTTCTAATATGGTGTTTGAAAGTTCAAACTTATCTCGGAGGTCAGAATACGGAGAGGATGAAATGGGGAAGGAAATTGGAGTTCCTTGTGTGACTTGTCTTAGGCCAGAGTCTTCTGTATTTGCATGATCTTCCTTTATGGCATAAATCTCCTCTTCTTTTGGATTTAAAGTTATTTTCTCTTATCCTCCTATTGATTCTGTAGTAGATGATTGATCAACAATTTCTAGAAATAGAGTGCCCTCATGGATACTCCATTCTGAACATACTGATTTTTGGTCTTCTTCCACTTGCTCTTGCTTTGCTTCCACTGTTGTAATCTCAACTTGTACCACCTACTCTTTTCCAACCTGGACCTCCTCTGAAGGCTTGACTAGCAAGGGAATTTAATTAATTCCAAATATGAGATCCAAGCTCACCAATATTTTCATCATTTTTTCTTTGTTTGGCTTTCTTGATTGGTTTTCTGAGTCTCTTCCTGACTAGGGAAAACAAGAGAAGGGGTGGGTTGGGTATCAATATATTTTTGCATTGTTGGTGGTGGTGGAAGGGGTTTTATAGTTTTCTCTTATGGATGGGGCTTGGATTTAGAAGGTAAAAGGGAAGAAAATTCAAGGTGAGATGGAAGATTAGGAGACAGAGAAGTATATTCCATGCTAGGGGTAGCATGTGAGAAGCTCAAAAACTAAGGCTCTAGCTGAGATGATGCCAATTGGGGAGTGGAGAGAGGTTTTTAGGATGACAATGCAAGGGGCTCCCATTGACAGGATCAACTGACATTGTCTACAAAATATTCTATCTCCTAGATCCACTCTGTGAGCCTTGGAAACATCTCAACTATGAAGTCAAGCTTCTATTGTGGGCTATAGTGTTTGGGAAAAGGGCCTTCCCATGGACAAGGGGTCTTAAAACCAATATTACATTCTTATATCTGAGATATATCCCTGGACTTCACCATCCGTGCCTCCAATTCTTGAAATTTTAGCTATAACTCAAAATCTTCGGGCATACGATACCCTTCGGAATTAGCATACCCATGTTCTTTGATAGCTATGTAGTCTAGAGTATAACCAAACTGATTTGCATCTTGTTCATATGGGTATGTATAGTGATCTTCATTGTAGAATGGTTATGGAGGTTGTTGATAGTAACTTGAAAATGAACATTGCAAGCTTAGAGATAGGTAGAAATTTCATGGCTACTACCTCGGATGTGAATCCCATGATGTAAATGAAGCCATGATTCCATGAATTCATGGAACGAAAGAAGATGAAAGAGATGGAAAGGAAAAATGGAGATAGAAATGGGTGGAGAAGAGATGATATGCAACTTAGAGAAGATGGGTTTTTGACTAGATGCAGTCGTTACTTGTGCTTGCATGCGTCTCCAAACACAATGGTTCTACCTAAAGCACAACAAAACTTGACGAAATACAATTAAATACCTAAATACACACATTGAAGGGCTTAAAAATGGCTATGGGGTTTGGATTGATTCAACTACCATTGATCTTTGAAATCCAAAATTTCAGATCTTGGATTCACTTGAAACTTTCAAAATCTGAATTGCAAAGCATAGGTGAAACTCTGAAATCTAAAGTAGAAGAACCCCAAAACCCAAAATTGTAGCAATCTTCAAAAGTCTGAAATCCTAAAATCCCAAAAAATTTAAAATTCTGAAACCTGAAATCTCAAAAAGTATGAAATTGTAATTTTTTTGAAATCCTGAAACCCAAAATTCCAAAATGCAAAAAATACCAAAATTATGAAATTGAGAATTTTGGATTTCTAAGGATACCCTTTTGATCTTCAACCCCCAATCTTTCATCTGTGAAATTTTGAGCCCATTTTTCACATGAAAAACCCTCAAGAAATGATTTTGGAACTTTGACTATGTAACAAAACCTTTGAAATCTGAAATCTATAACTTTCGAACTTTGAAGTGTGAGGGAGTCTCAAAAAATGCCCTATTTTTCAACTTGGCTTTGATGTGACTCAAATCTGCAATGGAACAATGTGTTAAAAGTTAAACAATGACTTCAATGTTGACTCCCACTGGGCATGCTAAATTGTTTTATACAAAATCACAATAGCCCCCGAATGGTCTGGTTGTGGACGGGGCATTTAGTGTGATTTTTAAACATGTAGCTATCCTAAGTTTGGGAAATTTTGAAATGGTATAGCTCTCTTGAGAAGGCCGGTTCCTGCTCTTAATACTACCTACCATAAACTACTCCTAATGCAAGAAAAAATACTGAATGAACCTATACTAACATACAAGGGAGATAGGGAGAGAGATGTATGGAAAGTAAAAGCTACACTAAGCACAGTTATACACCAAGAAAAGGGGTTCTAGCCACTTCCCTAGCCTACAAAACAATGAAGAAATGAACCATGGAGAGGGTAAACAACAATATCATAGAACCTAATGCAAAATTTACCATTCTAAGTTAAACAAAACACACCAAATTTGCAATGAACAAGAAGTATACACAACCACCTGTTTAAAAATGAGAGGTAAGGAAAAATAATCAACCATGAAAGACTAGGGAATTTAACACAAACACTATTTCATTGCTCCATGAAATTTGCACAACACATTGTAGAAGGTAGAGGAAAGAATGAAATTTAAAATTTTGTGTGAAGGATTTAAGCCCCATGAAATTCATAACAACCCAGCTGAAGGAATGGAGAATAAGGGTGTAGAGGAGGAAAAATGACCAGCATTTTATTTTTTGCAACCCCTTTACATTTATTGGAAGAAATCTTGAGAGGAGAGAGAAGAAATTCAGATTTATTGCTTCAATCACCCACCAAAATCCATCATTACACCTATAAGAGTGATGGGAAAGTTTACAAATCCCATACCCTTCTGTGATTTTCTTTATTGGAGAGGAAAGAAACCCATACCCTCATTAACCACACCCCAGCTGCTAAGTTCATTGTTCATTGTTCATTATTCATGTATTTTTAGGACTCCATAATCTCCAAAATCATAAATTTTATGGTGTCATTCTGTAGATCGTATCTCCATGATTCGAATGACTGGTCTTTTGTGTGAATCGGGAAACTAGAGAAAAATTTAAGCCCTTTCAGACTTCTGGGAGGCCTGCAAATTTCGGGGTTCAAAACCTCCAAAAATATGTTTTTCACGTCTTCATTATATTTCCCTTTGAATCACCCTTCCATTGACTATATTTTTGCAAAACATGGATTTTCGTAGCCTGAGATAGGGATTTCTGAGTGGAAAGGGGTTTTTGGTTCATTTGGGTGCATGGATGGTTAGTGGGCCAGCTCGTTGAGCTGCTCAGTGAGCTATAAATCGAGATCCTTTTATATTGTGATGACGACCTCCTTATTCTTCCCATCCGGTTCACTTACTACCTTAGCCCCTTCACAATTACTTCCGCGTGTATTTGTCTTACCCAAAAACTATGACTCCATCTCATTACATTTGGTGAACTTCCATTTCGACATCATCAACGCTTTGAATACTACCTTGTTCGCCGATCTCTCAAATCACAGATCCCCTGAAACATTTCCCTTCACATTTTTTACATTTGAATGCAGTCCCTCCTAGCTTGCGTGTCTATAAAAATGACTCGGCCCCATTTCTTCCTCCACACTCAGTTCCTTGCATGCGAATGGGCCACCTACCAGTAAACAACTCAATCATCGAGCTTGATGCATTGACCAAAACACAACCACCCACCTTGGTATGACTCCCGATCTCCCCATGATTTTCAGACTTCCCCACATCAGAGTTTCAAGGGTTTTGCATTGATCATAATTTGAAAATCTAATGTCTTCCTTTCTTGACACTATTCATCCTTCCACACATTGGAGAAGTCCGAACCTCTGAACCTTCAAAGTGTGAAATTTTAGACTTCAGAGTTAAGAACTCCAAGCTACATTTTTTCCCAACTCATCTAGAATTATTTGAAATGCCAAAGCTTTGAACTCAGAATGTTAGAATTTAGAATTAGAACTCAACACAAAATGTTTACGCAAACACTCCTGTATTCTCTGAAAGTTAAAACTTTTGAAGTCCAAATTTTTCAGACTTTGGATTCCCTTTGGCCCCCGAGCCAAGTTAGCTCCTAAAAAATTCAAAATCATCCATCTTCCTTCATGTCTGCTTACTTCCATTGTTGGCCCAACTCAGCCCGCACTGAGCTCTCCTCTCAAAAATCCTTTGGCACAGTTAACACTAAGCATCATATAAACTCGGTGAGTTTGTTGGCTGATGTGGCTTCAAATATGATTGAGTTCCTTTTTTGCCAATTCCCAATCTTTTAAACTCAACCCGCTTATCATTAATTCCCAAGCCATTCTAGTCCTCTTGGCCTCCTTCAAATGCTTTCTTGTCGAGCTCTCTGCATTTCTTCCCGAGCTGGGCTGACCAATCTTCTACTTTCTCTCCACCGCAAGCCGAACCCTTCATCCTTAGCTGACTTTTCTTGGTCCATTGCAACCTTATACGAGCTCCCATATGAGCTCGAATTCCATTCAAGAGCCCACAATGCTAACTCCTATTGTCATGGCCAACCTTTACCAAGATCTCATCCCACATTGA
The DNA here is from genome assembly GCA_019776745.2 of Taxus chinensis. Classification (NCBI taxonomy): domain Eukaryota; kingdom Viridiplantae; phylum Streptophyta; class Pinopsida; order Cupressales; family Taxaceae; genus Taxus; species Taxus chinensis. The sequence continues at coordinate 662,538,197 of CM034146.1, forward strand.
GCCACTTGGGTTCCATACTGAGCTCTTCCAATGTTAATGAAGTCAACCTCCCACTCAATCCTTCAACTCTCAGGATTGTTTGGATTCTATGCATGCCTACCTATGGACCGATCCATTCAACCTTTCCCTTTACACCTGTGAGATTAGTTCTACTTGATGCCTCTTAGATGCTCCATGAGCTCAACTTCATGATTTCGTTCGGCCTGACTTTTCCTAAACAAGCTTCCAACACTTTATTACCACGCTTGAGCTTGGCTTTCCATTTTCAATGTGCCTAGGTCGATATTCCTCCTCCCGTTCTGCATTCAAAACTCCTAAATTGATCCTACAAGCCCTTGGTTGATGTCTCTATGGCTGAGTTTTCCTATTATTTTGTCCGAGCCTCATTGGGACATGACAAGTTGACTCGACCATCCTCTCATGAGTTTCCCTAGGTTTCCATATGCCTCAACTCTACACCAAGCCCACCCTTTCTGAGTTGGCCTTATTTTATTTTACAATGCCCATGGTAGGTTACGTCCCACTGTCTCCTCCATTTTTTGAGCTATTTCCTAACTCAACTCACCATGTAAGATTTGCATGAACTAACTTGGCTCGATCGTATCCTTCTGAGCTCACTCATTGAAGTGCTTGGGCTCCTCCTGCTGCACCTTCCATGGCAAAATTTCTGAGGTCCTCTTCCAACCTGGTGAGCCATTTAGAGAGCTCGCCGAGTTGAGATTTTTGGAGATCTCAATGCTTGTATTCAACCTAGATCACTAAGATCATTTTTTGACTCGGTGCCTTTTAGGGGCCATTTTCAGAAACTTTTTCATCCCGAGCCCTCCCTTTTCTGAAGTTTTCAAATTTATTCATGTTTAAGGCCTCATGAAGACTACATGTAAGATTTTAAAGGCTTGTCATGTTTTCCTTATGATTTTTTTCATTTTAGCTAGGTGCAGACCCACATCTCTTCATTTTTCAAGTTGATCTTAAGGGTCAAAATCCACAAGAGGAAAAAAATATCTCAATTGATTTCCACTCCCGAATGTTCTCATAAGCATAGTTTTCACCCATAATTTCCAAGTTGTCATGTGAAGTCCCTTTTGGTGCCTAGGTCTTGTTAGGTCCCCGTTGTACTTATTTTGTATGTTGATGACTTGTTGAGTATGTGTAGCTCTTCCTCGATCATTCATTCTGTGAATAATGCCTTAACCAATAGGTTCTTCATGACAGACTTAGATTTTCTTCACTTCTTTACTATGATACAAATTTGACAACCTGACTTAAGAATTTTGATTGCAAAACCTAAGTATACCCTTGATTTTCTATCCAATTTCACATATCTAATTATAAGCCATTTCCTACTCCTTTCCTTTCCAAGGTTAAGTTAGTTTTTGATTTCTCCAATCCCATAGTTGATGGTACACTTGTTCGTGAGTTGGTGGGGAGATCAATTTATCTAACTAACACGCATCTAGATATTTTGTATGCTATTGGGATCATATCCAAATTTATGTAGAAGCTTCATGAGATGCATTGGAGAATAGAAAAGAATACCCTCCACTATGTTTGTGGTACTCATACTAATGGTATTCACTACTTAGGAGGAATGCAGATTGGTCTAGTTGGTTTTTATAGATTCTGATTAGGCTGATGATCTTGTTTATCATAATTCTACCTCATGCTACAATTTATATCTTGGTTTGGGTCCTGTTATTTGGTTGAGAAAGAAGAAAAATGTGATTACGATATATTCTACAAAGGAAGAATATAGGGGAACAATCAACACTTTCACGGAAGCTATTTAGTTGTAGGGGATTATGATAGAGTTTGGTATTCACTTTTGGTGGCCTACTCTAATTTACTATGACAATATGAGAACCATATTGATTTACTGCAATTTTATTTAGCATCAACAGGAAAAGAAAATTGAGATCCACATGTACTTTATATGGGAGCTAATTCATAGAGACATAATCAATTTGTAGTATTATAAAACTTCTGATCAGGTTACAGGCATCTTTACCAATCCCTTAATTGAAGCCAAGTTCATTCACTTGTGCTCTCTTCTTGGGTTGAGGTATTTTACAACCATACATATTCTTTTGGATTTCTATTCTTCTTCTTTTCTAGAAATTTTACAGTTTGTACATGGGTACCTCATCACAAATTTAGCTATAGGGACCCATATGACACATCTTTCTTAGTTTTCTAGGGGAGTTATCTTTCCTTTTCTGGCTTATCATTTCTCTACCTCATCTTCAATGAAGGGGGTGTTGGTTTGATATATTTTCCTCGTCACTCGGTGCATTGTCCAGCTTACATGATAAGTCATCTCACTTAGTTGAGGTCATAGGTATTTATGAGTTCTATGACATATGGCATATTCCATTATGGAATATGTCATTTTCAAATGTGTCAATGGCGTCATAGGAGTTACATTACATCTTGGGAATTATAACTCATTTCTCCCTTATGGAGGTAAATATTGTCCAGGCATGAGAGTTATACAATACTCCCATACATACCCTCTTATTTTGATCTATGAGATGAGTAGACATGTTTATTCTATGCATGATATTTGTTGTTTGATTTTACACTTATTGATTAGTTAAAGCTTTCTTGTTTATATTAGAGTGTAACCTTGTTGATGTGCACAGGTTTCCAGTTTATCCTCGGAAAACAATATCACAAGATACTCAACGAGGAAAATGGATTCTTGAATAAGTTAGTCTTAAGATTCTTCTTGGCTAACCCCATGGAAGTGGACAATGATGATCCTCATTTTGTTGTTTTTTTGTTGTAGAGCCTCCATTTGAGGATTCAAATGCTTTTCTTGGGTAGTAGAAGAAGAGGATTATATCTTAGTTTGCAAGTGGGTAGACAATGCACATGAGTAACTATTAATATCAGCCATGGATTCTTCAACATCTTCATCTACCGAGTATTCAAAATATATAATCCTAACATATCCATCTTTTTCAATTTATGATTCAGAAATTTCTTCTCCTTTATCTTCATAAATTCCACATACTACATTAACCAGTGGATCTTCCAAGGTGCTTTAAAAATTTGGTTCTTTTTTGATTTTAATATAAGGCATTTTTGAGCAATTTTCTTCTTCAAGGAAGGTAAGTAATTGACTAACTTTTGTAGGAATGGATCAACATTTTTATATCTAGAATTCTGGACCTTATTATTCATTAAATAGTTTTTGACCTTCCTTGACATGATAAGGTCATCTTCCATTTTTATGGAAAGTTCTTGAGCATTATCCAAAGTGTTTGTTTAAAATCTATGTAGTATAAACCAAACTTCAGGAAACCGAGTATTAATGAAGAAAGGTTTTTGATTATCCATAGTAGAACAAGCACTAGTAGGAATTTTTTTTATCAAATTATTGAATTTTGATATAAATTCTCTCATGGGATCTTCTGTTCTTTTCTTCATCTCAGCCAATCAAGAAAGGAGGGCATAAACCTGGGAATCAAACTATTATGTAATATCACCTCTTGTCTTTTCCTCTCCCCTGTATCACTTTTCATCTCACCACCATGTGACTTTTAAATTTAACTAGGAACGAAGCTAAGTCCTTTTTTATTTTTCAAAAGGGACTTTTACAATCCAACATTAAGTTACTTAAGTGAATAAGACAAAAGAGTGGAAAATTACATTCCTAATGGAGAAATATAATGTTAGAGAGAGGAAGGGAGGAGAGAGAAAAATAAAGAGAAGTGAAAATATAGAGATGGTAAAGCATCTTGTTGATGAAGAATATTCTTCTTATGGACCATGATTGAAGTTCCTTGCAATTGACCACCTATTAAATTAGAATATTGAGATTCTAAATACTTCCTCATGTAAAATGCAGACACATTCCAATGCATTGAAGGAGTGTTCAATTACATTACAAAGTGAATTGCATGATATGAAATTGAGATGGTTTCCTGATCATGGAAACATGATGATCACCTTACTCATCACCTTACTCATATTGGCTTCAAAATTCACCTCTATGACAAAGATGAATACTTTTTAGAATAAAATCAACTTCAGGATGCCCAAAACCTTCATTCTCATCTTCTCCTCATTGAAAAAGGTCATCTCCTCTAGATAGAAGAATTTCTCCCTAGATGAAATTATTTTCTTTTGACGTCTTATTAGATTGAAACATGATGGTTGTAATCTTCTTATTATGTGAAATGTGGGGACACTCTAAAGCATTATTGTGAGATGCACTTAGTCAACCTATGATGAATTCTTGTTCATGAAAACATGGTGATCTTGGGTACCTCGGTAGATCACAGTTTAAGTAACAAACTTCTACACACACTAGTTCATCCTGACTTGTTCCTTGTCATGATGTGATTCAGAAAATATCCCTCCTCTTGGAAAGAAAATGGAATATAAGGCAAGAGTTGAAATGTGGATATCATTTCCTTTCTCCTCATGACTCTCGTGTACTTCACATTTCACTTTAATGATGAAGATATCTCCTTCTTGAATGAAATCATTCACATGAGACCCATGTACCTTCTTGTTCACTTGTTCCTTATTGAAAATGTCTTTTGCTACAAATAAGGAAAGAATAAATTCTGCATTCACCATCATACTTATCAAACACATGCTCATGCCAAATCTTGAGAAGATGATTGAGAATTAGGGCTCACCTTTATAGGACCTTTTTCCATATCACTTTCCTATCATGGTCTACATTTCTTAAACATGATAACCCCATTTTATGACATGATAGGATGGATTGAAACAAACAGTCTTGGAATTTACCTTGAGACTAATGTTTTGGGATCCTGTGAGGAATTTTTTTTCCTATTTGAACCAAAATATAGTTTAATAGCTTTGTAATTGTGGAAAAAAGTAATGAGATAAGTGGAATGTCAATTTATATAAGTGATCCAATCTCAATTGCAAGACTTTATATTTTATCTGGTCATGATTAGGATGACTATTTTTAGTAGGTTTCCACAATTTTAACCTTTTGATTATTTTTTATTTTTTGGAGTACATAGATTATGAGATTTTACTATTTTTAGAAACTTACTAAATTTGGACACATGGATCCTTACACACTTAATATTTTTATATGGAGGTATTCTGGGTGTTAGATTGATAGAAAACAGGTTTCATAAGTTTATGTTTTGCTTCAGGATCTTCTGCTCCATAAAATATGACAATGCAACTTCCAAAGATGTAAATTTAAAATAGATATTGTAAATTATATAGAGCATAAATGGAAATTATCTTACAATCATCTTAAAGGCATTTTTGGAAGGAGTGCATAGGTAAAATTTGGTGAAAATTAGGTGCACAATTTTGGAGATATGAATAGTTTTCACTTTTGGGAGTATCGATGTCTAGAAAAAATGCAGTAGTATTTCTGGTGAAAATAGAGGTTTTGGGAGGGATAGACAAAAATTGTAGTTTTAAAAATGATTAAGTGTTTTTTTATCTTGTATTTATGGAGTTAATCACATTCATAAATGGATTTTGAGATCTTAAAAATGATTTCTCATGTGACCAGGAGCTGAGAGGAAGAATGAGGAGAACAATTTTGTGTCCCCTTGTCCCCTTTACACCTGATGCAATCCAAGGGGACAACATGGGTAAGAAAATATGACATGGGGGGTTTGGTCATGAAGAGGGGGCATATAGATAACTTTTTTGTAAGATGAGGTTGTTCATAGGTGCAAAAGTGGTAATGGGTGAGTTACGAGAAACGAAAACACATGAGGGTGTAAAATTTTGTGTCCCCCATGTCCCTTTACACATTAACGCAATTGAAGGGGACATCATGAGTGATAAAATTGCCATGTATCTAAGCACATGAGAAGGGGACATGTTAGGTGTATGTTTGTGAAGTGCCTAGGAGTGCAAGTGATGAGCTTCAAGTTGCGAGATGTTTTCTAGCCTAGGGGCACATTTTGATGCCCTTTGTCCCATTTTCACATTGAAGACAATCCAAGGGAACAAAAAATTCTTAGAAATTTTCTAAGGGGTTAGCTTATCATGAAAAGGGAACTTGACAACTCAACTCCTTCATATGCTCCACCTAACACCTCAAGTCATGATTTTAAGTGCACAAACATAAAAATGGATGGGGGAGTTAAATTTGGTATCCCACATGTACCATTTTCACCTCAAGGAAAATCTAAGGGGATACTAAGATCGAAAAATTCCTTCCAATCTTTTTTGAAATGTTGATGTTATCTGCCAAGTGTATTTTAAGACACTGAGAGTTCCTTTTCAACCCCAAGAGCATGAAATGGTGTTTTGGGATCAATAATTATATTAGTTTAACTTTAAATCAAATGTGCAGATCCTATAAGCCATTTTTTAGGAGCCAATTCTTCTTTTATTTTTAATTTTTCCACCATTCACCCTTTAAGCACGAACGAGCAGCAATAGTGACCTGAGATATCACGCAAATTATTGAATACTTAGAAAAATATTTATATTTACATCATGTGGAGGATACCAATACATTTCCATTGATTATTTTATGATCTTCCAACTCCTCCCGGAACTCCCAGAATCACCTAGACAAGTTAGGTTTCACCATTAGAGCCTTCATTCCATGTGTCCAAAATGACCTGATCTTGCTTGCTTGATTCCTAACATCATTTTCTACCAAAAAATTTCCCTAAAATACCTTGGATGAATTAATTTATCTCATATAAAACTACCATATAGCTTGAGTCTTCCTTTTTAGCTTTTGGAGGGAGTTCACTAGTTAGAAAATGGCCCTTTCTCGGCCTCTAAGGATAGTTGTTCTTCCTTAAATCTAAGTAACTTTCTCAATCACCTTAGGAATACATCCATGCACATGAAGCACAATTGAAAATATTGTTAGAATATTCCTCTAAGCCATAATGAGGATGAAATTTTGGATAGGCTAGCTAGAGGAAGGGTTTACAATGACCTGGAGAGGAAATTTTCAAGTGGGGGATTAGTTGTCATGGCCAAAATTTTCAATTTTGCATGCTAGAAATTTAGCATAAAAGCACCCGCCAAGGTGAGTCCATCCTCACCAAACACATGATTTGTCTTTTTCAGTTTACTAATTATTTGATGAAGGGTGTTGCAAGTTTCTAGAGTTTCCACTTGGCTATAGGTGATAACAGGTCATCTTGAAGTTGTACAAGTAAGAGAAAACTACAACGAAGGGCATTTCCAGGAAAGTGAACTACATGAGAAGTTTTAGACCATAACTATCGAGCGTTCCAATATTGTACAACTTAGGTCAATACCTTACAGTTCCATTCATGACCATACAATATTTGTATGGTCATATCCATGCTTAGTTTTCATTTCCATAAGCATAATGAATTACTTATAGTTTCTAATCTACCTTTTCCATCTTTATGCACATATGGATCCTCTCTTTTTCATCTATACAACTATATCTCTTTCCCATATTTCTTATTTGAGATATATATTATTGTTTTATCTCAAGTTATAATTATTATTATGATATTCTAGTTATGAATGGTTAATTTTAAGACATTATATTAGTATAATCTTTTGTTACAAAGCCTTACATACTATTTATTGTTTTGCACTTCCATAAAATAAGTTTCATTAAGGTGTAAACACTCTTTTATGATTGGTGTAAAAATAAATGGTGTAGTATGTAGTGTTGATCTATTTGTGTCACTTGCAAATAAGAAAATAATGATTGAAATGCTTTTATTTAAATTGGATTGAATAAATAATGGTAGAGCTTTTTAAAATGCTCACTTAAAGAAGCTGAAATTTGCAAGAATGTTTCTTCACTATTAAGGCTAGTTATTATTTCATTGATTTAAATTGATAATATCCCTTAGATTATTTAATTTTTCTCTTTTAGATGGCTCCAACATTGAGTTCCTTCTTAAAAATTGTGTATTGACTTAATTAGAATTTTGTTGTAACCTGGAATTTCAATGATTTCTCTCTTGTTTTAAATTTTGTTTATATTGTTACATATGTACAGTATATACATATTTTCTTTCCATTCCATCTTAACATAATGCAAATAAAAAATCACCAAAAATAAATTTAAAATATTTATAGAAGAAGTGATGAAATTTGATGAAGACCTTCACTTGCAACAAGAATTTTTGGTATTGGGAAAACATTTTCTACAGGCTGTCAATACATAAATGTTAAATTATATTATAATATTGTAAACTCTTTCAAATCATAAATTAATGTATATTTTAAATAAATTCAATCTCATTTACTAATTTTCTGTAGTTTTATATAAATTCTTAAATTTATAAATGTAAAATGTTGGGTAATAATGATAATGCGGATCTACTTAGATCTTATGAATAAATATAATATGCATTCCCTTTATTATAATTAATGGCATTTACATATACATGCATGTCGATTAAATTGATAGTTTATTTATTATAAGACATTAAATGTAGAAAAACATCTAAAAATGGGCTTGACAAGTGTCCAATCTCGTCACTGTTTACAAGTTAATTCATTTTTCATTGGTGATAGTTTTTAAGTGCAATTACGATCATGTATATTCTTGATTATCTTCCAGGTGCTTTAATATCACTTTTCTTCTAACTAAAATATAACCTTCCATTAAATACATAACAATAATACAATCAATGTATTGTATTGATTTTTTTGAAGTATTTTGTTCATAAAATCTAATAGGGTTCAACAAAGTTCGCAAGCTATCAAACCCTTCTAGCATAATGTGTAAAACAATTGTGTAATTCATGGTTAAAGTTTGAAATTTCAATTTGGCGAGGTAAACTAGTAATGAAGGTTATCAACTAGTCCCTTCATTAAGCATGCATTTTATATTCTTTTAAAAATAATTCAATGTTTTTTCTTGCTAAAATACATAACCTAACCATACATTTATTTTTATTATAAACCAATTACTGTAAACATGTTACCAACCTATGAATTTTTTCTTTTAAAATCTTGTAGAAATTATGAAATATTTTTCTATATAGACACAAAATCTATGTAGTTGGGTACATTTATAGGTCCCAAAGCATACTAATGTATACATGATTCCTAAGCGAGAAAACTTGTGATCGAAAACTCCTTTTGGCCTTTTCATTGTTTTGTCTATTTCACTTTACTGGCTTCAAATATCTTATGTAGCTCTTTTAGAGCTTGATTGATTTATCTTTTAATGACCTCGGACACTAGCACCCAGCTAGGAAAGAAGTGCATAGTCGCTCCTTTCCATCCTAGGTGCTCTTACCCATCTTTATCTTCTTCTTACTCTTTTGAGTCCTTTTCACCATTTGGTCACCTTTTGACACTTTAGGTTGGATTTTCAATGTTTGATTATGGAATTCAAATAAGGGAATCAAACACAGAGAGAGAGAGAGAGAGGAGAGAGAGAGAGAGAGAGAGAGAGAGAGAGATAGAGAGAGAGAGAGAGAGAGCTAGAGAGAGAGAGAGAGAGAGAGAGAGAGAGAGAGAGTATAGAAGAGAGAGAGAGATAGAGAGAGAGAGAGAGAGTTACTTCTCTCAAATAAAGAGCCGAATTCTATAAACATTATATATCACCACCTAATTTTACACGGCATTACAAGGATACATCTAGCACATTCATATAAGGGACAAGGGTTACATCAATATGCATACATGGCATAAGTGGGGAAATCATTCTATTTCATCACACACATCTGGCATACTTGATACTATCTATTTCATCCCACTATCATCATGTAACTTGCACAAGGGAAATCTAGGGCATCATTTCACACAAAAGCATGAAGAACTACGTGGAGTATGAGATGTAGTGCAATTTTCAGTTGTAAGTCACTCTTCAGGTGACCACTAGGGTTAGTACGACTCTACATTTTACATATTCTTTATTATATTTGATGTGATTTGTGGGTATGTGTAGGTATCCATTTGTTTTGTAGGTTATAGGTGTGATTGGTGATCTAACAACAAAAGTAGAGAAAAAAAGAGCGAATAGACGTGAAGATCCTCTAACCTAGAAAAGACAAGACTCCAAGCATCTGAGTAGACATATGCACCCAAATAAGTTACTAGCACCTGGGGCACTCCTAACCTCATGTGGGAACTTCTGTCCTATATGTTTCTAGGGGTCTAAACCCTCATCTATCCTTGGAGACACAATTTCTAGTTTGTTCTAATAGATACACAATTCAGATCACTCCTAGGATGACATCAACTAAGTCATCATGCCTCTCTCATTTACTTAGGGTTTTACATTGTTGAATAATTATTTCTTGGAAATTATTATAGTTTATCACATAAATATCATTTTTTATAGTAGTTACTCTGAAATTAATATTTAATTCAATTTAGATTAAATCATTTGGTGATCTCATTCTCTTGAACCCTACTTTTCTTTAAGGAATTATTCTAATCTTTTTCCATGGCTAAGACTTATGAACCCTTTACGGATGAATATCTCCATCATCTCTAGGATCATATTGTTGAACACCCTCAAGACTTAGATCTCTTATTATTCTCCTCCCATGACGAGGCCATACGGTTAGCTGAGCTCAACCCGCCAATATCTAATGAAACTTCCATTCCTTTTGTGACACTTCCTCCTCATTCCTCCACCACTCTTCCACCTACATCTATTATCCGCATCTATATGCCTAATTATACAACTCACTTGACCCTCCCTATTAATTTTTCACCTAGCTCTCCCATTTATAGATGGCCTACATCACGACCCTGTCGTCTTCATCGGTTCATGAGTCCACCTTGTTGGCCTAAGTCCCCTACCCAGGTAGACCTTTCCCATAGGTTTTCTCTACCTCATTTACCACATCGGTCTTCCTCACATACACATAGATATTGTCCGAAACCACCAGTTCTAGACCATGGTCACATGCCCTATCTTTCTTAGATATTAGATAAGGGGACCTTGCTCTTCACTATAATCAGATAGCCTTCTATCCCCCACACACTTAGGGGGAATTATACTTCCTCCCCCATCATTATTGGTTATCACTATTTTATACTCATAGTTTATTTACTATACTTCATGCTCCATTCTTCATGTCTAAATTTTTGAGCACTATCACATCTCTGGTACATATACTATACCATCATCACCTGATGACGCACTTGTGCTTTTAAGGTTCACACATGACTATTTTGGGAATTAAATGAACGTTACCTGCACACTTATGGAACATTAAAATTTCTTCCCCCCTCTGTCACTCTCATCTAACTCTATAGTCTACTCATATCTTATCTACTAAACTTCACAATTTGTGCTTCACAATGAATCTTTTTCTTAGCATCTACACTCAATCACATGCAATACCTTTGCCACTCAATGATTCACTCTTGTTTTATGGTTCATACTTGAATGTTGAGGGATAATTCCTAAATGAACCTCATCTCATGTGCATCCATTGGGGGGAAATGTGGATCCTCCCATCCTCCCCTCTTACATATCACAACACACCATTACTTTCACACAACATTTGCACATGTTGGTTTCATTTACTCTTATTAGATTATACTATTTACATGTTTCAATTTTTTTCCTATGCTAGTTGGATACTTAGTATGTTGTTACCTTTTATTATACACACATGTGCGTTCACCTGATATGTTGAGGTGAATGCAGGACTTTCATAAATTCTCACATGATGCATGATGCTTGACACTGCTCTTTACCAATCCCGTCGAGTCTCCTAGGGGCATATATCTTTTCTATTCTCATAATATACAAATAACATATCCTATTGTTTCAATATTTACTACTTCTTTTCATTTTCACATACTTTTTTCTTATCTATATATGCTTTGACATACTATTTATCTTTCAAACATGCTAACTGGTGCTTCATGTGTATAATTTTTCTTATAGGATTCTATACAACCATGGTTATTTGTTACTTATTGTTTGTTATTGTTTGCTACTATTTTCGGGCTATGATTTATATCTTACTTGATCATTGTTTGCTTATAACCAGTTTTTCCTTGATTGTCTTGTGACATTATGAGTGATGTCCCATGTATGCAACCCAATTTTTACGACACCTCTTATCTTCATAGTTGATTGTTACATTTTATTCTATTCCATGCTAACTCTTTTACACTAACACTTGAATGCTAGTCTATCTTATTTACATGTTCCTTGTTTTATACTATGCACATCCCCTACCCCCTGCGGGTATACAATCCATGATATGCATATTAAAATCAAGCTCTCTCCTTTGGGCTGCATCCTCCTACATTCGTCACATTCACCTCAAATGAGGGGGTTATTTATTGGGTAAACAAATAACCCTTCTAGTAGTACAGAACTACGTAACATAACAACATAGTACATAATTAGCCAAAGTCCATAGTCATAGATTGGTCTAGAATCTGACTTGCACCAAAAACATAGAGCGGACACTAGTGCCCAGTATTAGATAGGAATGATGGGTGCTTGTGTCTTGGGGGAAAAAAAAAAGATGGTTTCTAATTAAAACATAGTTTCCAAAAAGGTAAAATATGGATCTACAATATCAGATATTCAGTTTCATCAACAAAATTCAATTAATAGGCTACTATACAGTTATAATTGGTTACAAATCAGGACATGCCAATTTGTAGTATAACTTATTCGAGAAGCATCATGGAAGGAGAGAAAAACATGCCTCTCTCCCCAACACTCTTCTCTTGGCATGAGATCACCCAAAAAACTCACTCTTGGCATAAAATCACCCAAAAAAACACTTTTGGTGCGAGATCTCCTAAAAAGCTCACCCTTGGCACAAGACACCCAAATATGTAGCATCTAAAAAACTGACAAATTTATATCCTATACTCTCTTATACATCAAGTGTACTCTTTCCTTGACTATTAATTTTTACACACTTACATACTTATACACATGTTACTATGATATTTGACATATGAGACTTTGACTACTCTCTTGCTCTTTTTTTGCAGGTTTTTCCTCACAAGAAACAAGAAAAAACTCACATTTACAAGCACAAGCTCCAACATCACACTGTTATGTACACACTTCACCCCTAAGGTCTACCTCCCTTTTCATAGTTTTCACACTTCACATTATGACCACTTCACACTTCATATGGCTACTTTTCCACTCAACACGCTATTGGCTACACTTAACATCGGTTTACATAGTACGCATCTTCTATCTACTTTATGCTATTGAGTATTCACTCAACAACATAAAGCGGGGAAAAATATAGACACAAAATTTGTGCACTTGGCTAAATTTCTAGGTCCTAAGAATACTAATGTATACATGATTCTTAAGAGAGAAAACTAATGGTTGATAACTCCTTTGGGCATTTTTATTGATTTATCTATTTCACTTTACTGGATTCATACATCTTATGTATCTCTGGGCACTTGACTAATTTATCTTTTGATGACCTCAGACACTAGCACCTAGCTAAGATATAATTTCCTAGGTGCTCTTGTCCATCCTGGGAGCTCCCACCCTTATTTATCTTCATCTTACTCTTTTGCATCCTTTTCACCTTTTGGTCACCTTTTAACACCTTGGGTTGGCATTTCAGTTGTCAAATACAAAATTCAAGCAAGGGAATCATATAAATAGTTAGTTATTTCTCTCAAATAAAGGGAAAAACACCATAAGCATTATCTATCACCACCTAAGCTTTCACAATGACACAAGAGCATTACAAGGACACATCTATCACATTCATATAAGGGACAAGGGTTGCATCAATTTGCATACACAAGATAGGAGGGGAGTTCATTCTATTTCATCACACACATCTTGCATACTTGGTACAATCTATATCTATCCAGCTATCATCATGCATCTTGCATAAGGGCAACCTAGGGCATCATTTCACACAAAACATAGAGAACTACATGAATTTTGAGATGTAGTGCAATGCTTGGTTGTAAGTTCACTCTTTGGGTGACCACTAAGGTCAGTACAAGTGCACATTATGCATATTCTTTATTAGATTTGATGTGGTTTGTGCGTATGTGTGGGTATCTATCTCTTTTTCAGGTTATAGGTGGAATCCAATATTTAACAACAAAACCAGAGAAAAAAGAGAGAATACAAGTGAAAATATTCCAACCTAGAAAAAACAAGAATCAGAGCGTCTGAGCAGACACAAGCACCCAGATTAGTCACTAGCACTTGGGGCACTCCTATCCTTCTGTGGGAATGTCTACCCTATACATTTCTAGGGTTCCTTACTCTAATCGAGCCTTAAAGACATTGTTCTTAATCTGTTCTAGTAGATACACAGTTAAAATCACTCCCAGGTTGCACATAATCAACTAAGTCATCATCCCTCTCTCATTTTCTTAGGGTTTTACATTTTTTAATTCTTAGTGCTTGGAAATTACTGTAGTTTATTACATGAATATCCTTTGTTATAGTAGTTACTCTAAAACTAATATTTAATTCAATTTAGATTAAATCGTTCTCCGAAATGTAAAATGAAAAAATGGTGTTGTTATCCTTATGTGTGTGGGCGCATGTATGTGCATGTGCATTTATGTGTGTGTGGGTGTGTTTGTGTGTGTGAGCGTGTGCATGCGCATGCACATGTATGTATATTTGTACATGCGCATATGTGTGGGTGAGCATGTGTGTATGTGCACATGTGTTTGTGTGTGCATGTATGTTTGTGTGTGTGCATATGAGCATACATGTGCATGCATGTGTTTGTTTGTACATTGGGTATGTGCATGTAAATTGGGAACAAAAGGGGGTCAAAAGTGACCACTTTTTCTATAAATAAACAAAATATGAACTTGAATGAGTAGTTTGACATGCCTATACTCAAAATTTGACAATTTGATAAGAATAACAATTATAATTATGAAAATATAGTTTCTAAAATACTATTTAAAAAAAAATTGGTGGAGATTAAGAGGGTAAAATGTGGTGTGCACATAAAGTGGTCCCTTTTTTGTGTCAAAAATATAAAATAGTGTGTGGGAGTGCGCCCCCCCCCCCCCTTAAGATCCATAAATTATTGTACAAATCTGTTTAGCATAAAATTAGATAATATCATGTATTAGGTCCCACTATTGTTTCCTAATTTTTTAATGAATATACTATTTTTACTAATTTTCAAATTGTGCACATCTTGAAAATGAAAAAAATGCATGTACACCCCCTATCGTGAGAAAAATAGTCATTATTTTCTTCTTTTTTCCATGTGTGTAGAATGGAGCGTAGATCATGTCAATATTTTTTTTTTTTGAAATTTGGATAAGTGTTTAAAATGTTATGTAGGAAAAACAAGACATGTGTTTTAGTGTAAAAATAAAGACACTATTAAAAGTAATTGAGGATAAAAACCTTAAACTATTTGGATTTTAGAAAAAAAAATTCTAACATAGAGCTAATTCAGAGTTTAACATTGAAGTTGTGTTTTGTTTGAGATATTGTCTTTAAAAATGTGATAAAATGGGGTTTGCACTCAATATTTCTATGTTCTTTTTTGTAAAACATTGATTAATTCAAGGAATAAACAGACCATTCCTTTAGCTTAGATATCCAAGTTGAAGGATGGGTGGTTTCTAAGATAAATAAAATAAAACACACTCACATTATTTTCTCAATGAAAAATCATTTTTACATAACATAAACGTGCTCGCATTATAACACAAGTATGTTATAATGTGAGTGTGGTATGTCTTGGAATTACCAAGCCATAACACAAGCATGCTATAACACAATCATGTTATAACACAATCATGTTATAACTTGGTTGATCCATAATCTGAGCACATTATGGGTAAAATGGCCAAAAATAATTTTTTTGGCCACTTTTTGGTCCCCATTTTCTTGCACATTCATGTGTGTGTGTGTGTGTGTGTGTGTGTGTGTGTGTGTGTGTGTGTGTGTGTGTGTGTGTGTGTGTGTGTGTGTGTGTGTGTTATCTTTCCATGGTGATATATTGTCAGAAAATATATTTTTGTTCATTAAAAAAATTAATATCAACTCAACATTTTATCAGTTGCACTTTGTTTGTACATTTGATATTTTTTGATAATGTTGTTTTATGTATTTTGTAGTGATGTGTACTGAAGGATGTATGCTTTATTCTTTATACTCTATAGAAATATGATATCTATCTCTTATAAGTACATATTCCTAAAACTACCTATGAATAAGAACAAAAAAGAGAGCACATAAGCCTAAAATTGGAACATATTTCCATAAAATATTGATCAAGTTAAAGCCCACTTCTTCATTTCACATATGTAAAACGCTAGAAACTTGTATTCCAAGATTTAATATGGAGGCCTTAAAAATAAAAAAATAGAATACTAAAACAAGTGCTTAGCAGTGCATCCATTGAGGTCATCCACAACCCTCGCTAGCTTGCTACTTCATTCCTATATCACAATCTTGGTTAAGTTAATATTCTTAAAATCAAATGTTCAAAATACCTTGAAGAGGGAATTGGTGCATTTTTTCATGAGCAGAACCTATGCTCCTCTTTAAAGCCATATCTATGCTAGGAATCATAAGCTCCCTAAATAACACAATAGAATGTGTGGTCATATTTCCAATATCATCTTGACCGTCATCTATTAGTATATTCATTCGATGTTACTAGGTAGCTTGTCCTCTTGTAGTGCCAGTAGCTTCTGTGAGACTGTTAGGAACAAAATACTCTCCAACATAGAAATTTCACTGAAGGATTTTATGACCACATTCAATCCTACAAAGGTCAACATACGTTCACACTTGTGCATGAGTTTTGTTCTCATAAACCACTAGATCTTTTAGGTTTTTCATAACCAATTAAATAACAAAAAAACATAAAGCAATTATTTCATGTGTTTGATCGGCATTGTCGTGGGTTCTAATTTTCTACATCCCCATATTCAAAATTTATCCCTGGTTTCCTTCCTTTTAGTGTTCTTCCTCTAAAGGATGACCAACCACTACCTCCTCTAGGTGTTGTTACATGTGGTTGACTTCATATTTGCCTTATTATTTTGATAAGTTATTTGGATAATGATGTCGTATACCCTTGTTTAGCTAATGTGGATGTTATCTTTCTATATTGTTTTTTTGTCCTACATGGATATTGGCTCATCAAACCCAACCCTCCTACCTAGTGATTAACCAAACGCAAACAAACAAGTTATATTTAGAGCTATTCACGAAGGATTTATCATATTTCTATGTGAATTGTACTCTCGCATGTCCATTAGGGTTAACATAATTAAATCCACAATAATATATACTACACACATGTGCGTGCATTCAACAAAAAAAATATTTTGAGTACTAAGTTAAATTTGGAGCTAGTCATCATGGGTTAATCCTTCTCTATGACAATCATATTCTTGTGTGTTTTTTCAATTTTAAAATAATTTAGTTCACAATAATTCTAGAAATAAGGTGTGTACTTTGCATTGGCATTAATCCTTCTCTATCATCATATTCTTGCACATCTCTCAATATTAAAATAATTTAGTTCATAAGAACTCTAGAAATAAAGAGTGTACTTTGCATTGGTACCACTAAGATTGTTTTTTATTACATGAACTAACCATAACCATTATTTTTTTTGGTTATATTAGTTAACCCTATGGAGATATAACTGCTTTAATACAATAAAATGGAAATAGATAAAGGGTAACTTTAATACAATAAAATGGAAATAGATAAAGGGTAATTTTAATACAATAAAATGGAAATAGATAGCCAGGGAATTTTAGAAATTTGAACTTTTGAATAGGGAAGAGCTCATTTCTATTTCTATTTTTAAGGTAATTGAGGCACACCTTGTGATATGCCTATGTTCATGCATCAACCAACCCATTCATAATCTTAATAAAGAAAGAAAAGTGAGAGGTGCAAGTTTCAATGACAAACTTCAATACTTTTAATTAATGTTTACATGAGCGTAAAATTTAATATTTGTTTTTAGATAAGTTAATAACCCCCATACACTTCTTGACAGGGTTATTAGGATGAGTCCTCCCAACAACTGTATAAATGCAAGGGTAACCGTTCGTAGACCTGGAAATTAGATACTCGCTATTAAATACTTGCTATTGATATAAACCTTTGTGAATATAACCCATCATATTCCTCCACTATTTGGGAAACAACAAAATGGAGGGTGTTTTTATCTACATTGTGTTCATTTCCTGTATTTTTGCGATAGGAGGTGCGAGTTTTTGTCTTGTTTATCTCGTTTGGCACGCATTCGTGAATACCAAAAACTTCAATGAATATGAATACGTGTTGATCTCATTGGCGCTGGTCACGATTTTCTTGATGGCCCTGTGGAAAGCAAAGGCAATTGCAGGGAAGTTGCGGATAATGAGAAGTACCCAAACCGCCCATATTGATACTGAGTTCGATCCTCCTTCAGATTATATTATAAACTTGAGCTTAAGCCGTAGTCCGTTTCTGGTAGGCGAGACAAGTATTCCCAACAAAGAACCAGATGCCGTGGAGATGTGCGTCGTTTGCCAGACAGAATTTCAAGAGCAGGAGCGAGTTATTTTTCCGATGGAATGCAGGCATTACTTTCATGAGGAATGCATCACCGCTTGGCTTCTTTCTCACCAGATCTGCCCAGTGTGTAGAAGGGTCGTTCCCTGTGGGCCTGCAGGAAATGAAATCTCAGTTATCCATGTTATGGTTGCAACTGCAACAGCAACTTCTTCTTACATCGTACACAATTCAGGTGAAGGAATTTCCACCGATGGAAATGCTTCTGCTTCGGCCACTCTAGAGCTTGCTGAGGAAGAGAGTTTCCGAAAAACAGAAGCTGCTATTGAGAAATCTGATCTAAATTCATGAAGATATTTTTCTTTTTCTTTTTCTTTTATGGATTTGAGAGTATGACCTAACTTTTTTTTTCCCAAAAACTCTTCCAACAGAGACAGACTTGACTCCCAAAGAGCTTATTTCTAAATTTATTTTTAGGGAGTAAAAAATATTTTAAAAATTTCAACTACTCCGGAACTTTCTTAAATTTAATGTTATATATCAATTTGTTTTTGCAATTCATTGATAGACCTTTTCATTTTTTTAATGTACGTGTAATATCCGAGGTTGCCTCCTGGAATTGCTTCAAAGACTTGAACATCCTCATTCTAAATTCTTATTAGAATTGTTTTGCTGTGTTGTTGGAAAACAAACTAGTCTATTTGGTATCCTATGCATTTCTTTAAACTGTTAAATCAACCACCAACCTATACTACTCTCCTGTAATTGAGTTGTTATCCAACCCAAAAAAACATAATATTTAATTTATTAATAGTCTTATTGCAT
This sequence comes from Taxus chinensis, assembly GCA_019776745.2. NCBI lineage: Eukaryota > Viridiplantae > Streptophyta > Pinopsida > Cupressales > Taxaceae > Taxus > Taxus chinensis. Next base: position 662,557,440 of record CM034146.1, read on the forward strand.
GTTTATTATTCTAAATTTTGTTAGTGATATTTAATAGTTATAAAAATGATTTATATTTGTTATTTAATGGTTTAAATAAGTCTTTTATTTTTATAGTTTTTTGTGTTTTGGCTATTTCTTATTATGTCCCCTTATTTGTTTTATCTCCTTCACTCTATCATGTCCCCTTATTTGTTTTATCTCCTTCACTCTATCTTTATTTCTATATATGTATAACATGTTTTCTAGAAACATGTACTACATTTGTACATTTGGAAACATGCCAGTAGAATTTCTAGGTTATGTGGACCATTCTCACCAAATTTTGGGTCTTCATGGGTCCTTATTAGTTGTGTGTTGGTTTGTATAGTAATAAATATAAAATGACTATTAATACACAAGTACATCACGGCATTTGGGATAAGCATATAATGATAAAGGTAATGAATGAAGGAATTTAAAGAGGTATTTAAGAATGTAAGAAAATCGAAAGTGTGCCTCACATTTTCTATTTGCTACACTCTAAAAGAGATAAATAAATTATAGGAAATTCAATAACATTCAAGATGATATAGAAAAACATACATAAAATAGAATCCTTTGTTGAAACATTGCATTATACTTTATATGTTATTTTTGATATTACACATGGTTGATGCTCTTGAAAAATATAAAAGAAAATACATTTTTAAAATAGTTTATTCGAGCCAAATAACAAATCATTTTCCTAGATGCACATTTTAGTATACAAATTTTATAAGACATCTTCATAGTTGTTTCTATTTTACTTTTCCTATATTTGAGTACTTCTTTCCTTATGGTCTTGTATAGATACTAATTCTCTTGCACATGTTTACCATAAGTTTGTAGGTGTACACGTTTCCATATTACATACATATGATCATGGGTGTTAGTTACAAAATATTTTGAACTCTCCAAGTTCTGTAGATAAGGTAATACCTTTCTTTTGGCTTTCAACTTACTATTTTTCTTATAGTGACTTCGAGAACTCTCAAACAAATATTGATGTGAGTGAAGAAACTTCTCTATAAGTACATTATTGTTTTATTTATATATACACACATAAAATTGGATCATCATGTAGACACCAATTTTTTTCATGGGACTAGTTTATTTCTAAATTGAAACTATACGTATGTGTTTATTGATTATTCAACAAAAATAAGCTCTTGTTGGTGTGTTTTCCTTGTATATTGATCAAATTTCTACAATTTCAGATTATTATTGTTGCAATCATATCTCCACTTATTCGAATAATTTTTCTTCTCTATTTGACCATACTAACTTTTCATCACCATCATTTCTCTCTCATGCACTAGTTTCCTTGTTTTTCTATATTTATTTTTACAAATCATAGTAGTGTCGTTGTCCATATTATGAGATTTTGTAGAAATAGTATCTAAAAATTATAGGAATAGATGGGCTCTGCCAGAGTCCCTAACGCAAACCCTAAATTTCTAGTGGCCTCTACCTCAGGATGCAAAGTTGATGGTGATGAAAAATCTGTTCCTTTCTTGGAACTCGGCTCATTTACGAGCTGTAAGAGAGTTTTTACTTGTGAAGCTTTCTCTGTTGTAAATTGCATGGGCCATGGCGTCGGTGCCTATGTCTCGGGTTCTAGAGGAATCTGAAATAGGGTTGTTGTGTGGTCTTTGGTCGTGGATGTCCTAGATGACACTAGTGGTGTTTTAAAGGGGTTTTTAAACAATTCTAAGAGAATCAATGATATCGATCCCAATGAATGTACACTAATTTTATAAGCAAAATTTGTGTGAGGAAGGTTACATCCTCTGCATTCCTATGTTCTTGCCCATGGCAGTGTAGGAAAAGCATCACCTTGTGATATGGTGACTAGGTCATCACAGGGTCTCATGGCTAATAGATCTTCTACCCAGAAGAGGCAGTCCTTCCTAGATGTTACTACTGGGTCGGTTCCATCCCATTTGAGGTCCAAACCTATGAAGTTTTTGAAATCCACCCCTTAAGTCATTTTTGGTGAGATTGTGATCCTATTTTAAAACCTTTTTATGAGACAGGGTTTGATTTATAGGTTTAATAGTTTATGGCTAGATCTCCCACTATTGCACATGTAGATTACTTTGAACTAGCAGCTGCTAATAAGATGTAAAGTGGATATTTACCCCTTTTGTTAGGGCATTCTTTATTTTGGTTTTGGATTGTCTAAAGGAAAATATATTATTTTCTCCAAACTATGGGATATGAAGGACCATTACCTTCTTATGAAGCACTTGTTCCCCTCCTTCAATCCAACCATAGAAACCTTCTAAGTTAAGCCTATGTGGGTCCATTCCCTCACCTTAGGTTATAGTTTTTGGGTGAGTTGATCTTGATTTCAATAGGAAATACTTTGGGTCATTGTTTGGCCATATAATTGAAAATTCAAAGTTACACGCATACTACCTTTGCATGGATTTTAGTGGATTTGGATACCTCAACTGATTTACCAACAATGATGGAACTCAGGGTCCAAGATAGAGTACAGACCATATTAGGTGACTATGAAGGGTTACCTTTTAGATGTAGACATTAATTTTTTACAGGACACCTAATATCCAACTATCCAAGTGGGAAAAATAAGTTGAAGAATATAGTTTCATGGTGGAAGGATTATTTTCTTGACCATCTAGTGGTGGAGGGTGATTTAGATAACTCTTTTATTTTAGACTCGTAGACAAATGAATCAATGGGTGTAGATTCTAAAGATATTGAGGTGAAGGAACCATCTTCGCATTCACTAAGAAAGGATCTAGTAGGTGTGGAGCCACCCCAATATGGGATATTGAGTGGTGCTTGCATGGTTGAACAACTAAGTAGGGTGATTCATGGGCGCATTGATCATAATACAATTGAAGGGGAGCCATTACCAATGGGAAAGGATGGGGTTAGAAACCATATTTTGGATTCCTCCAAAGGGAAGATAGAGACAATTATTCATATCTGGATGATTGAGGAAGCTTGGACAATGGTGTGAAAGAGAGGGAGAAGGAAACAAACAATGTATGCAAAAAAGTCGTTGTGGTCCCAAGTTAAAAAGATGACAGGTTACTGACTTTTAGTGACATGTTCACTACTCCATAGGGAAATAAAGTGATTTAAATTTGAAATTGTAGAAAATGTATGATTCGATAGGGGTCCAACTCTAGCTGGGTTAGATGGATGAAGGATGTTTGATCCTACCTTTGGTTTGTTTATATATATATATATATATATATATATATATATATATATATATATATATATATATATATATATCAATTTTGTTTGACCCCTTGGTCTTTGATGTTTTTGTTTTTGTAGCCCCTTCTTGAATATCTATCTTTGGAATGTAAATCTTGTGTTATTCTAAAACTATATAACTATAAATGTGCACCCTTTTGTGAGCCATTTAGACCTAGTATTTTTGTTCTACGACATATTTTTCCCTTCTATGTTCTCTTTTGCTCTATTCTATGTCATAGTGTGTGCCAACACACACACACACACACACACACACACACACACACACACACACACACACACACACACACACACACACACACACACACACACACACACACACACACACACACACACACACACACACACACACACACACACACACACACACACACACACACACACACACAATAATATTAATGCATTTGGAGTGTCTCATAAGGATATAAAAATCGAATCTATTGATGTTATATACGAAAGGAATTTACATGTTTTCTAAATAATCTCTTGCCATGAGAATAATTAAATCATTTATATAAGAACATAAATAAAGATCAATACGTATTGAATCCATAGAAATAACAAGGTTTGAGACACTTAAATTACGTTGGAAACTTGCATTGTACATTTTTTTCAAGTCCACCTTCCTAAAGGATCTAAGTGCCACATACCCCTCAATCTAATCCCTTCTTATTTACTAATATACATGGTGTTGTAGGTTGATTAGGGTTCTAAGAAAATAAACATTAATATATTTCATGTGTTTAGAATTAGGATGTAACATTAACAGGTTCTTGATTAAAAAGTATCTTGGTTCTCTTGTAACCTTGCATCACCTTGAAAATGATAATACAATTTTTTTTAGTTAGGTGTACCACTAAACAAGTTATATCCTGTCATGCCTTCGAAGGGTGTTACTCCAAAACTAGCCAACCACTACTAGAGGAAACTCGTAAGATAATAAAATAGTTCACGGGATAAAATATTTTTGTTATAATAATATAATTAATTCAGGTTTACGAAGACTATATATATTTTAATTATGATGATTAAAACATAATTACAAAATTAATTAAGTTTATTTAAATGAATATAATTAAAATCTGAGAACACTATTAAAGTTATAAAAAAGCTCAAAGGGTAGATGATTAATATAAAATGGAAAATGGGGGACCTAATTTAGTTTAATCTAATGCTATGCAAAGTAGTAAATAATAACTAAATAAGTAAAGGAAATGACCCAAACAACTAAGTAAATGGAAATGTGAAACCCTAATGTGCAAAAAGGGTTAAGAAGTCCTTAGATGATTCGCATATGTGCCAGGACTATGTCACAGTGGATACCAAATGAACACAATGAAGAAAGGACTACATAGGAACTCCATAAAGTGTAGATCCGAGCTATCTAAGTAGATTGGGGTACCTAGAGAGGGAAGGAGGCACTTGAGTTGCCCTGGTTTGAGATCTGGGCACTCTGGTATGTGGAAATGACCAGGGAACCCCCTCTGAGGTATCATTGAGTGACTCCCTGCCTTCTCTTTTTTTCGCATGTATGTCGTTTGATGTCGTTATAAATCAAAGATGGAGAAAGAACCTACAAAAACCTAGAAAAAACATCAAAAATATAAAAAAGAAAGATGCATATGAAGGCGTTGGACTATGCTCAACTGCTAAATGGATGGACTTATCTCTGAGCATTGCACTACATATTAGACCCAATGTAGTTCTAGGTGTGTGTGTGTGTGAAAATCATGTCGTAGGTTCTTTTGTGCCAGTCACACTTTGTGAGTAGTGAGCTATGAATAGATGTAGAATGTAAGTAAATGGTGCATGGAATAGAATAAAATCCCCTCCTATGAAGTGTGATACATATGAACTAATATTTTCCCCTTGTGATGGATCTAGATGGATGCAAATGGAGCTCTAGATGCCTTGGATGGATGCAACCTTAGGTTGGTGATAATAAGTTCTTAGTGCTTGGTCCCTCATTATGGTCTCATAACTTTATATTTTTATGGTTCTCTTGTTCTAATTTTGTAATTAACCCTGAAAAGGTCAACCAACAAAAATATAGAAAGCTCAAATGGCTAGAAATTTCCCAAAAAGATGAAAGTAAATTGCAAAGAGGATGAGGGCGCCCAGAGGGGATAAGAGCACTAGGGGCGTCCTAGTCCTGGCTGGGTGCCCTAGTTAGAAATAGGATGAACACAAAATGACAAAACAAACTAGGAAAGCACATGCAAAAATTCGGAAATGACGACATAAAGTAAAGTAAAATAGCCAAATTACATGGGTTAATTAGTACTTTCTTCTCTCAAAAACCATATGAATAGTAGTATGATATTGGGACTAAATAATATTTAAAGTACATGATTTTGTGACTACATTGTTGGTCTAGGATATTTACCATGCACATATTTTAAGTACATGGGTTTCCTCCACATAGGTGATTCACCATGCTTAGGTGTCCTAGGGTTTCATTATGGCCTTACACGCATCATAGAGTGTCGTAGGAGTTACCTTTGACTGGCTATTCTGGGAATGTAACTCCCACCTCTTGATGACTACATTTATGGGGGAGCTACACATCCCACTACTATATTTAAACATTTCATCTTGAGCAATGGAATAGAATGGAGTATGGGATTTGATCCATTTTTCCATTAATGCATGCAAATTATTCTCATGGGTGATTTCTTGCTTCGATCTTGAAGCTAGCTCATTTTATGGTTGAGTGCAACGTTTTGATGCTCATGGATTCCCTCCAGATCTTATTCATTCCTTAGAAATGGTATTAGAGCTCAGGGATTAGAATCGTGTTGCTCGCAATATTTTCTTACTTCTCTCCATCTCGTAGTTTCTTGTGCAAGCTCTCCTTTGCATGTGCTCTACTTGCATTTTTAAAGGGTATTTGGTCAATTCGCACTATTAGTTGCTGAGTTCGTGATTTATTATATACTAACTTGAGTTTATTACTCAGTCATTACATTCAATGCATTCACCAAGTCATGCATAGTTCCCACATGCACTCCATCCACCCAACTTGGATCATTCAACTCCTTGGTTTGACATAGTGGTTTGGTCATACGACTCTCATTCCTAGTTTTTACCTTGGCTTGAGGATCTATTTTTGGTTTGAACATGCGTGATTTGGATCTTCTTGGTTCACTGCTTGGGGTTATACGTTTCCTTCTTGCTCGTGCTACATTTGTTGGATGTTCGCTTCCATTAATGTGTTCAGGATCACTAGCTTGCCTATGTTTATGTGCTCCTCTTGTTGGTTCTCCTTTTGTAGTGCATTGGCCTTCAGATCTCTCTAACGTTCCAGCTTCCTACATCGTATATCTCATCATCCTATCTCAACGGTTACTCCTGACGGCGCCCTAGCATTTTGAATACATTTATGGACGTTACAAACTCTGCTTGACCATTTAAATGCCATCATCTCTTCCTGGTACATGGATATGCTGTGACACATGGCCTCGACCCAGCCCAATACATATCCACTCTTAACTTGGTAGACCAAGTCAGCACAGCTCACCTCAAATCACAGTTTAACTCAGTGACACCTGGGCTATACTCAGTTGGTAACTCGGTGCATTGGCCTCTTAGCCCGATGATTCCATTTAGAAGCTCAGTGTCAACTCGTGCAACACCCATCAGCTCGGTCAACTGTGAACCAACTTATCTTGGGCCCTTTTCCTTTTAGAACTAGTTTGGTGGTTAAAACAACCTGTTTTTAATGTTTTAAGGAAAAAAACATTTTATCTTGGCATTGTAATAATTTTTTGGATATATTTTGCTTGTTTGAATGTCCTTCCTTTGAGTGTCAAAGACAAAGGGCGAGGTCCGAGGTAGGTAGGAGGCTAATATTCCCTCGCAAGAAAAATAAACCCTACCTAAAATTTTATACCATCTCCAATGAGTACCTCCACAACACCCTTTGTACCCATGTTGGGAAATTTTTTAATCAGTTATGCAAAGCTTATTGGCTTTTTCCATCAGTTACGGGAATCATTTTCTTGCTATAACTTTTGACTTGCTGCTCAGTTTTGAGCACTTCTTTAGTTAAAGTTGCATGATTTTTCACACATTACGTGATGAAATTGTCAGTTTTGTAAACACACTAATTTATAAAGTGCCACATTCTGGGGGGGTTCACTAGTACACTTAGGTTTTCACACACAGACGCATTATTGGATAAGTTTGATGTCTTGCATTCGTGCACCTTGAAATTATTGTTTCCACAAAATAGAGGGTGTTTCTTTCCAGACTTGAGCATCATAGGATCGATTTACAGTCTCTTCCACTTCTTACTAGGAGAGATAACTATAAAACATGGCGTGCTTTTATGGAATGCTACTTCACCTATGAGGGTATTTCACACTTCTTACTTGGGCTATTTCCTGCACCCACTGATCATCGTCATCTTAATTATTTTCTCAACACTTTCGACTGTGTTTTTTGGTACCATGATGATGCATGTCTCTCCATCTCACTTATTTCATGTGGCAGACTTAGATCCACCCCACCATGTCTGGAACATTCTTCAGTCCCTCTATGGAGACCCTTCACATACTGTCACCATTGTCATTGCTGTTGATTTAGTTGTCTCCTCTATTTCTTTATGTGATGGATAGTTCCATTGACACAGACTTTCTTGGTTCTACCTTTGATGATGAGGATTGTGCACCCAGTTTTGATGTCGAGAGTACTACAAAGTACTCTTCTCTTCCTTCTCTCACTACTCCAAAGAGTGTTGAAACATCCCATATCTCATCAGATATTGAGTAGTCTCTAATATAGTGTCAAAAATTCATCACACCCACCTCGTTTCCACCTTCAATGTGTGAGGCCCCTTTCACTCCTCTACCTTCATTGGATGACTCATACCTATCTGACATCACTCTTCTGTTTGTTGAGCCCCCTCATTGGGAAGATTATCTACTTGACCTTAGTTATATTTTTGCAGAGTAAACTTGTGATGTACTATAGGTTCCTCATCAATGTATAGGTATTTCATAGGAGTTCATCATCTCCATTGTTGGGAGTGCCTCTTCTGGGACTATTACCACTTCAACTTTTCCGGAAACCTTCATTGATCCCCCCTTGCTTGTGGATCAATTATCTATTGCGGGGGATGTTTTTTTACCTTCACATCAGTTGGAAATCCTTTCTATAGGTGTTCATCCTTTCATACTATGACAATTCTACACTCATGACATTACCTTCGGTTCTTTTGCACTCACTTGCTAGAACTGTGTCACACTTTCCTGAACCAAACTTAGAGTTCTTTGTGCTACTGCCTTCAGTTTCCTTCGCGAAATGGGTAGAATTCCAACATGTCATTTCTATCCTTCCTAAGTGTAGGCACATAGTTTAGTGTGGGTGGCTCTTCTTCAATTCAGAGGTAGAGGATCTCGTGATCAAAATTCTTCTGGGAGACCTCCTAGAGCTATAGATTTCAAATTCGTCCATGGTATCTTCTGCATTCCTCTCATCTCCCTCTTCTTCTCTCTTCTTCTTCTTTATGAGAGATTTCCTATTTATACATGGGGTACCTTTACAGGTTCGTCTGTGACTGGGACCCATCCTTGGCATCTTTCTTAGATTAGAGAGTGGACTTGTATCTCTTTTGGGGGAGTTTTTCCCACTAGGTTTTCTCCTTTTACTCCACTTTTCGAGTGTTTCTTATACATGGGTACCTTATCAAGCTTGTTTCCGGGACCCACTTCTACTTGTTTTCATCTATGTGTCCACCTAAGCTATGCTTAAAGGGGGTGTTGGTGTAGGATATTTACCATGCACATATTTTAAGTACATGAGATTCCTCCACATAGGTGATTCACCATGCAAAGGTGTCCTAGGGTGTCATTATGGCCTTACATGCGTCATAGAACATCATCGGGAGTTACATTTGACCAGCTATTCTAAGAATGTAACTCCCACCTCTTGATGGCTACATTTTTGGGGGAGTTACACACCCCACTACTATATGTACACCTTTCATCTTGAGCAATGGAATAGAATGGAGTATGGGATTTGAGCCATTTTCCCCTTAATGCATGCACATTTCTCTTATGGGTGATTTCTTGCTTCAATCTTGAAGCTACATCATTTTACGGTTGGGTGTAACATTTTGATGCTCACGGATTCCCTCTAGATATTCGTCATTCTTCCAACATAAATTTTTCCCCACTTTATGTTAGTGAGTGGAAATCTCGGTAACATAAATTAGATAGAGATGTGTACCTGATATCCTTGTAGAGTGATGTAGAAAATGTGCCGATCGACTAGAGAAAGCATGGAGTGACAAAAAGATGGAGTGTGGAGAATAAATATGCAAACGTGTAAAAAGTGATGAGCGTGAATGTACGTACCCAAATATTGTAAGGTACTGTACTGCCAAAACAACGTAACAGGTGCCCCAATGATGATATAGGTCTCCTCTCAAGGTGTTCGAGATCTAGAAAATGATCTCTAAGTGTGCATTAACATCCCGCATGCCCCACTTAGCCCCCGCGTGCTTTGTTTTTCCATTTTCCCCTCTTTTCTTGGCCTTTTGCTCTTCAGTGACAAAACCGCCGCCCTACCTAGGAGGCGGTCTTATGACCGCCACCTTGAATAGGGCGGCGGTCCTGTAACCACCACCCTGCTCAGGGCAGCGGTCCTTTACGTGTTTTTCCAAAAAGCTCTTTTAACATGACTCACGTAATTTCAATGTTTTTACCAGCTTTCCTTTCATCACCATAAGCTTGCATTTATGATTCTGGTTCCCTGGAATAGTGTTTTGCCATTGTTTATAGTTTAAGAGTTCTATTTGTTTTTTACCTTGGGGAAATGAAAATGCTATAAATAGTTGGTTTGTGCTCAAGCAAATGGCCCCTCAAATTTTCCTCTGAATTTCTCTTTGCAACAAATTTAGTTTTCATTTTTCTTAGAGTTCTTAGTTTCTTTCATTGTATGCCTAGTTAGTGTTGTTTTGCTGTTAGGAAGCCACATATCCATCTTGTGTAGGTGTTGTTATCATTTTATCCAATCCATTAGAGTAGAATAGTTTTTTTTCAATAGGAAGCCATTAAAGTTGCAGGTTTTGTTCTTCAAATAGGATAGTTTCAGGTTCTGGACGTTTTCATGTTGCATGACTCGCAATAAATCCCACTAGGAATTGCATAAGCCAAGCTTTGTACTCTTGCACTATCCCTCTCCTACTCACATTGTATTCAGTCTGTATCTTGAGCTGCCTTTGTCCCAATATCTACTTCTGTTGATGCTAGCATTACATGCTTTTCTAGATCCATGTGAACACGAAGGAACGAGGAAATCACACTGAGGGGACAAGATCACACACACCATTGGATTCACCACTATTCTGCAGAATCCAGGTTCTAGATTTCAAAGTTCTAGTTAGAAACATATCAAATAAAGTAGCCAATCACTTTATTTCAGTTAATTCTACTCTCGATATTACCAGGGAAGCTTGTGGGGATTGATAGTTTCTAAGAAACTATGATTCACTCCTCACTTCTGAGGTAGGATCAAGAGCTTTGCAAATAGATTAAGTCAATTATTTCATTGTTTAGAATAGATTCGCAATTGCATAGACAAGTAGCTACACTCGGTTATCTTGTTTGTTTTAATTTCGTCATTAGATTAATTGTCAAATTCTAGGTATGATAAAGTAGTTGCTCTTTTAAAAATTCCTTCATAAAATTTCATCAGAAAATACAAAAAAAAGAAGAGAGAAATCATATATGCTATAGATATACTTCACGTAGTTAAATTTCATTTTGCTGCAGTTCGTTTTTACATTGTTACTTTTGTATGACAATCACGGGACCTAGGGAGCCCAGGGAATACATATTCAAGACAATCGTGCCCCAGCCCAATCTCATCACAGCAGTAACTAATATAGATCAAAATCTTAGGATCTAAGTCTTCCAAACAACGGTAAGCTTGCAACAAATCAATTCCCAATTGAGTGGGTTAAACATAGAAGACGACCAAGCGCACACGTTTTGGTTGAATCAACCAAACTACAAATTACCCTAGGTAACATCCATATGACTGTAGAAGGGCTTGAAAGAGAATAAATCTTTGGTTGTGATCCTTTGGTCCCACAGCTAGACGTAGGAGACACTCTTACAGATATAGATACCGGCTTAAGAATATAGGTTGCACGAACGCCTATAAGATATTCTGAGAAAATCACACAGTTATTGATTCTAAATATAGAAGCTGAGAAAGCATACGATTACTGGATACTAGGGATTAGGGGTTAATTCCACACATGACCATAATAGGACCACAAAAACTACAAGTCTACGGTTGCTATCCACAAATCCTGAAACCCAACGAATCCGTAAGTACATCAGACATAGACGCTAGCCTACGTACACTAGTATTCCGGTCTACTCCATTTCCACCCATCATCATCAAACAATTATCCTTACTAAACATAGCAGATAACAAAGCTAAGGAGTTCTGGACTAGGCCAGAGAATCGTCCATAGAGTCAACTATATCCATCATTCATTTTATGACCCTGTTCGGAGACATACACGAAACTATCCCAGGTCATTTTCCACGTATTCCACAACCTATAGACCGAATCATGCTAGAGGTCGATATTGATTGGAGCCTTTGAGCAGTCATCCTTGCTAATCGATCTATCACACCAGTTCAGATTAGGAGGGCCTTCTTTGCCTTAGATTCACAAGTTCCACTAGTGCGTATTGAAGACATTAGATTGCCTAAATAGTTTTTCTGCATCCCATACATATTCCATCCCCACCGGCTGTCTCGGCATGACCTTGGGAGGTCAGGTGCGAGGAAGAGTTACTTGTAGATTCCCACGCTTGCTTGTCACTTTTCCATCGTACAGTGAACCTAGGCCGAAAGCACGTGTGTAGATGCCAATATGTGTGAGGTACATGTATGTTAGTATTAGGTATGGAATGTCGAATGACGATGTTGTTGGTGTTGTTGACTGTTTGATTCTCATACAAACAAACTTGCAAAGGAGAAGATGACCAAGTAGTTAAATATGCATGTATATGTTTAAAAACTGTAAGTACATAGTAAAAAGACTATATTGAAAGTAGTAAAAAATGAAAAGGAACATGTGCACCTGATCTGTGTTGAGAGAGGGTGTAGAAAGGATATCCTATAATTGTCACTAAAGTGTGAGATTTTTGGGTGATTTCACGCCACTATGGATGAAGAAATGTAAGGAGAAAGCTTTCTTATTCTTGAACTTGTAAATTCTTCCCTGAGAATATGAAGAAATATTTTTACTTCCTGTTTTATTGGGTCATTCGATGCCACTGGCCGAAGTAGTGTAGGGAGGAAAGTTTGTTGTATCCTATAACCTGTAAATGCTCCCCAGAATGCTATGGACAACCTGTCTTATAAAATCCGTTGTGTATTAGATTTCTATATACTGGTCTAAACCCACTCACTGTATAACTCACTGTGGAATGGATGGAAAAATTGAAAACTGAACTATACCAGTATAGAGTGTTGTATAGTGTGTAAAACCCAAATGATGCCCCCCTCTTTGGGGGCGCATGCAACGTCACAGATAGGATAATGCAGCCCCACAAGAGGACTGACTATGTAAACTATAACTCTACCTTGTAGGGGGAAAGGGAATGTGCTTGGTATAAAACAAGGCACACACGAACAAGTGGTTAGGACAAACAAGTATTAGTACGAAAAAACATGCACGTAGAAGACAAGTGTAAGCTACCCAAAACAAAGTGTAAGCTAGAATGCAAGTAAAAACACAAGAAGTTGAACATATACCACAAAAAGTAGGTTGAAAACATGGGACACAACTCATGATGTTGCAAGACACTCAAGGCTATAATGGTGTCATACAAAAAATAAGTGTGCACAAAAAAAGGGAAACCCAAATACAATAACAAACAATGAAAAAGCAAGTAAAAATACCAGATAACCATGGTAACAAGTAAACCTACAAAACAAATGTTGCACATGACTCACCCATTAGCATGTTAGAAATATAACTAGTATGTAAAAATATTGTATAACCAATAGATTAAATTGCTAAGTACAAAATGAAACAATAATACCTGTAGTATACGAATGTGGATGTCGCCAGTAACCACTGTGGGATGGGTAGTAGACAAACATCCATATTGCATGTAAGATACTTGTACCTATGATCACATATAGAGAAAGGTGTGAACACACATGTGTGCAAGGTAAATATAATGACATAAAATAGATCTATCTAGAATGTGTAATAAAGAGAACGTGTACAAGTAAATGCAAGAAAGAGTAAAAAAAACCAATATATGTAGCATACTATGGATGTATGGAATGGAATGCAATATGGATGATAGAAGCCACGCTCCGACTGAGTGAATGGAGTTGTATGCAGTGATGTTCATTTGGTTTTTCACCTCAACAGTCAATAATTAATCGTAAATGAGATTACGTCATTGGGAAATGGTCGAAGTGTGTGTTGTGTGTAGCAGGTTACGATGAGTGTGTATGTGTGTTTATGATATGTGACCTAACGATGATGTATGCATGACCCTATAGTTGAAGTGTATATCATGAAAATATGATCAAAGGAGTAATGATGTAGCCTAAAAGTGTGTACCACTTCAAGATGATGTAATAGGTGACCATTAATCATATAGTGTATGTTAGTAACCTATTAATGTTGCATGATAAGAGGTTGAATGATGAATATGTGAATGTGATAAGGAAAAAATTTAATGTATACCCTTAATCGTCCAGTATGGACCATGAGACTAGAGTGCATCATCGAGTAGTGAGTGCAGCGCATAGAAGAAGATGTAGGTAGTGTATGTGATGATGAAAGATGATCACATGATTTTTAGTAGATGTAATGTGTAGTATAGAATGCAAAGTATATAATGTGAAGTGTGTGGGGCTCATGTGTATAGTATGCTCTCAACAATTGAGTGTGAACCAAAGTACAAGAGTGTGTCAGCGGGTAATGATGATGTTTATGATGAGTATGCGACTATGCTAGGAGATTGACATATGATAGGGTCAAGATTGGATATATGTTGATGTTAGGATGATGGGGGGGTGGGGAGACTATGTGAATGTTATGGCCCCAAAAGTGTGTGTGAGTGATTTAACTATCCAGTGAAAGTGAAGGATGACATTCCTTCATCTGATGTTGGTGGTGACGAAAGTGTATGATTGTGCATTAGTAGTGGTGATATAGTAGATAAACGTTGCCTAGGTGAGTGAATTATATGTGTATGAGATGGATGAATATATGATTAGAGTGTAGGCATGAAAAAATGTGGAGGTGATGAGTATCGATGAGAAGCAGAGCACAGAGATGATGGATACACACATGGAATGAAATGAGGCAGTGACCTACGTTGAGATGGACTAACTATGTGATAAATGGGCCAGTGTCAATGTGTAGGACTAGCAGAGTGGTGAGGCCATCTAGATGGTTTATGAGTAGGTGAACTAGGAGTATATTGTGATTTAAGTAACATGGATGATGATGTATTAGATGAAGTAGGAGATGCATTAACTAGTGCTGGAGGAGATGACGAGCATGGAGTAGATGGCGGGACACCGTCGATAGAAATAAATTATTTGTTATGTATGAATTTGATTTTCAAATGATTCATAGAGATGATGGAATTGAACCTACATATCCAATTGAGACCTAGAAGCTTGTCACAACCATTGACCACTTGTCTGACAAGGAAGGGTAAAAGCATAGTAAGAGAACCTACTGTAACACAAATTTTGCAAACACCATATGAATCATTCATTAGATATGCAATTTTTGATAGTGGATAGCCAATATAAATGAGAAGTGGAATAGAGCATGTGATAATGGGCCAAGATGGGTCAACCATATTATTATTGATATAAATCGAGCCAATAGATGCATTGATATGCCAGTGATTAGAAGTGAAATTTGCATGATAATTGTAGTTAGAGAAGGTGATGATTGGTGGGCAAGCATCAATATGTGCAACTAGATAGTAAAGAGCCCTAGATGTAGGAGTAGGCACTGCATGATATATAGAGTTAGCTGAAGATTTAGCCTCCTTTATGTTATGCTTGAGTAAAAGGTTCTTAAATATTTTGAGATTATGATTTTCATTGATAGGTGGAGAAACTGTAGGTTCCAGAAACTTAATTTTACCACTATCAGTCAAACAATGAATGAGAAATAAAAGTTGAAAGCCATGATTTGTGAAGTTTCCTACACATTGATGATAATCATAATGTGAATTTTCATCGAAATTATGCCCTTTTGGTTGAGATGTATCTATTTATAATGGGGAAGGTATTGTAATGAGGTTATTTTTGACAAATTGTGGTAGTAAATACGTGAAGGAACACTAAACTTAGTGAAGATACGTTGATGTGGTAGCAATTGAAAATCTATCGTAGTAGATACTTTGTTAACATTATATTTTGTGTCAGTTGGTTTAGTTGTAGAGGTTTAAATGTTGATGTATTTTGAAAATGTGTAGAGGCCAGTGCTTGTTCTTGGTACTTAGGCTTTCCTATAACTAAGATCTTGGTTTCAAAAAGCTTAAGAGTATGAAAAAGTTCATTAAACGAAGGAGAGGTATTGAAGAGAACACTCTCTTTGAGAGGTGGTAAGAGACTCTAAATGAATAAGTCTTGAAGTTTAGCATCCGTAAGCACATTTTTCAGCTTAACTAATTTTTTTTTGTAACACAAGACATAATCCGCTAAGTGTTCATTAGACCCTTGTTTGATTTGTGCGAGTTGGGCATAAGAAATATTTGAGCCAATTTTGATAGAGACGTGAGTGAGAAAAGCACCAACTAGATGCATGAAAGATGTTACCGAGTGGACATGTAGGTCATAAAACCAACGCATCACATAATATTGCAAAGTATGTGGAAAAATATTAGCTAGTATGGTATAGTTATCCACATAGTCTAAACATGCTACATGAAAAGCTTAGATATTCTCTTGTGGGTCACCATGGCCCTTAAAGATGGGTAATTTGGGAGAGATGGAATTAGGTGGCAATGGATAGGTAGATATAATAGGTGAAAAAGGATTATGTAGTAGTGAAGTAAATTCTAAAGATGGTGATGCATGAGAAGTAACAAGTTGTAGATGGAGAATTTTTGTTTGCAAGTCCAAATATAAAGAGTTTAAATTAGGAGTATTCGAGGAAGATCCAAGATTCATATTATGAGTGCTAGGGTCAATGACATGAGTGGTAGTGTAAAGAATGGGAGCTGAAATATAAGTAGGTTAGATGGAGACTGCGAGAGCTGAAGAATGACCAAGGACAGAAGCCAAAGCATCATGAGTGTTCTTAGCAAAAATCAGAGCATGTAGGAAATACATAAGATGAGTGGGATTATCACACAAATCTTGTCAAAAATAAGTGAGTGTGTTTAATTGATCTTGGTCAGCATTGGTATCCTCATTGTATGAATTTTCATAATCAGATGCCTCTATTTCATGAAGAGGAACATGGGTTGAATTATCCAAAGGATTTTCGGTCGTAGCTACAAAAGTAGGGATATTCACCATTAGTTTGTAAACTCTACGAGTGAATGAAGGAATCTCACAATATTGAAAAGACTTAAAACAACCACTACAAGTGACGGGCATAATAAGAGAAATACCAAAGAGAAAGTGTATTTGAAGATCGAGTTCACCAAAATGATTAAACATAAATGCAAAATGGGGACCTAATTTATTTTAATCTAATGCTATTCAAAGTAGTAAATAACAACTAAATAAATAAAGGAAATGAACCACACAACTAAGTAAATGGAAATGTGAAATCCTAATGTGCAAAGAGGGTTAAGAAGTCCTTAGCTGATTTGCAAATGTGTCGGGAGTGTGTCGCAATGAAGAAAAAAAGAACATAATGAAGAAATGACCACATAGGAGCTCTAGAAAATATAGATTTGAGCTATCTGAGTGGACTGGGGCACCTAGAGAGGGAAGGAGGCACCTGGGGTGCCCCTGTCTAAGTTCTAGGTGCCCTGGTTTATGGAAATGACCAGAGAATATTCTTTGAGGTGTTGCTGAGTGACTGTGTTTCTTCACTTCTTGTCCCGTGTATGTCACTGAACCTCATTGGATGTCATTATAAACCAAAGATGGAGAAAGCACCTACGAAACCCCACACAAAGCATCAAAACCATAGAAAAAAAATATGCATATATGAATGGTTCAGACTTTCCTTAGCTGCCAAGTAGATGTACTAATCATTGAGCGGTGCACTACATCTCATACCCAATGTAGTGCTAGGTGTGTGTTTGTGTGCAAAAATCATGCCTTAGGTGCTCTTGTTCTAGTCACACTTTGTGAGAAGTGAGAAATAACCATATGTAGAATGTAAGTAAATTGTGCATGTAATAGAATAAACTCCCCTCCTATGAAGGGTGATGTAGATGAACCATACTTTGTCCCTTGTGATGGAGCTAGATGGATACAAATTGAGCTCTAGATGCCTTGGATGGATGTAACCCTAGGTGGTGATAGTAAGTGCTTAGTGTTTTGTCCCTCATTATGGTCTCATAACTTTATATTTATATGGTTCTCTTGTTCTAATTTCGTTGTTAACCCTGAAAAGGCTGAACACCAAAAATATAGAAAGCTTAAATGGCTAGAAAGTGTCTGTTATCCCAAACTTACTTGCCCTAGAAAATTTGGTCAGAACAAGCCCAACACATAAAGAAAACATGAAGGGAACCAATTCAGACCCACGAGATCGAATCCTAGAACCAGACAAAGCAAAAATAGAGTCTTGAGAAAGTCAAATTTGAGACCCTGCACAAGAATAAATAGAAGAAATAATTCTTTTGGGCATTTCCATATCTTAAATCTATTTGAAGGGTCGAGGGGGGACTCAATGATGAAGTGGTGGGGTTGAGGAAAATTAAAAGGCCCTGTGTAAGAAGAAACAAATTTGTTAAGCCATTTAGTGTCTTAAATTCATTTTGCAAGTTACAAGTAGACTCAACAATGGAATTGAAGGGTTGGAGAAGAAGGGGCAGTGCCACAAAGAGGCTAGGAGTGAGAAGGGAAAAAATGGCGAGGATTCAAAGTTTTTGGGCTTGAAAATAGTTCGGAAAAGGTCCAAAAAAATGACTAAGTATGGAGGATGTTGCGGAAGGAGTTGCGTGTCTTAATGGCGCTTCTCCAAAGATGAATCCAAAAACGGGGGAGCCCAAACTTGTGCCAGGCTTCCACGTGTCCAAAACCCCAAGAAATTGCGGGGTGTTGAAAATTCTTCAACTAAAAAGGAAGTGCTAGGTGTCAGCTTAGCGCAAAACTGGGAGGGAATTCTAGGGTGGAGACTCAAACTTGCGCCAGCCATCCACGTAGAAAATGGTCAGAACAGAGTCAAAAGGTGGATAAGGCAGGCCTCAAAATTGGCTAAGTATAAAAGTGTAAGTGGAGAATGCCAAGTGTCTTAATAGTGCATCTCCAAAAGTTGATCTCAAGGTGGAGACCCAAATGAGAGTGAGCTTGCCACGTAACCTAGAGCGCAAAGGATAAGAGGTATCGTTGAAAGGTCCACAGGCCTGCAGAGACCGACAAGTGTCAACCTGATGCTCCTCCAAAGGAAAGCTTTGGGCCCAGTTTTCAAGCAAGCGCGGTGCCTCCACATGTTATTCCAACAGGGGCCGAGTTAGTTTAATAGTCAATGCACAAACAGGCTGACGAAGGATGCAAAGTGTCTTAATGGCATTGATTCAAAGATTGAATAAAAAAATGTTTCCAAACGAGTGCCATACTGCCACGTGTCCCATATCAAAAGGGGACCAATTTTCTAAATTGTTCTCCCGCCCATCTGTACGGACTCGATACAAACTTCAAAGGGGCATATCTTTCGACTCAGGGCTCAAAATATCATGAATCTAACATCGTTGGAAATATCTCAGCCTTAGCCCATGCCATGGAGGCCTAAAAATTTAATTTTGAGGAGGTTAGGTGAAGGAAAATGAAGGAAATGTCTTCGGGCCTTCAATGCAGGATCCATCTATCTCAACAATCAGATCGGATTTGATCTGTTTCCACCGTTTCCTCCTCCTTCAAGGTGCTGAAACAAGGATTGATGTAGTAAAGAAAGATCTAGGGGAAAATTTCATCAGAAGCATTAATAGGAGTGGTTGAGCTTCGACCTAATTTTTTCTGCTTCTCTCTCTCTTTCTTCTCTCTGATTGAACCTAAAAAAATGGGGGCAGGATTCATTGTAAAGGGTTGGACATTACTTGTTTTGCAAGCTTCCTTCTCCTTCTAGGAAAAGGATTTGTGGGGTTCAGGCCTTCCATTAAAATTTTAATACATTTCTACCTTTTGGCTACTTTGTAACGAGCTGTATCAATCCACAGAGCAATAAAACACGTCTATGATCGATCTTAGATCCTTTCTTGTCTCTTTTGCTTCCATTTGGTTTTCCGTTACAAATTTGGCTATCTATGCTTTTTTATTGTATGCATTTTGTTGGCTTGTGTCTATTGGAAAAATAAGTGTTCATCATTCCTTTGGTGCATCACTCAAGTAGTTTAGTTATTTCTTATTTCTTATAATCTTTTATCCATGTCTCCTTGGCAAGTATTAGATTAGGTATAGAAATAGATCCTTTGCAAATTCTTACATATGCACCTAAACAGAGGGATAAGGAACTAGCCTATAATCTGGAGAGATTTTCCATTTTTGCAAGGTCCTACACCTTAGGAAAAGCTCAATGTTATGAAATCACACCAAATGACCCTGCCTTAGAAAAGTAGATCCATAACTCATTTGGGGGTGATGTGATTTTGTACTAACAATTTTGGCATGCCCAATGGGACCAGAAGTCTCCATCTTATTACCATAGGAATTGATGTACACATGTTGTGATTTTGGATTTTAAAAATCCTTAATATTGTACATCTGACAACTCTAAATGAAACAAATCTACTAGTTTCAGCAGTCTAAGCAATTTCATGAGAAGAATACAAACACAGTCAAGAACTAGAGAGGAGGGACTATTTTTCTATCTAGACTTAACCCCAGACAGAGGGAGTAGAGGAAGAAGAACCTAGAGGTCTCTGTCTCCACCAAGAAGAGATTTATCAACACCTCCTCCCGGTCAACCTTTCATTCAATCAAGAGGGGTGCTTAGACCGATAAGGATGCACAAAATCTAGTTCCTATTGCAACATTAAAGAGTATCCCATTTTTCACTGGGGAAAATCAAACTTCTCATGGTGATCATGTTCAAGATATTACAAATGTCTGTATAATCCACGAGATTCATGAGATGGACATTGCAGTCAAGTTCTCACCTCTTCTCTCAAAGGGAAAGCTTCACAATGGTTCAGGAGTCTTGATGTAGGCTCTATCCAGAATTGGAATCAGCTATGCGTAGCCCTTCACAACTAGTTTGGAGAGAAAGGTGATAACCTGTCCTTGTTGGAATAACTGACAACAATCAAAACAGCTCATAATGAGCAATTGATAGATTTCAACCTCAGGTTTCAAAGGACGTGGGATAGGATTCCAACAACAATAAAGCCCACTAATGAAGGTGCTTTCTTATACTTTCTTAAGGCTTTAAATTCTGATATTTCTTTGATGATTCATCAATGGGGGGTACAACCTTACTTTCAGCCTATAGCCTCTCCATAGGGGCTGAGAACCATTTGATTCAGGCTGGCATAATCACTCCTAGGCCATCCATGCCTCTATACCTTGAGCTAGGAAGCCCAGATGTTAGCCAAATGCCAACATTAGCCCCTGTACCTACTCCCAGGAGCCAAAGCTCAGCTGAAGCCTCCACCTCATCATCTAATACCTTAAAAGAACTTCAGGAAGTCATGAAACAACTTCAGAACCTGGGGAATGAGTTGGTGACCATCAAGAGACAACAAGCCCAAATCTCTAGGCCATATCAGCCTCAGACTCAGTATCAGGATAGACCTCAATATCAGTAAAATAGACCACCATCTCAGACTATAAATCGGAGTCAAAACCAAGGACAACCTCAAGCTGTTAGACCTTTCAGGTCTTATGATCCAAATATAGCCTCAACATCAAGGGCATTGGTTCCAACACAAAACAACATGGCACAAGAATATGATTGGTGCTTTCCATGCAATCAACCACATAACCAATCATTGTGCTTTAATGGTGCAGACCAGTATGATGCCACAAGAACCTAGCCAAGAAGGAGATCACCAGCAAAGAGCTTAGCAAGAGACATCTCCAGGTGAAACTATGCTGGTCAATAGGAAAGTTGAAGACTTCTGTGGGATGAATCAGTCCACTTCTTAAAGTGTAGCTACCAATACATGGTCTAGAAGGCCAACCACTGAAATTAGATAACCCTTAACCTTCTATCACTCTAAAAGGTTCTGGTACTCCAAATGCAACTCCCAATATGCAAAGCCAATCCAAGCCACCTACCAAATCCACTCAGGTACCGGTTGTGTAAAACCATGTGAAAGAAAAGAATGTGCTAGGGAAAGGGAAACAAAAGGATAGCTCATTCAATATCATTGAGTAGATGAAGAGGACAAGTGTGAACATTTCACTGTGGGAGTCACTGGCCATTCCAGGGAAGAAAGATCTATTGCAGACTGTCATACAAAATTGGTCAAGCTCAAATAAACCCCCTAATCAGCAAGAGAGGGTGCTTACCACTTCAGCTCAATCTGGGAGGAACCATGGAGAACAACAAGGTAAGAACCTAAAACCTCCCCCTTTCTATGTTTCATTGATTATTGGGGACAAGTTGGTACATAATTGTATGATTGATTCTGGGGCAAGTAGTTCTGTAATGCCCAAGCAAATAGTTGATCAACTGGGTCTCCAATATGAAGTCATCTTTAGGGGAGTAGTAAAATTAGATGGGACAAAAATGACAATTATTGGAATCATCAAAGATCTAAGCCTCAAAACCTGCCCCAATGTGTCTGTATTGCAGAATGTGCCAGTCATAGACTTGCCACCACATTTTTCTTTGTGTTTGTCCAGGGACTTCATAGCCAAAATTCTATCTTTCTGCTGATTGGTCACATATGCTCTTTAGAAAAAGGTATGGGGTGAAGGCCACAATCAGATCTAAGCCCATTTCTGATTACCATATTGAATCTTATGTGCCTATCCCAATCAATGCCAACTTCTCAGCTTTTGATCAAGAAGACCTCCTAAACACTGGTGAAGCAGAAACCAAGGTAGGATGCATTCCAAACTCAAATCTAGATGAATGGGCCAACAAGAGACATGCTTTTGAACCTTATAAGGAGATAGAAGAATCAGAACTAGGTGTCTACTTTCTACATGAAGAGAATCATCCTTTTCCTTCCCTAATTAAGCCAAAACATAAATATGAGAATGAGGTATGGTAATTTTTCTTTGATGGCTCAAGGAGTAGAAAAGGATCTGGAGCAGGAGCTATGATTGTGTTCCCCAAAGGTATGAAGTATTATTCATCTTTCAGATTTAAGTTTTCTTGCTCAAATAACACTACTAAATATGAGGCTTTAATCCATGGTCTTCATTGGGAAAGGAAGTTAGGAATCAAGAAGTTGCAAGTGATTGGTGATAGTGAGCTAGTTGCCAATCAAGTCAGAGGACTTAATGCTGTCAAGAATGACCTACTCAAGAACTATAAGAGTAGAGTATGGGATCTCATGGAGGATTTTGAAGCCTTCAACATTATGTCTATACCCAGGAAAGAAAATGAAGCTGCTGATAGACAATAGTAGTTGGAGCAACATTTGATATGGTGGTCAACATCAAGAGAGACAAAGGACAACCACATATCCACATGGCTGTGAGACCAGCAATTCCAGACAACAACAGATGTTGTCAAGTGTTCGAGAATAATCAGTAGATCATTAATTTTTTGCAAGAAGAAGCTGAATTCTCAGCTAATAATCAAAGCAGATTAGAGAAACAATATGGGAATAAAATAGTATAGCTACATACAAACAAGCTTCCCAAAGTCTTAGTGACATTGGAGTCCATATTCAATCCTAATGATCAGTTTAGAAAAGAGAAGGCTAACTTATAGATCAGAGGAGAAGATTCAGAGTCAATCCCAGTTGGAGAAGGCAAAGCACTCCAAATTGGAAAGGTGGATAATTTGTAAGAAAGGTATGAATTCATACAACTTTGCCAAGAATTTCTAGATGTATTTGCTTGGATTTATGAAGACCTGAGAGGGTTCAATCTGAAGCTATCACAACACACAATTGAACTAGATCTAGCTACTAATCCCATCAGGTAAAAGAAGAGACTAGTCAATCCACATATTGAACCTCTGATGAACAAGGAGATGAGAAAGATGATAGAGGCAAGTATAATATTTCTAGTCAAACATTCAAGTGGTGTTACTAATCTGGTCCCAGTCAAGAAAAAGAATGGGGAAATTAGATTGTGTGTAGACTTTCAAGATTTGAATAGAGATTCTCTCAAAGATCATTACCCACTCCCTTTAATGGAGCAGATCTTGTAAGTAGTGTGTGGATTAGAGAGATTCTCTCTCTTAGATGACTACTCAGGATTCCATTAGATCATGGTGAAATAAGATGATCAGTTCAAAACTTCTTTCACCACCAAATGGGGCACCTATTCCTATAGAAAAATTCCATTTGGCTTGTTTAATGCCGGTGCCACTTTTTAAAGGGCCATGGATATGGAATTCAAAGGGATAATCAACAAAATAGTGTTGGTCTATCTGGATGACATTAATATGTTCTCCAAAAATGTATCAGACCACCTTTTTCACCTAAGGCAAGTGTTTCAAAGATGCAGGAGATTTGGGGTATCATTGAACCCTAAAAAATGCATATTCTTGGCCCATGAGGGTAGGCTTTTAGGCCATATTGTGTCTAAGGAGGGTCTGGAAATTGACCCAGAGAGAGTTGCAGCAATAAGAGCATTGCCATTGCGAATTCACAAAAAATATCTTCAAAGCTTCTTAGGGAAGATCAACTTTGTTTGAAGGTTTGTCCTGAACTTTGCTGCGCTTGTTAAGCCAATAACATTGATGTTGAATAAGATATTAACATTCAAATGGAAATCTGAAGGAAGGGAAAGCTTTGAGGCCATCAAAGAAGCTATATCACAACCCCCAACTCTTGTGAATCCAGATTTATCCAAGGATTTCATACTGTATGCCTTTGGTGGTAGTGACACTATCTCTTCAATCTTAGTTCAACAGAACAAAGAAGAAACAAACATCCAATTGCCTTTTTCAGTCAAGGCCTGGAGGACTATGAAGTAAGATATTCCTTCATTGAAAAAGTGATCAGGGGACTAAAAAGGTTCAAGCATCTGGATTCGAACAATAAGATTCAATTGCTAGTCTCCCATGCAGGAGTTAAATATTTCCTTCTCAGTAAGCATTTGAATGAAAAGAGAGCAGGACGGATTACTCGTGTCATGGAGTATGACATTGAGATCTAGGTCACTAAGCTAGTTTGTGGTAAAGGGTTGTGTGAACAACTAGCCTTAAGTCAGCAAGAAGGAGCAAACAGTGAAAAAGAGGCTATTTTTTTCCTACAGAATAGTCAAGAAGAAGAAGATGCTAATGTACTTGCCTCTTGTTGGACTCAAGACATGGTGCACTTCCTTCAAATGGGCTTGTGTCCTCAATTGGATGAATAAAACAAAAAGAAGGCATTTAAGACTCCAAGCCATCCCATATGTTTTCATTGATGGTGTCTTGTTTAAAAGGGACATCAATGGTGTTCTGCTAAGATGCATTGGGACATATCAGATCGAAAGAGTGTTACAAGAATTCCATGTTGGGGCAGCTGGAGGTCATTTTTCCTCAAGGGTGACAACACTCAAAATCATGAAAGCAGGATACTATTGGCCCCAGGTGTTTGGTGATTGCTACACATGGATCAAAAGGTGTAAGAATTGTGCATTATTCAAGGGAAAAGAGAAGCTAGCGGCACTTCCATTGCACCCAATTTCAGTTGATCAACCTTTCATGCAATGGGGATTGGAATTCATTGGAGTCATCAATCTGAATTCAAGCCAATGCCACAAATCGATTTTGACAGCAACTGATTATTTCACCAAGTGGACCGAAGCAGTGGCACTCAAAGAGGCAAATGAATCTAGCATACTAGATTTATATGAAGGATTAGTGACCAGATTTGGGGTACCAGCTACCATCATATCAGATAATACATTGGGCTTCATAGGTTCTAAGGTCACAGAATGGGCAGTCAAGAACGAGATTTACTTGAGCACCTCATCAAACTATTTCCCTCAAGGTAATGGTCAGGCCAAGTCTACAAACAAGAACCTATTAAGGATCATCATGAGGACTCTCGATGAAAACCAGAGGACTTGGCATACAAAGCTCAAATCAGCCTTGTGGGCTGATAGGACAACGCCCAGAATATCTATAGGCAGCTCCCCATTCAAGCTTGTCTATTGGAAAGAGGCAGTGTTGCCTATATCACTAGAGTTGACAACATTGGAACTCCTGAGAAAGCTGGATATGTCTGAATTTGAACCAATGGAGGCCATGTATGCAGAGTTGATGGAATTAGAAGAAACTAGAGAGCATGCACTTCAAACAATGGAGAAGGATCAGGCCTCAATTAAAAGATGCTTTCACAAGAAGGCTAGAGCAAGGAACTTTCAGGAAGGAGACGTAGTGTTGAAATGTAATGCAGACTGAGAAAAAATAGGGAGACACTCTAAGTTTGATGCCATCTGGAGTGGCCCTTATATGGTCACAAAATGTGAAAGTAGCTATGATTTTCAATTATCTACATTAGATGGTGAGGAGTTGCAGATTCCAGTGAATGAAATCTATCTTAAACACTGCTATTAGAGGGAAGGCTCCCACCTTGCACATATTAGCTTAGTTTCTTTTCCTCTAAGTGCTTGTTCACATTGTCTTGTTGTAGTTTAGGCTGCTTTTCTCCTAAGTGCTTTGCACACTTTGCATGTTCTACTTGGAGAATGTATGATTTTAAATTTTGTATATAGTTGTGTTGCTTTTTTTGCTCTTTTGTAGTCCATTTAGAGAGACAGATGAAGCCCGGGTAGAAATAATTTTCTACTCTTAGAAACCTTCGTTTTGAGATTTCTTACAAAAATTGAGAGAGAAAAATGTTGAGCTCGTGAATCAAAGGCAGAATTAGTATTAGACCCTCATCCTCAAATCCATGCCCAATGGATGCTCCAAGGCCACTAGTCTCTTCATCTAGCAGTTCTTTTGGGTGTTTTCATATCTTAAATCTATTTGAAGGGTCGAGGGGGGACTCAATGATGAAGTGACAGGGTTGAGGAAAATTAAAAGGCCCTGTGCAAGAAGAAACAAATTTGTCAAGCCGTTTTGTGTCTTAAATTCATTATACAAGTTACAAGTAGACTCAACAATGGAATTGCAGGGTCAAAGAAGAAGGGGCAGTGCCGTAGAGAGGCCAGGAGAAAGAAGGGAAAAAATGGTGAGGATTCAAAGTTTTTGGGCTTGAAAATAGTTTGGGAAAGGTCCAAAAAATGACTAAGTATGGAGGAGGCTGTGGAAGGAGCCACGTGTCTTAATTAAGCTTCTCTAAAGGTGAATCCAAAAAGGGGCCACCCAAATTTGCGCCAGGCTTCCACGCATCTAAAACCCCAAGAAATTACGGGGCATTGAAAATCATCCAACTAAAAAGGAAGTGTCAGGTGTCAGCTTGGCGCAAAATCAGGAGGGAAATCTAGGGTAGAGACTCAAGCTTGTGCCAGCCATCCACATAGAAAATGGTCTGAACATAGTCAAAAGGAGGAAAAGGCAGGCCTTAAATTTGGCTAAGTATAAAAGCGTAAGCGGAGAATGCCAAATGTCTTAATGGCACATCTCCAAGAGTTGGTCTCAAGGCACAGACCCAAATGAGTGTGATCTCACCACATAGCCTATAGCCCAAAGGATAAGAGGGACCATTAAAAGGTCCATAGGCCTACATAGATCGACAAGTGTCAAATCGATGATCCTCCAAAGGCAAGCTTTGGGCCCAGTTCTCAAGTAAGCACGGTGCCTCCATGTGTTATTCCAACAGGGTTCGAGTTAGTTGAATAGTCAATACACAAAAAGAATGGCTGAGATTGCCAAGTGTCTTAATGGTCCTAATTCAAAGATTGAATAAAGAAAAGGTTTCCAAATGAGCACCAGACTGCCACGTGTCCCATATCAAAAGGGGACCCATTTTTCAAATATTTTTCCTACCCATCTGTACAGACCTAGTAAAAACTTTGAAGGGGAACATATTTCGACTTAGGGATTGAAATATCGTGAATATAACACTGTTGGAAAGATATCAGCCTCTCCCACGCCATGGAGGCCTGAAAATTTAATTTTGAGGAGGTTAGGTGAAGGAAAATGGAGGAAACATCTTTGGGCCTTCTATGCAGGATCCATCTGTCTCAACAACTAGATCAGATTTGATCTGTTTCCATCGTTTCGTCCTCCTTAAAGGTGTCAAACCAAGGATTAATGCAATAAATATAGATCTGGGGGCATATTTCATCAAAAGTATTAATAGCAATGGTAGAGCTTTGACCTGATTTTTCCCACTTCTCTCTTTCTCTCTTTCTTCTCTCTGATCGAACCTATAAAAACGGGGCTAGGAACTTCATTGTAAAGGGTTGGAAATTCCTTGTTTTATAGGCTCCCTTCTCCTTCTGGAAAAAGAATTTGTTGGGTTCAGGCCTTCCATTAAAATTTTAATAAGTTTCTTCCTGTTGACTACTTTGTAACGAGCTGTATCAATCCACAGAGCAATAAAACACATCTGTGATCAATCTTAGATTCTTTCTTGTCTCTTTTGCTTCCATTTGGTCTTCTGTTATAGATCTGGCTATCTGTGCTTGTTTATTGTATGTTTTTTTTGGTTTTTGTCCATTGGCAAAATAAGTGTTCATCATTCCTTTGGTGCATCACCCGGTAGTTTAGTTATTTATTATTTCTTATACTCTTTTATCCCTGTCTCCTTGGCAAGTCTTAGATTAGGTATAGAAATAGTTCCTCTGTAAATCCTTACGTATGCACCTAAACAAAGGGATAAGGAACTAGCCTTTAATCTGGAGAGCTTTTCCATTTTTGCAAGGTCCTACACCTTAGGAAAAACTCAATGTTATGCAATCACACCAAATGACCCTGCCTTAAAAAAGTAGATCCATAACTCATTTGGGGTGTTGTGATTTTGTACTAACAGTGCCCAAAAGATGAGAATAAAGTAGGAAAGAGGCTTAGGATGCACCCCGAATGGGACCTAAGGATGCCTGGGGCACCCCAGTACGGGGCTAGGCACCCCAGTAAGAGGTAGAATGAAGCATAAAATGAACAAAGAAAAACTACGGAAAGTATATGTTGAAGGTTTGACAATGACGACATAAAGAAAAGTAAAATGGCTAAAGGACATGGGTTAATTAGTAATTTCTTCACTCAAAAACCAAATGAATAGTAGTATGAGAACCGACACTAAATAATACCCAAAGTGCATGATTTTTTGTCTACAAGGATTGAAGGAGTGAATTATGGTGGAGATGCATGCATTCCAATCTCCATTAACATAAATGGACTCATGGTCCTTTTAAATTTTGGGTGGTTCTAAGTCAAGACTAAAAGTATGTGCCCTTATCAAATAACAACATAAGGTCTCAATTGTATTAGTTATCTCTCAAAAGAAAACTAACTAGTTTTGGATAGAGAGCCCTTAGATCAAAAGGCCATTTTCTTCATAGGATTTTAATTTTTTCAAAATATTATGTATTCTAGTAAGATTAAGCATTATGGATTCCTCACACAGCATCACTTGTTTTACATCCTAATCCTAATTTTTGTTTCTTTGAATGAGGATCCCTGTAATGAGGAATAGAATTTCCACTTACGCTTGCAAAATCAATCTATTTCCCATGATTTATTTTCTCTTACTACACCTTAGGTTTTTATTTTTCCCATTGACACCATATCTTTAGAAGACTCATCTAGGGTCATTCATCAATCCCAGTTTTATTGTTTATATTTATGACCATATCTCAAGTACATTATTCTTATATACCAAATCTTTGTTTTGAGAGAGCAAATATTTCACAACCAGGGCTTCCATGAAAGTTATAATTGTTTCCTTTTTGTTTTCTATACTATACATGCTTACATATCATATTGGAAAGAGACATCTATTGCTTTTATAGACATATATTTATGTTTGTGTGTGTGTGTGTGTGTGTGTATTCCAAATGTGCATGAGGGTGAGATGGCCATACGATTCAGCTACAAAATGGGCTATTATAATGCGTAAGGAGGGATGGTTGTGGAAATATTTCGACAACTATGGAAATGGAGTGGGTGACCAAAACATAGTAATGGGCATAGGAGGTATAAGGGGCAAGGGGGGTGAGTTGGGATGACCTGTTGTCCAACCCTCCCCAATATCTTTAATTAATTCACATCCTTTTCTTAAAACTATATATATATCTGTGTGTGTACACACACACACAAGGATAACCATTGAATTATTCAAGTTTAATTTATTTTTTCTGTCAAATAGCTTGGTTACCATTTTAACATTATGAGAAATTAACTCAAACAATTAAAATTCATATAACTATATGATTATAAACACTATATATATTAGGGTTTCACATTATAGAAGCCAAACATTAGGGTTTCACATTACCATATGTTATTATTCCCACCTTGGGAGAATTTGCATCCATTTAATCATCATTTTGGCATGCATTAGGTGTATAGCTAATTGTATTCTTTTTTAAATTTGTGTTGCATTGTTGATGTTTACTTTTTGGACCAATTGCAAGTAGTGTGATAACATCTTAGTTCCTTTATAACCATGATGCCTACACCTACTGTTCATACTGGGCTTGTTTTCCTTTTTCTCTCTCTTTTTGCTTTGTGTGTGTTTGTTTATGTGCATATGGGTTAACTTTATTGGTTCCTTAATAATCATAGTGACAAATCTATTGTGTGATATGAAATTAATAATATTAAATTACATTTGATACACAATCAAATATTACATCTATATTTATACACGCAGTAGAAGGAATGGAATTCCAACGGATAGGTGGAGATGGAAGGTCAAGTGTCAGTCTAAGTAGGAAGATGAATAGACTGGTTTAATAATGTAATACACCAACATTCCTACCTTATTAAATTGTTTCTAGATATCGTATTTCCAGATTGTGGACCCACCATTATTCCAAACATAGTAAAATTTTTATTACTCTCTTTGTGCAACCTCCTCACCTTTGAGGTGGCATGCCATATTTCTAGCTTCTTGGGCTTAGTGACACCTTGGGTTTTCCCCATAGGATTACCACAAACCTGGAAGTGACCTGAGAACATCCATTCTTGAGAACACCTTGGGGGTTTATGATTTCCTTGGATTACCATGAACCCATATGGTTTTCTGACTGTAGGTTCACAAATCTGGAGGTGACCTAAATCCTCAATTGTACACTTCAGTCATTTTTCATATTTCTAAAAAACCTCTACACAAGAAACAAGTGCTACATTAGTTATTTTTATCCTCACAATGTCCTTCATTTAGGATGTACCAAACTGGAAATTACTCTCCATCTTTGTTGAACAACAAACACCAAAACAACATCACAAACAACAAAATATGAACACAAAAAATATTACAAAAGAAATGGTGCAACCCCGTCATAGGTGACTTACAAGAGGAATAAAATTATCCTCTGACCTTCGTCTATCCTCCAGCCTCTAGTAACATGTTACTTAACTAATGAATATAGCTTTGTGGCTTATTACTCTAAATGACACATATTTAATATTTCTAAAAGCACTTTCATGTGGACCAATAGTTATAAGATAAATTTCCTGATCAACATGCCTTAATGGGGATATATCAACTACTCAAAACCTCAAAATACCAACAAAACCAATCCTTATAGTGTCTTCTCTTGTACCGCTTCTAATAACAACATCAACAAGTAAGTGCACCAATTTGGGGCACCAAAAGGGGGTCTTAAGTGGACATTTGTTTTTCTGAAAAATAAAAAACTTCAACTTGTATGAGTTATTTGAAATAGTTACACTCAAAATTGGAATATGTTGTAACAACATGAATCATAACATTTTGAGACTAGTTTCTAAGCTACTAAATTTTATTGAAAACAATTAAGTTTAGGTAGGTCAAATAACTAAAATACAAACAAGTGCTCCTACTTTATTTAAAAAACATAATAGAGTATCTTTTGTGTCCCCACCATTTTTGAGCAATATTTAGTATTTTTGAAAACCATTTTGTAGAAAGATAGCTAGGAGGATCTTGTTTGGGCTCCGTTTTTAAAAATATTTGTTAGTGAGTTTTATTTTATTATATTATTTTTTATGATTTTTCTAGTATAAAAATTTAAAATTTTATAAAAATAATAGAGCTTTGACTGTGCCCCCCTAACTACTTAAAAATGTTGAAAATTAGATACTTTTTGAATATGTATAGAATTAGGCCTAGTTTGGGCTAGGATAATTGTTTTTCAATTTCTATGAGCCAAAAAAAGATACACGATGATAGATAAGGTTTTAGAATCATTTAAAATAGAGGCATAAAATACACAGTTTGAAATATATATAAATAGAAACCTTCAAATAATTACAAGAATATAAAAATTACATATTTAAAAAGAGGATAGTTTTCTTGACGTTGTAGGAATTTTTGAAAGAAAGATAGAAAATGTTTTTGAAGGATTTAGCATGGTGGAAGGTGAGTTTTTTTGCATATTTTGTCAAAAACATGTAGGTTGTTGTGTTGTTACAGGTCCAAGGCGTATGTTTGGGAAACCAAAGCAATTCCAAGCTTGTAAATTATTGGTTTGGGGGCATAATAAAGGGAATCCATACATGTTAAAACTTCATTTATTATTATTTCTTATAATTTAAATTTATTTTAGTAAATATAAAAAATTAGGGTCACTATACACCTTATGGAACTAGTCTTACAGCTCTAGGACTCACGGTTTAGGAGATAGTTTTTTATAGTATAATCTAGTTAGTACATAGGTAATTTTAAGGATTTCAACATTCACCTTAAAGATTATAACGTTTAAATTCTATAATTAAAATCCTAAACCCTAAACCTTAAACCATGAATTATAGGCCCTAAACCTAATTCCTAAACCCTAAACCTTAAGCCTTTAACCCTAAACCCTAAACCCTAAAACCTAAACCCTAAATCCTAAACCCTAAACCCTAAGCCCTAAACCCTACACCTTAAACATTCATCCCGTACCCATGATCCCTAAACCATAAGCCTTAAGCCCTAAACCCTAAAGCATAAAATGTGAACCATGATCCCTAAATGCTAAGCCCTAAACCCTAAACCCTAAACAACGAATCTTAAACCCTAAACCCTAAACAACGAATCTTAAACTCTAAACCCTAAACCATAAACCATAAAACCTAAACCTTAAACCCTAAACCTTGAGTCCTAAACACTAAACCATAAACCCTGAAGTTTGTAACCTAAACCACAAACCTAAACCCTTAACCCTAAGTCCTAAACCCTAAAATATAAACCTTAAACCCTAAAAAAAATAATAAGCCCTAAACCCTGAACACTAAATCTTAAACTCTAAACCCTAGACCCTAAAACCTAAACCCTAAACCCTAAATTCAAATCCCAAAGCTCTAAACCATAAACCTTAAACCCGTAACTCTGAACTCCATACCATGAGCCATAAACCCTAAACCCTAAACCCTAAGCCCTAAGCCCAAAACCAAAAACCCTAAGTCTTGAACCCTACACCTTGATCCCTGATCCCTAAACTCTAAAACCTAAAACCTAAACCATCTACCCTGAGCCCAAAACCATAAAATCTAAACCTTAAACCCTAAATGTTAAATCCTAAACCATAAACCTTAAACTCTAAACCTTAAACCCTAAACCCTAAACCCCAAAAAATAAATCCTCAACCCTAAACCATATACCCTAAAACCTTAACCCTGATCCTTAAACGCTAAACCTAAAAACCATAAACCCTAAACCCTAAACCTTAAACCTTGAACCATGACCCCTAAACCCTAAACCCTAAACCTTAAACCTTGAACCATGACCCCTAAACCCTAAACCCTAAACCATGAGCCCAAAAACCTAAACCCTAAAATCTAAACACTAAATCCTAAACCCTTAGCCCAAAACCCTAAACCCTCCACCCTGATTCCTAAACCCTAACCCCTAAACCCTAAACCCTAAAACCTAAAACCTAAATACTGAGCCCTAAAACCTAAACCCTAAATAATGAATCCCTAAACCCTAAACCCTAAAACCTAAACCCTGATTAATGAATCCCTAAACTTGAAACCCTAAAACTTAAACTATGAAACCTAAACCCTTAACCCTGTGCCTTAAATCCTAAATCCTAAACCCTCAACCCTTAACCCCGAGACATAAAACCTAAAATCAAAACCCTTAACCATAAACTATAAACCGTGAACCTTAAACCATGAGCCCTAAATCCTTAACCCTAAAACCTGAACCATGAGCCCTAAACACTAAATCCTAAACCCTGAACCATGATCCCTAAACCCTAATTCATAACACACTAACCTAAAGGAAAGTCCTAATAAGATCATTGAGTGTGTTTTAGTGTATATGGAATAATGTCTAAGGTGATTGATTAACTGATATTGTTTTGATGAGAGACTACTTCCTTTGAAGGTCTTAAAAGGCCATTTTGGCCATTCTGTAGCTAATTGAACACCCTTCATAAGTATTTAGAGAAAATATAAAGCATCTGAGGGTGGTTTTAGAGATAATTAAAGATGTATAAGTAAATTTATGAAAGTTTAGGGAATCAAAATCTCATTCAGGAGCAATCTGTTTAAGACCAGGTTTTTCAGGTGTAGGGAATGAAAGCTAAAATGGTAAAAGGTGACTTCTCTGGATGATTCCAAGAGTTCTAAAAAGACTTAGGAAAAAAATATTAATTGGAAGGATATTAGAATACTCTATAAGTTGGAATAATTAAAATTGATTCAATGATTAAATATGTTCTTATGTACTGCAAAACTCTTTAACTACCCTTTTAAGTTCAAAATGAAATAGGACCTAAATTTGTAGTTGCAGGGAGAATTAGATGTTTATAATAGTTTCATTGATCCTAAAATGTGATTTTTAGTGTTTCAGTGAAGTATGGAGGTGAAGAACATATAACTCATACTCAAATTTCATTCAAGGATTCATCCCCTATCTAGAGGAGGAACCCCATTTCCATGAGGAGCAACTTGAGAAAAAAGGTGTCCATGTACCATAAGCATGCTTACACCCCAGGTTTCATCTTAGTCAATAAATTGAATTATGAAGGATTCATCATATTTAAAGATGAAATGTGGAGCTCAAGGAGTGACTTGATGATCATCATATCTTGACTTTGTCATTGTACCCAAATCTCTCCAAATAACAAGCTAAAATGAGTTATTTATGCCATTAAGGTATCTAGGACCATCATGTGTGAAATATTAAGGCATCATCTATCTCCATGAGATACATATGAGCAAAAACACATATGATAATGTTGAATTTTATTCCATGAAAGGATGATTTTAGATCCAGGAAAGGTGAAGGTATGATCTTTATATGGAGCACCTTGTTTCTAAGAATGAGCAATCATCTAAAGTTCACTTGATGTAATTCACTTGACCTACTATTCACAAAAGCTCATTCAACACATAGTAGTGTGATCAAACCTTAAGGAGGAGACACATTACAATCACCCTCATTTTTTCATAGGACATGAATCCCATTTAGGGAGAAATCCTCTATCTACAAAGTGAGGATCTCATTTTAGTAAGAAGTAGACAAGCATCATAGAGCTGATTCGTGGTCACTAAAGTGAATTATGGACAAAATTTAAAAATTGGTACCAATTCAAGAAGTGGTAGGGAAAAAATCTAATCCAGAAGGTAAAAAAACCTACAAAACAACTATATGTTTTCCCAAAACAAAGACTAACTACAATATATATGGCCTGAAAGTTTTAGGTCATTGCTAAAATTCTGAAAATGAGTAACTATTGACCAGATTAGATTTTGAAAAAATATCTTCTAGATTATAATTGTCAGAGCTATGGGACCACTTCCATCAGGTACAAAGTGACCCTAACTTCTTATATTTACTAAAATAAATTAAAATTTTTTATACTTAATATTTATTTTAGTAAATATGGCTCCTTCAAGCCCTCCTAAACTTCATACAGATAAAAACTCATATGCATTTTAGGTTCTTGATTTATCGAGCCTAATGAAACATAATGCGATAAAATTATTGAAACATGTGTACGCATTTTTCCCATTTTCTAATTTTGTGTCCTCTTTTTGGCCCCTAGATTGGTGCACTTACTCCAACAATAAACTTTGATTATCAGGCTCATACATGAAGGTAACTGTTGTAGTAGGTGACCATAATGCATGGTCGTTACAGATATCATTTATGGCTATGGCATGAAATTTTAATTCTTGAACATGATGGA
Organism: Taxus chinensis; assembly: GCA_019776745.2. NCBI lineage: Eukaryota > Viridiplantae > Streptophyta > Pinopsida > Cupressales > Taxaceae > Taxus > Taxus chinensis. The sequence continues at coordinate 662,593,181 of CM034146.1, forward strand.
AGATTCATAATTCTTGAACCACAGCTTTTCTCTTCCAATGTCCCGATCTATGCTATTTGAAGTACTTCTGTAATTTCAATTATATACTCGACACGCCAAACAACAAAAGAAAAATATTTACACAAAAGTTATTTTCCTCAATGCCTTGTAGGATATCCTTACTGTACAAGTCTCGAAGACTTGTTCTGTGATCTTTTAAATGTATCTCTTTACCAACCCCCATAGTAATTCCAATAGGTAAATGTCAAAGATATATACAAATAAATGTTGGAGTTGCAGGTCTACAGGAAGATTTCAGGTTTGGTACTCAGGTCACAAGGTTGTTTATGGAAAACACTCCACAACTGGGTCACTAGGATACTTTAAGGACATCTGTTGCTCCTCGAAATTTCCAAGGTCTATGCCAATTTACCATAAACTTTAGTCATGTAATAAGACTTAAATTTGATCGGTGGTCGTGCAAGTTTATTGGTAGAGAAAGGTCTATGCTAGAATTATAATGCTCTACATTTTGTAAAAAACACAAAAAAATATTTTCTATTCCACACAAGAAGAAAAAAATGCACAAAAGGATCCAATGCAGGTCTAAAATAGGTCCACACATAGTTATGAAGCCTGTGCCACTTTGATTAAAAAACAACGAAGAGAGTTTCTACCACATGATAGGTTGAAACAAAATAAAACACATGTATGAAGATTGGAGCCCTCTGACTATAAATTGATATGAACTTGAAGAATACTATATATCACTTGATACACTTTCAAATATTACATTTGTACTTACACACGTTAGTAGAAGGAATGGAATCCCAATGGATAGGTGGAGATGGAAGTTCAAGTGTCTGTCTAAGTAAGTAAGGTGAATAGATTGGTTCAATAATGTAATATGCCAACATTGTGTGAAAGTATAATAAAGTTTTCTCATTATATTCAAAATCTCCAAATAGTTCTCATCTACGAGCACAATTCCTCCCTTCCTCAATGTTCAACTTCCTTATCTCTTTCCTATCGAGCAACCGTCAACCACCTTGTTACGTCATCCACCCGCTTGAGGGGGCATTGCTCTATCATTATACTTAGTAGGGAATCCAAATGATTAAATGCTTTCCACTTGCTGATTTGCAATGTGGTCTAGTATCTTTAAAGAACTATTACTTCAAGGGCATCTAGATGTTTCACTGGTTTCCGCTAGTTGATCAAGCATGCATCTACTATCTTTAGAAGCACTATTACTTTGCAATAGAAGTTTAAAGAGGGTGAAAATGTAAACACCCTAGCAAGTGGATACATATGTCTATCTCACTTCTATCTAATGAATAATTAATTAAATTAATTCTATCTTTTTGTAGTACACTCCTTTGAGAATTAATTAAATTAATTCTGTCATTTAAATACACCCTTTTAGAATTGATTAAATTAATTTTATTACCCAAGCTATATTCCTACCCTTTGGAATTAAATAATTTAATTCTAATATGTTTTTGGAATTAATCAAAGTAATTCATACACCCTCATAACTAATATAATTAAACATTTAATTAAATAAATAGGTTAATTATCCCCTCACAATTCAATACTAATTAAATTAGGTATTTAATCAATTCCTTTCCTTAGTCAACTCAACTTGAACTCCACTTCTAGATTCCTAGGAATGAGGGGGATATAGAGTTTTACATGCAATTCAAATGGGAGATGTAAATTTTGCTATTCCAAATGTCAATTTCCCCTCTAAATCTTCAACTACTATTACCAAGGTCTATTTTTCTAACCTAGGTGATTCAACAATTAACCTGGAGCTTAGTCAGTGTTTCATCCACCTTTCACATGCTCTACCCTTAACTATAAAAGCAATCCATTTCATTTACAAAACCCTCCCTAGGAGCTTTGAAAAAATTATTGATCCAAATTCTTCCAATTTGACATTTGTATCCTTGTGAAATCTACTCGTAGCATCTAGGGAGTCATGTTGGAAAATGGTAATATCAAAGAAGATCCACATTAAAATCTTCAAAAATACCAAACTAATAAAATGATCTTTACTTAAAATATAAAAAGGGTTTCTTAAAATCTAAAGTACATTATATGGTTAACACAAAGTTTTTAATTATCTTGATATCATTTTAAGAAATATTAAGGAAAATGGTTTATACTAATCTAGTTTAGATAAGGTTGATTTGGAAATTTATCCTCAACATAACCTTGGTATGTGAGACCCAAATATGTTTAGTTTTTGTACGAGGCGTGCCCATTACCCTCTCACATTTTACGGTCACATTTGGGAAAATGATAAGGATGTCAGGTAACTTAGCCGATATACTAGACCAGATTATTTATACTCGTCCAAAACACCGAGTTGGTTATCCTCTTGGTGATCGAAATACAAGTAGGTCCACTTGGGAAGTATTATTTAAATGATTTCAACCTTACAAAAATATGTGTTTTTTTTATGTGTGAAGGGAGATTTTAATGTCAATTCTTTATTCCTAATTCTAGATGAACAAGAAAAATGAAGGTTTGTTATTAAGACCCCAAGGAAATGTTTACTTTGATGAAAACAAATTTGAAAAAATGCAATGCTTAAAAGGAAGGGATGTACATGTCATCACTATTCCTTTTTTATTTTGGTTTGTTTATTTTTAAGCGTGTCCTGGAACGGTAAAAGTGTGACATACTAATTTTAGAATATCTATAATTTAATCAATCCCATAATTTGTATTAATCATATTCTGATTAATAAGTCGAAAAAATCTCAGCGCGATGTTGTCCACTCAAAATTTCCCGCTCTGATAAAGTAAAATTTCAAAATTTTGAGTTTAAGTGTTTTTCTCTGAAGTGCCTAAGTCGTGAAATTGAAAAAATCTGTGTTTTGGGTCATTTTGTGTGATTTTCGGGTCTGTCGGAACTTTTTGTCCCAACTGTCCCAAGTACGAAAGTGCAACTCTGTTCCCCGATCGGGAAATCCCCGAAGCTATCCCATTTTCGGGCCCGTCGGAAAATTTTGTCCCAAGTGTCCCAAAAATTTTTGTGCGACTTGTTCTCGAAACACCCAAACCGCGTACTACGCACTTTCATGTCTCAAATGTCCCAAAGTTAAAAAGTGCGAGCTTTCCAGTTCGCGTACTTCAGAGCTCCTTGTCCCAAACCGAAAAATGCAAGCTGTTTCAATTTCGCCCGAACCGCCCAAACCGCGTACTCCGGAACTTTTTGTCCCGAACGTCCCAAGTCCAAACGGGCCCGCTGTTCCAATTTCGGCCGAAACACCCGAACCGCGTACTCTCGCGCATTTTCGTCCCAATCGTTCCAAAAAGCATTTGTGCATTCTCTCCCTGTTTCACCCGAATCGGCCGAGCCGCGTGTTTCGCGCATTCGCGTCTCACATGTCCCAAGCGTACCAAGTGTCATTCACACTTAGTTTTTTCCCGCTCACTCCGAGTATGATGCTATTCAAATTGGTGGTTGTGTATTCAATGCGCATTAAATTCATTCCTCTCTCCAAGCGGCTATATAACGAGCATTTCCCCTTTGCATTTTTCGCATTGCTTCTATGCTATCTTTGCTCGAAGGCAATTTCTGCGCAAATATCCCCTCCCTTTGAGAGTCTAGGTTGCAGTATGAAGATCAAGTTTCAGGGACAGGAGCAAATTTCTCCGCTTGAGTCTGCTGTTAGCAATATTGGGGACATGAAGCTCGTCATCTCGACTTCGGCGATTTTTGGGCAAGAATGGTAGATGCAAACCCTACACCAATAGCACAAACGATTCATGATAGTGGTTTGGCTTTTGCCACCCGGTGGTTTCCCAATCTCAGTACAGTGTGCTGATACACTTTCATGCGGAGCTCACTTCGACCCCGCTTCGAGCGAATTGACAAATGTACATGGAGAACTCATTGCCAAGCTGGACGCTGCCGCCATTGGCGCTGCTCTGAGGATTCCGGAGTTGGACAATGCTATAGTCGTCTCCCGGGATCAAGCACAGACCCTATTCGACCAAGACAGCGACAAATACAAGGCGCGAGTGGCAAAGTCTTGGTTGAAGAACCCTGGAAAGGTGCTTCTCGCCTAACCAAAACCCTCTTCCGAGCAGATTTCAATGAGGAATTGTCAGACTTCATAATCCTGCTGGCTCGGGTTATGGGTTTACCCTCCACCAATGAGTTTCATTTCTGGATGTGCCCGCTCATCAGCATGGTGTGCGAGGGAACACAAAACATCAATGGGCAGAGATCATCAGTATGAATTTGGCGGAGCAGCTATCCAACGTTCAGCAAACAAAGAAGTTCTATATGACTTCATATCTGATGTATACCCTAACAGCATCAAGGCAGTGGTTTGGTTTCTCCTATATAGATGCACACAAAGATGATCCAGTGTATGCCTATTGCCCGCAGTTCACCCTGGAAACCAGCAATCGGAATTTCAGAAGGGTCAATGATGCTTTCACCATGTACGTGGTCAGATTGCTTGAAGGTGATACTGCTAGAAGGTTTTCAGATGAAGCCATGAACTTGATATCGCAGTATGGAGCCTATTTCATTCAATTCAGGAAATTTTCCTATATCAGGCTTGCTGGCTATGAAAGACTCCTCTACGGCTTCCCATGTTCTGCAATGATAAAATGGCTTTGATAGAAATATGCAGGCAACTAGACAAGTTGCACAGAACTTGCAGAGACAAGAAGATTTCTGGTTTGCACTTTCCCATCTCTCTGGGAAACTACACATGCAAAACAGCTCTGGATGCTCAGAACATAGAAAGAGCCCTGGTCCCTATCACTGTTCATTTCTTCAAGCCAAGAACCTTTTTGACTTGAAGAAGTTTATTGAACAGAACATCAAGATAATCTACCATCATAGGGCAGATACAGAAGACTACTGGGCTGACTGTGCAGATGATTTTGAGGCCAGGAGAAGGCATTGTGGCAGGTTCTCCCTGCAATTGATTCAAGAACTCGGTCTGTACCAAGTTCCTGAAGGTCTCCAGGATGACGATTCTGACCTATACTCGTATGAGTATGAAAATGTGATTAAGCACACCCCTTTGGAGGACCTTGATTGGAACAGGAAAGAAGGGATGATCTGGCTGAGATTCTTGCCCCAGTCCTAGTCAGGACTAAGGTCTGGTTCAGTAAGAAGATCCGAGAATTCAAGAGGCACTCAGGAGAATCCTCCTCCAAGGATGATTCGACACCAATAAGAGAGGCATCAGTTCCAAGGTCTGAAACACCAATGCAAACACCTCCTGCCTCATCAACACAAGGACCTGCTGTTCTCCATCTACCCAGGTATATAAGAAGAAACTCAAAGAGGTAAAGAAGGAGTGCAGAGAATGACCCTCCAAGAAAACAGGCAGAGTTGCCTATAGGGCCAGAGAACATCATTGTTCTCAGTGAAAGTGAAGAAAGTGAGATGCCAACTCCTGCAAATGTTCCTGAAGATCCAGCAGATAAGGACAAGGAGGTCCAGAGCACTGAACTTCTAGGTACTACTGATTCTTCTACCGCCATTGCCCCCAGTGCTCTACTCACATCTCAGCTTGAGTCAACAGCTGCGCAGACCCTGAGTGTCATGAGCTCCCTGTCTCTTGGTCCCCTTGCTTCTCCTGCAGATTCTTCTTCCTCTCTTGCTTGGGTGCAACCTTTGGTTGACAAAAGGAAGAGAAAATCCTCCTCCCAAAGCTTGGGACCAAATTTCGATGTTGTTGCAGCCTTGTTGGGCACCACTCCTTCTCGTGCCAAGAAAGCCAGAACTACTTCCAGAATAGTGTCTGATGCCCAAGGTCAGCAATTCTTGGAGGTTGCTAAGCCTACAGTAGACAAATCAGAATCAGACTTGTTGGCATCTGACTTGGAACTTTCAAGAATCCCTATGGGAGAGTCTACTCCTGAAGGTGAAATTTAACCTCCAGGAAACAGTCTCGAGAGTCATTGGAAGGGTAGAGAAAGGGCAGCAAACTATTGAACAGTTGGAAGAGCAAGCCCAGATTCTCACAGGTTTCATCAAGTCTCTTTTATCTAAGGATAAAGTCTTGGACCCTACCCCATTGACTACTCTTCCACCTCCTGTAATTCTAAGCCAAGATGAAGTGCAAAGTATCAAAGATATGCACAAGTATTCTGTCTATGGCAGAGCTATTGAAGCCATGGTGGATGACATGCTTGTTGCTGGATTAAACTTCATCGATGAAGTGCTACACAAAAAGGTGGAATGCAACATAAACTATCCTCATAAAAATGAATAAGGATTTGCAGTTGAGTAGACCTTCACCTTATGGGACAGACAGATGAGAACATCTTACTAGCGAGTAAGATTTTATGATCGAAGGACAATCTATCAAAATCCTGGGTCTACAGTGTGAGTGGAAGATCAGAGTTGAAGCTGTAGGAGAAATGAAGAAAGCTGGCAAAAGGGAGAAGCTTTCAAGACGCTAGCTGTTGCTGCTTTCCATTGTCATCTTCAGGATGAAAACTCTGGTGTTTCCCTCGTCCTTACAAGAAATCAAAGCTCAGTTCAGAGCTTTTGTCAAATATAATCTATTAAGCTCCATCTCTAAAGACAAGATATGAAAGAAATTTGTTCTCTTCAATCTGCCATTGAAGAAGCAAATAAAGACTATCATACTCACGTCGAGTTTTATAAAGAGATGGAGAAGTGTCTGGGATTTTGGACTCAGTCTGCCCAACACATCACATAGCTTCATTTTCAAGCAGCGGATTCTGAAGACAGTGGGTCCCTATATTTGATCATTATTTCAAAATACTTAACTATTCTTTATTTAAAAGAAATGGGGGTAAAGTAAAGAGGACAAATAACAATAACACCATGCTTGCTTGGGTATACTGATGATACCTAGTTGAGAGAACCATTCAGCTAATACAAATAATCTTGTTCCAAATTCCCTGAAACTTCGCACTCGTAAAGAATTATTCTGTTATCTATAATTCCAAACGTTTGCTATTCTGCTTATCTTCGTACCCTCTTTCCTCAGCCCGTTTGTAACTGATGATCTTTGTGGAAAACATTTTCGTGGTATCCAAGTTCAACCATAAAATGACCTTCTGTATATTTGTAAATAAGTTCGTGTCTCAATAAGGGAACCTCTCCCATTAAAGAGGAGGGACTTCTTGTCCCCTGACTGTTGCTCTTCTAAAAAAGAAAACCAACACACATATACTCTTTCCTTGTGATTTATAAGAGACCTTGGAAATAAAAAATGTGGGCTTGATTCTTTGATAGAGGTCAAAAACACTCTTTTTTCACTTTTCCTTCTCTCTTTTTTTAAGTGAGTTGTTTTCCACGCTTGTATCTTAATATTCTCATAAAAATTATTTGAGGAGTACTATAGGAAATCCAAATAATCAACACATTGAGGGAATTGGCTTTCATCTTGATTTCACTACTTTCCCAAATGCTCGTTATTTGGGTTCATTCTCCCATCCTCAATATTTCCCAAATATTCATTATCTAGGTTCATTTTTACATCTTTGCTACTTTTACACGTTATCCTTCCATCTTTTAGTCTCATCTCTTATCATACATCTTTTTAAGATTCAATCACCTTCACCATATTTCTATTTCTCTTCCCTCTTAACATTCATTTTGTTAAGAATCAAGATTTTGCATCCTGATTTCAAGTTTTCTCTTCTAACAATCATTTTGTCACAAGCTAAGCAAGACACCTTATTTCACCTCTTTCCTCTTTACATTCCCATTGTAAAGGGTCAATAGAACTTCCATTCCTTTTTATCTCTCTTAACCATCACTTTGTTAAGAGTCCTTCAACTAACATTTCCATCCCCTCTTCTGCCTTAGTAATACTTATTCTGTTAAGTGTTGTGAAACCACACCCATTCATTTCTTTTAACACTCACCTTGTAAAGAGTTAAATTTTCACACCCCTTGTGTCACTCTTGTCACTTCCTTTGTTAATAGTATGTCACATTAACCTTGTCTAAGTCTCATCGTGTTTGTAAGTTCACTTTTTCCAAAGTTTGAGCACATCACTTATCTCATAAAATAATCATCCCATCTTAGCATTTCTTTTTCTAAGAGTTCCATAATCATACTTTATCTTTCCACTCCCCTTTTTCTTACATTCAATTTGTAAGGAACAAAGTAACTTGTTTGTTAGCACTCAGTCTCTTTCACCTTAACATGCTCTTTGTTACGGGTCAAGAAATGTTTTTCTTCCCCTCTTCCATCCCGACATTCACTTTGTTAAGGTTCAAGATTTAAAACTTTTCACCTCTTCCATCTTAGCATTCACTTTGATAAGGGTCAATATTTCACCCTTTTTTCCTCTTCAATCATAACATTCACTTTGCTAAGGGTCGATCTTTTAACCTTTTCACCTCTTCCATCTTAACATTCACTTCATTAAGGGTTAAGATTGCAAACATTTTCCTCTCTTCCATATTAGCATTCACTTTGCTAAGGGTTGAATTCTTCTTCGCACATTTATTTATTCTCCCCCTCTTTTATTAAAATGGTGGATTCACACAATTCATCATTTTCTCAGGAATGGAAAATGATGAAAGACACTATTTCAGGTATGTAGAAACAACGAAAAAAATTCAAATTTGATGAATAAAATCCCCACCCTTTCGGGATGGACATATTACGCACACCTTATCCAAAATATTTTGAGACACCCAAATTTGAAAAATAAAAGGGTAAAACTGATCCTAGAAAGCATATCACATATTTTTTCATAGCATTCCAGGAAGTGGCATATAATGATATCTTTCTCTTTTTCCTTTTTGTTAGAAGTCTAGGAGGAAAAGATTTGAACTAGTTCTTACACCTTGCAAAGGATCTATCACCAAATTTTTAGACCTCTCTAATAAGTTTATTAAACATTTATCTTTCAACCTTCACTCTAAATTCACCTTGAATCAAAGAGAAAATCTTGTATCGCTAAAGGCTTAGTCAAGACTCATTCTAAAGACAATGGGAATAGTCATTATAATAATTACAACCTTAGTTCTCATTATGATAAATATTGGTATGTGAACCGCAACTGCGATGTTGTTAATGATGACTTCATGGATAATTGACATGTGCACAACATACATGAATAATCAACCAAAAATCCAATCATATAACCTAGTGAAGCCACCACTCCCTGCGAAGTTAAATGTAATTTTACACCCCTTGGAGAAAGTATCTCTAGTCTCTTTCAATAGCTAAAAGAGGATAGGATGATAAAATATACACTTACAATACCTTAGGTTGAAGGAGAACCTAAGCGATACCGATAAAAACCTCATACATATTGTGACTTCCAACGCATTGATGCCCACTCAACAGATAGATGTGTGCAACTTAAGAATTATGTCTAAGACTTAATTTACAAAGAATACATTTTTGTAGAGCTCGACCATGAAGATATCGCAACCAAAGACACATCAACTACGAAAATTTCTCAATATGAGTTACATATTGTCCAACCTCCTGTACATACTAAAACTTAATGAGATCATGATGATGAAGGTTAAGTATCTCTCAATCAAAATCAATCCCTTTCTTCTATAGATTTTATTTCGTTAGTTAAAAAAGGAATTGAACCTATTTCAGACAATGATCTTTTAACATCAAACAAGAGCTTTAAATTTGGTCAATACTCATTTTCAACCCTTGATATAATTATAGACTCTGTAGATTAGGGTCCATTGTCCATAACCATTGAGATTGATTCTATTATTTCACCTCCAACTTATATGCCAAATATACCTAGGCTTTTTTTATCTTAAAAAAAACCAAAACAAGTTTGGACACTTTCGACAACACAATATTCCATGTCCACAATCCCTCAAATGATCACTCTTGCAGGTATCTCATCCATGATGACCGTTACATCTCAAGAGATCTACATACGTAAAATCTACAAGGTACGTCTACAAGATATAACTATAGAATCTACACAATAGGGTCCATCATCCAAAACTATTGATATTGATTTTATTCTTTCACCTCAATCTCATATGCCAAATATATCTAGTCTTGTTGTAGTTTAAACACAACCACAACAAGTTTGGATACTTATAACAACACAACCTTCCATGTCTGGAATCCCTCAAACAATCAATCTTGCAGGAATCTCATCAATGATGACCCTTACATCTCAAGAGATATACATACACTCTACAAGGTACATATACCCAGGAATATCCTTATACAACTATTTCAAGTTCTAATCGCAAATATATCTTCAAAAAAATTAATCCATGACCTGATGGAAAAAATGAATATTTTCTCTTCACGACCTATAAGAAGCCTTAGATATACATCTAGAGATCAATCTTTATCTCCTCGTACTCTTTTACTCATAGATGAATATAAATCTCAACACATTTCCTACATCGAAAATCTTCCTCTAACATCATATAGGAATTTTGATCAAATCTAAGAATTATTTAATCAAACATCCTTTGACTTGGCCCTTTTCTGCCTAAGTATCGTATCTCAGGACTCATGGAATCATTTAATTCACTCCTTTGACTTTTCCATCTTCCACACAAGACTCGTATCTCCAACCTCATCGAATCATTTGATTCACTCCTTTCACTTGGCCCTTGTCCACTCAAGTATCTTATCTCATGACTCATTAAATCATTTGATTCACTCATTGACTTGGCCCTTATCTACCCAAGTCTCGTATCTTTGAATTCATTGAATCATTTGATTCACTACTTTGACTTGGCCCTTATATGCCCAAGTCTCGTATCTCAGGACTCATTGAATCATTTCATTCACTTCGTTTACTTGGATCTTGTTCACCCAACTCTTATCAATAATAAGTCCTTGAATATTTTGATTCACTTAGTTAACTTGGATGTAGTCCACCCAACTCATAAGTCAGGACCATTCAATTTTAATAAACATGGATCTTTCTCCTAAAGATTCCATTAAAAATATTCATCTGTCAAAGTTTTGAAAAATAAAAAATCATAAAGAGAGAATAAAAATTCATCTCAAAATTTCCTTAACACACTACTTGAATATTAAAAACCTCGAATCAGAAACATCTTATAGTGCCCACTTCCCTTTAACACCTTTTGATACTGATCATGATACTGGTGATTATATTATGGACATGATTATGGACCTTATTATAATATGATGTTAGATGTTAGACCCATGGATTACTGTTGACCTTGATTTAGTTATGGTGCATGATGATTATTAGAGACATTTTTTATATATTGATGATGATATGCTATTTGACATGGTTATATTATGGATGTTGTTTAGATGTAGATATGAAAATTATTTGATGGGGATATAGTTGTTGAGTAAAATTGCAAATGATCTTATTGGTTGCTTGGATGTTGTTGTGAATCATATATCTAGATGATTTTGGAATTTTATTTATATTATTTTGGATGTTCTGATATGGTCATGAGGCTGAAAGACATATTTGTATTTTACAGGTTAAAATATTACGACAGACATCGGGGGATTGGAAACCAACCACACTGGAATTCTAGATGAATTCAACAAGGTCACCGTGGCATCTTGTATTTGATTGTGTGTTTGTTTGTGTTAGGGATTCCCAAGGGGGGGATCACATTTTAATGTGACCAAGGGTTATGCTTAATTGCTTATTTGGTTCCTTTTTATTGATGTTTATATGTGTTTATCCCTTTTATTTAAACAAATTGTGATATATAATGTGAGTAATCATATTGTTAAAATAAAATATTTAATTGGGTCATAAGAAAGTAATTATTGGAGTGGGTAACTAATGTATTAAATATCGTAAGATATGTGTATGCAATGTGAAAGTGATGTGTAAGAGATATGTAAGTAAATTTGGAGTATGAAACACTTCATCTTCTTTAGAATTCGAAATTGTCCTTGGAGACTGATTTTGGAGGCTTGCGGGACAAGTTAAACTTGTCCCATACCTCTTAAATTTTCATACCAACCTCACCTATGGTTGGAGAGTTTGAATCTAGCTTTCATTATGAATTTTTTAAAGTCTAGTCGAATGTTTTAATTGCACTTCTTACTTGACATTAATTGCAGTCCTTTGGGATATGGGCTTGATTTGAGTGTGTAAGTAAGAATGTCATATTATTCACCTACTTATTTATTGTGTCTTGGAGATTGAAGTTGACTTGTGAGTTAGAGTTAAGGATGTGTGATGTGGCATCCTATAAATATCCACCTCATCCTCCTCTCTTCCCCCTTCTATATATTAAAATTTTTGTCTTGTTTTGGGGTTCCACCCTTTTGGTGGCTTCACTTTTGGAAAATCATTTTGGGGTGAATGCTGTTGCTATTTTGGAGCTCTTGCTTTGGAGAAGTTTTTGGAAGATTGTTACATGCTTGTGCTTGGATGATTTGGATTGCTTGCATTGGGATAAAGTTGTTGTTTTGGAACTTGAAACAACTCCATCATGGAGAGGTAGGATCTTGGCTCTTGGAATGCTTCTTTTCTGTTTATGAAATTGTTAGTGTTGTGAATGTTTTGGCATATTTGTGGGATGTTGGGTAGATGGCCTAGGAATGGTGTAGGAGAAAACTCAGGGGTTCATTTTTTGGGAGGCACAAGTGTTTTGGGGAGGTATAAGTGTGGAGGGAGCTGGGATTTGGGTTCCACCTTACAAAGAAATAGCTTGCATTTATTTACTTGTTATGGGGTGCCGTAAGATATTTGGGAGGCATAAGGAAATGTGAGGAATAAGGGGTACTTGGGGGAGGTATAAGGGAATGTCAGGGATTTGATATACTATATTTTGGTAGTTTGAAATCAGGTGGTGATACCCATTTCCCCTTTGGGAGGAACAAGTAGCATCCCACGTAGTTCCTTGCTCCTTTGGCTTGCTTGATGAAGCCTCAGTGTTGTTTGTCATGCTTTAATGTAGTTGTAAACTACATTCTATTTTGGACTATGTTTTAAATGTGAACATGTTACTTGTGTGTTGTGGAAGCTTTTGTTTCCATGAGTTGAATCACATCTTCTATTGCATTATGGTTGGGGCTCGAGGGCCAATGAAGAAGGATGGATTCTCCTTTTCATTAGATATCTTGGTTGGGTGGAGAGTGTTTCCATTCCCCTGCTCTTGTTGTGATAAGAATTTGAAGAATGATAAATCTACATGTTGCTGTTATGAAAAAAATAGTTTGACAGTCCCTTGTTGAAATGAAATCTTATTGTAACCCTTCCCACTTAAAGTGGATGAACTCATATATGCTTTGTAATGGAAATATGTTGTATTGAATATGAAAGTTGTAATTTTCAAATGTAAAGGAGAGATATAATATGTTTCTGTTTAAAAAAAAGAGATGTATTTTGTATATTGTTTTGTGAAAATCAGCCGAAAAGAGAAGTTGTAAAAGAAGGAAATCTTGTCTTTTGAATAAAATTTACAATATTTTACATGATTGGAACTACTTATATTTAAAATCTGAGTTTGAAATGTATTTGAAATCTCTGTTTGAAAGGAAGAAATTCATGTGAGGAAAATACAAGACTTTATCTTTTGAAATGTGTAAAATTGGAAATTAGAATTGCATGTTGGTTTTGAATTGTTTGATTTGAATCAACTAAATGTATTAGATTAGAGTTAGAATGAATTCTAATACGTGGAAGATGAACATGGAAAATAGATCCTTTAAAATTTTGATCTCTGTTTTGTATTTTCAAACTGGCAAATACTTTAACCAAAATGCATAGTTCGAACCTGCAATAATGAAATAAAAAATTAAACAATTAAAATGAAGTAGTATGCCCTAAATGAATTCAATTGAACAAGAACACATAAGGAATTTCTTGGAAAACTTAGTGAAATTGGGCTCAAACCATTTTGCTGTCGTTTTTACTGTCAAGGTTGTATTTTTTTTATTAGGAGTCAATAAAACAAAATTATCTCCAAAATTCATCCTAAATCCATCTACAAGTAATTCTCTATGTGTAATTGACATGTTGAGGGAGGAATAAGATCAATTGATTAAAATTTCATAAGTTAAAATTTACCAGCTTGCCTTTTAAAATCCTGCAGATCATTTTCATTGAATTGACCCCTTAAACATTAACAAAATAAAAAAATTAATGATTCTTGTTCAAGAAGACGTTGAGAGCTTTCCAAAAAGTCCTTGTTTGCCCAAAAATGATCTCCCAATCAAAAGTTATGGCCTTCTGAAGGTTTTCTTCATTTGGCGCCAAAAATAATTCTCACTGTAAAAACAAAATTGGGAAAAATTTCCTTGGTGGACCCGCATGCCCAAATTTTCCCTTAGTAATTTCCAGTCAAAAACACCAAAGGAATGAATTCCCCCACCGCTCCGCTCACCCACAAGCCCTACTTCTTGTAAAAAATCACCTAAGTTCAAAAAAGAAATTTTGGAAAAATTTCCCCGCGGACCCACTGCCCCGTTTTTACCTTTTTGGTTATTTTTGCGGCTACGTGGGCCCGCAACAGTTAACTTAACCTTTAAAATAATTTGGGATTTTTTTTCTAATTTTCCTCAGCCACCCCGCTAGCTCATAGCCAATCAGGTGCTGCCATGTGGCATCACAAGGTGTCAGTGGAAGAGCAGATCCCATTTTTAGCTTAGTGCTTCGGAAAATTTTTGGGAAAATTTTCCTAAATTCTCCCGCCAGCCCACCAATCTGCATCAAATGGATGGCTGACATGTGTCTTCACGACACGTCCACGGAGGCACGGAGCTTTTTAAGTCTTTAGACCTTTTTCTCACAAAAGTCAAATTTTGTTAAATTGCTTCGACCGCCTGACGGACCACAACCAATCTTTGAGTGACACATGGCATCATTCGGGGAAGTCGGAGGCACGGGCTATTTTAATCCTTTGCACTTTTAACCCTAAATTCTAAAATCTCTAAGTTTCCCCGCAAGTCTGTTTCCCTCGCAATTAATCAGCGCTTGACACATGGTGCTTTGGGCATTGGCAGGTGCGCGGAGGGAAAATGTGCTAAAAATCTCCCCACTCCACTGGCCCGTGCATGAGAAAATTTTCTTCCCTAGGCCCACAGACCCGCTCTTGGGAAAAATTTCCTCCTAAGGTCCGCCGGCCCATAACTTGAGAAATATGAGGAGTTAGGAGGACTTCTTTATATCACTAGAAATGTGAGAAAATTTCCTATGTAATGGGAATGTTTTTGGGAAGTTTTGAGTGAATTAATTTTGAGAAAAATCAATTTGAATATTTTAATCCTGTTAGAGGGTGGTTTAGTGAGAAATTACCCTCTTAACCTTATAGATTAATCTAACCATATGTTTGGACCTTGTGATCTTTTATAGCTGTCGTATTAATAAAACTATAAGTTATTAATAGTTTTTGGCTTTGAAACTTGCTTGCGACAACTATTGTCTTGTAACCTGGTTGTAGACTCTTTTAAAAAAAATAAAATTATTCCATAATTTTCCTAACTTATCCTAGGTTGTTCTTGGGTCTCAAGTGGGTTGTTTTAGCAGGCATCACACATCTTGTTCCACATGTTCTCTCCGCACTAGGAAGGTTGCTTGCACAGTTAGCTCATAATTAAAACAATTTTAATTGTTTCATATATTGGAAGAAATCTTAATCATATCATTATCATATCTTTGCATTCTTCACCTATCACGACACAGGTTATCCTTGTTCCTCTTGGGCATTGTGTGTCTCATCCTTATTATGGTTTCTACCATTTCAGATCTTTTTACGTATGGTTTATTCTTGAATCTTAGTGATGGAAATTCATCCTTTCACATAAGCTCTCTCTTTAAGAGAAATCTCAAACTTATTTACTGTACCTTTTGATCATCCATCTTAGTCTACAGTGTTGAACTATGCATCCTAATAGTCCCACGAGGCTAATACTTTGGGGAAGAATGTTCCTCCCTAGAAAGAACACTATCAATAAACACGGAAAAATCAATCATAAAATACCAAAAATATAAATAAATCATTACACCTTTCATCCTTCACAATCTTCAATGATTAGCCCATACTTCTCACTAGTAGTATGAGACTGGGAATGGAGGAAGGTGCCCTTACTCACCTACATTTTGTCTTCAGTGTCGAGCCCTTATCTTTTACTGGTGGCATGGGGAAACATGTAGGGGGTCCTTCACAAAAACAATTAACCAATAAAGATTTTGTCAAATATGAATCAAAAGTGATTAATCAAAGAAAATATGAAGAAGTAATTTAGCTTCTCATGTTAAGAGAGACAAAAATTCCTTTTACCGGATTTTTCCAATTAGTAGGCCATCTATGGATCTAAGTTTTGTTAAAACCTATAAAGTGGAATCATCTTAGAATTGGTCAGATAATCTTGATTGGAGATGTTTTACATTTTTTCTCACATGGATCAATGATACACCTTGTGTATTAACATCCATTATCTTTACTTTCATATCACTATTCACCTTATTATCATGTCCTTCTTGGGTCTTAGTGATGAGCCCTCACATCTTCCTAGTTATGTGGATTCATAAATGGAGTGAGACATCCTATCATTACATCATCAAAAATTCTACCAATGGAATGAAATGCTTACAATTTTTTGAACATGAGTTCAGATTGTGCAACCCTTTACTGAGTTAAAAAATTGAAAAATTTCAAATTTGTTTCCACAAAATACCAAAACATTCAAATATGTTTCCAAAAAATAAAAAACAATATAATTTTTTTCCAAAAATAAAAAACAATATAAAATTGTTCCAAACATAAAAAACAATGTAAAACTACGAAAATTAGAACATTCAGAAAATGTTTGACAACTCTCAACAATATTATAACACAATTTAACAATTTCTCCATTTGATGGTACTCCTCATGATCATTCGAGATCATATTTCACTAATCACTTTTCTTTCCTATGGTGTATATCTATGCTCAAGGCAATAATTTACCCTTTCACAATACATTTTTTCTTGGGTTACACTAGGAATAAATCCAATACAAATCAAAATTCAATGGGATACAACAAGAGTTGTTTAGAGTATCTAAGAATCACTCCGCTCTTTTGCCTAATCCAATCCTCTCGTGTTCTAATCCATCGCTCAAGGGAATTCATATCTATCTATTTCTTCAACATGGACCACATTTGGAGTGTTATTAGATGTTGTTATTACAAATTGTGTTGTATTGTTGTGGTTTGTCAAAATTATGATGATGTTTCTTGCCTCTTTCAGTTTTTTGTTTTGTTTTCGTTTATGTATTCCTTTTCATATCGGGTTCGTTTTCATGCTTGTTTTGTGCCTTTTTAACTGCTTGCACTATTTTGGTTTCTTCTTGGATTATTAAATAAGCCATGGTATGTTTTACTTTTTACAAAAAATTCAAGTGTTTTTATATTTCTTTGTATTTGTACTTCAAAGTTTATAAGAATTTATAAAACCATAAAAAAATCAAACTATTCAAAAATTCAAAAAAATAGAAAACTCATAAAAACATTTCGAATAAACATCCACTTATCACATAAATCCTACACTTGGAAAACCATTAAAGTGGATCTTTCAACATTTCACCAAAATATTGATAAATTCATACCTTTATCTACTACCCTCATGATCATTCCCATCTTGTAACTATCACTTTCTTCCCTTTGTATGATTTCTAACTATGTTTGGGGCAAGTCACAAAATTGTTTCCTTCACGATATAACATTGGCTGGGGCAATTTATCTCAGATCATTTTTCAAACAGATCTAACAAGAGTGTCATGAGGAGTTTCTAAGTATACTTTTCTCTTCCACTCTGATCCTATTCCCACCTTGGGAGCATTTTCATTTATTTAATCATCATTGTGGCATGCATTTGGGGCATAACTAATTGTCTTCTTTTTCAAAGTTGTGTTGCATTATTGATGTTTACTTTTTGGAGCAATTGCAAGTAGTGTGACAACATCTTGGTTCCTCTATAACCATGATGGATGTACCTACTGTTCATATTGGGCTTGTTTTCCTTTTTCTCTTTTTTCTTTATGTGTGTTTGTTTATGTGCATATGGGTTAACCATCTTGATTCCTTAATAATCATGGTGAAAAATCTATTGTGAAATAGTAAAATAAAGGTTTCTCTTATATTTACACTCTCCAAATAGTGCTCATACTACGAGCACAATTCCTCCCATCCTCATTGTTCAACTTCCTTGTCTCTTTCCTATCAAGTGACCATTCACTACCTTGCTAGTTCATCCACCCACTTGAGGGGTAATTCCCTTACCATTATACTCATTGGGGCATACAAATGCTTCAATTCTTTCTGCTCGTTGATCTACACGCATTTACTATATTTAAAGCACTATTACTTCTGGGGAATCCAAATGCTTCACTACTTTCCACTCGTTGATTTGCATGCATCTACTATCTTTAAAGCACTATTACTTTGCAATATCACTTTAAACAGGGACAAATTTAGACACTCTAAAAATACATACATATTTCTATCTCGCTTCTATCCAATTAGAATTAATTAAATTAATTCTATCTTGCCATAGTACATCCCTTTGGAATTAGTTAATTTTTTTTTCATTTAAATACATCCTTTTAGAATTAATTACATTAATTCTATTACTTAAGCTATATTCCTACCCTTTGGAATTAAATTTTGATTCTAATATGCTTATGGAATTAATTAAATTAATTCCTACACCCTCCTCACTAATATAATTAAAAATTTAATTAAATAAATTGCTAATTATTCTCTCACAATTAAATACTAATTAAATTAGTTATTTAATCAATTCCTCTCCTTAGTCAACTCAACTTGAGCTCCACTTCTAGATTCCTAGAATTGAGGGGTTTATAGAGTTGTACCTGCAATTCAAATGACAGATGAAGTTATGCTATTCCAAATGTCCATTGACCCACTAAATTTGTAACTACTATTGCCAAGTCTACTTGCTAACTCAAGTGATTCAATAATTAACCTAGAGCTTAGTAAATCTTTCATCCACCTTTTATGGCTCTACCATCAGCTATAAAAGCATGCCATTTCCTATACAAACCCGTCCCTGGAGCTTTGAGCAAATTGTATCCAACTTTTGCCATTTTGACATCTGCATTCTTATGAAACTTGGTCATAGCATATGGAAATACCTTTAGAGAATTAATATCAGAGAGCATCCACAATCCAATCCTCAATAAGATCAAACAAGTTTACAAGCTTATGTGATCTTACTAGATGTTTGCAGAATATCTACAGTGAAGGTATAATGTTTTGTTGTTTATTTATTTATCTTTCTTGTCTGTTAATTTTCCATATACACACTTGCATGTTATAACACGCCATCTTCTAATCTTTTCCATATCATCTTTTACCCATTCCAAGTTTGATTGTGACTAAACTTATCTAAGTGAAAATAGACTTGCACTTTCATCTCACTAAAGATTATTGGTAAAAAATCACATTGTGACCCTTCTACTGTCTTCATTCCCTTGGAAAACCTTTTCTCACCCCTTTGGTAGTGGCTCAAATAACCCTTGGTAGATTGAAATCACATTTAGAAAATATTATTTTGATTTCGAGGGTAGGGAGAATGTGGTCATCAGATGTAACGTATTGAGCCTTGCAGCTCTTCACACGGGTCATTAGGAAGGCTCTTGGCATCCCCTTCATTCTCCTTTAGGTTCTACAACTGCTACACTATTTTTGTTGGTTTCCGCAAGTGCATTGTCATATGCAAATGGCACCATATAGACTATGCACGTGGTAATATGAAACCTTAATGTTTATCTCCACCAACCTAGAAACCCATATTCTTATCATAAAAAATGAGCCATGTTTTCATTGCACTACCATGCCCTTCTTCAATTGTCGTTAACCTCTTTTAGGAGGTGGTCGATCTGCGTTACTATTTAAATAACAGAAGCAATGTGAAATAGTTAGAGATGCAACATCATGTCACGTAGATGATGAAATGATTTGGGGGTCGTCAGATAGTGGAACCTAATCGATGCAAAGATTTGTGATTCACATGAGAAGTTTTGAGTAGACCAGTTCCTTTGCCTAGTGAAGGAGTGTTTTGTGTTCCAATGTGTAGTGTCATTTACACATAACAATTGTCGCTTCTTTCTTAGATGGATTGATATAATCATGAGAAACAAAAGTTGTGTGAAATTGAAAAATCCTATAAATATATGTTCTATATCTTATTATTTTTCATTTCATAAAAAAATTCTCCGTCAATGCCATTCTAAAATCCTAGAGAAAATGTTATGTTATGCTAGGAGGAAATTGAACAAAGAAGTCCCTTCTCCTAGAAGTTCTAGTGTAAGTTCTGGCGTTAGGTGTTTAATTCTTTGAAATCAACGCTCTACTGAAAAGTAGATATTGAGAAGACGAGGAAATAATTTTCTAAGTTAAACTAGGTCTCCATTCGTTGGAACCAGTCTGATACTCATGCTCTTGACTCAGCTAAGCTTCGCGTATATACTGTTATTTCCGAACAAGTCAAAACCTTTCAAAGCGGCTTATAAATGTGTTAAATCTTGTATATTGTGGATCCATTACAAGAGTATCTTTACAGCATATCAATTTTTTTGAGAATTCGATTATTCTTTCATTATAGGGTAGGATAGTAAATAGTAAGTGAGACTCCCAGTTATCGTCGCGCAGTCGGTAAGGAATTTTTAATTTTTTTTAGAACAAGAGCTACAAGATATAAATGAATGAGAGAAGGAATAAAAAGACGCTTAATGATCCCAGGCCCAAACCTCTCAGGGTTGCCAAGGAATCCCAAAATTGGATTAAAATACCAGTTATTATTTACCTGCGATCTTTAGAGGTAAAACACACACAACCCAACAACTTCATGGCTTTGGTATTACATGCTGCTCTTCCTCTTCCTCTTCTTCTTTTACTCAACCTATGGAGGACTATAAACTTGTAAAAACAAACCCTTCTGTTTTCAGTGCTCCTATTCACCATGATGACGATGATACTAATGGATTTGGCTCGGAAAACGAAGAGAAACCCTGCCAAATGATCCCTCCTGCTTCACTATGTTCAAATGATAACCCCTCTGAAGTAATTTCTCCTTCGTGGTGGTCTTCCCTAAAAGAGGAGTTAGCACTGGAAATACCTTTTTTTCCAGAGTCATATTTAATCCTTTTGCCCAATTCCTCTCAAGCATTGCTACATGACTTCCCACTCACAGAAATAGAATTACATATCTTCAATGGCTTGGATGATGTGGAGAACTTACCAAGACGCTCTCAAGCTATGTATAACAATTTAAGGAAAACAATATCATTCTTCAAAATATAATTAATTTGTTTTTTCTTGAACATTCCTTGGATAATTATTAGGATGAGGTCTATGTTTCTCTACCAATCAAAAAATTAATAATATTTAATACTTTTTGGTATTAATGTTTTGATACCTTTGAAATGATCAAAGTTCCACATATTTAATAAAATTATAATGCTACTTATATAACAAAATATACATAAAATATAATATCATGTAAAGAGCTTCATTTTTTCAAAAAATTTAAATACCTAAAAAAAGATAATAACACAATTTTTTTATAATTGATAATTTTTCATTCTTATTAAATAATAACAAGCATGAATATCTTAAATACATTTATCTAAAATATGTTGAGAGATATCAATTTCGAGACATTTATCTAACTATTCTAGTATAAAATAACTATATCATAAATTTTGTTAAACATATATGTAATATAACAAACATAGTATGATAAATGTATCTATATGAAATAATTTAATACATAGCAATTTAAAGGTTCTTAACTAATATTATTCACTTACCATATTAATCAATAGATTTATTAAATTTTCTATGCATGGTAAATGGAATGAATTTGTCTCCGTTGATCACAAAAAAATCTATTTAAGAAAAAAGGGTCACAACTCTAATGTACGACAAAAATATTACTATAATTTTTGATTCACTTCTATAAGAAACTTAAAAAAGTTAAGTGATAAACTAATGGACGTAAATTTTTGGGTGAATTGTCATGTGACGGTGCCAAATTTAATGTGGAAGATAAAATTTAATAACTCACTCCATTACAACCGTGATGCCATTATATGAACACCTCTCAATACATGCTCACACGTGGACACACACACACACACACACAAAGTGCCTTGATGGGAAGAGCTATACTAAGACCATATTTAATGCCCTATCCATGGTTGCAAGTCGCATTAGTAAAGTTTTTTTGTTTTGGTCCTAAACTTTCTAGAGTGAAATTTGTAGTCTTGACGGTCGCTTTTGTGAGAAGAGAATGATTGTTGTTGCTACATCATTGATTGCAATGATCATTTTAATTTTTCTCACCGCTTTCTCTATTTATTCACTCTACCAACACCATGACAAATATTCTACAAATCTGTAACCTGATACTTTTTTACAAGGTTGGAACTTTCTTGGTTTCCAGATTTAGAATTTTATCTTCCTCTTTATGAGACACTCTCCAAAAAAGATACTCTGAGAGCCGAGGTAGAAATGAAAATTTCAATGTCTGTTCAATCACAAAAATGTAAGACTTACTGATTATGATTCATTAGAATCATAATAATTTCTTATTTGTTGGTTTGACAATGTAAATGTTAGCCCAAAAATTCTAAATCCAAATCATTTTTCATCTCGGTGTAGATAATTTTATTAAAAAATCATAAGTTTAATGTCCATCGGTTTTGAAACATTAAAAATTTAACCACGATATGCAGACAAAACAGAATCACGTAATAAAATATCTAAACTTTCACATTGCATAAAACTAAGATAACGACAATTTTGTGGATATTTTAGATGAATTTAAATGATTATGTGAAAGAGTTATTTTTAGGATGGATCACAAAGTGTATATAAATAAAAACTCTTATAAGTCTTTCTATCCCAAAAAAATCCCAACAATTATCTTAATTTGTTATCAGTGTAGCTGTACTGAATACAAAATTATCCTATACTAGAACTCCTTAAAATGTCTTTATGTACAAACATACTTTCACAATCAATATAATTATCCTTTTCTTGTGGGAAATTATTGATACATAGGTTACTTATACCTTGTAAACTTGGTGCGACAACAAGAAAGGACCTTTATTTGTGGTAATGTTTAAGCCCATTAACATAGTGATCACAACTATAACATCGGAAGTGTTTCTTGGTGACAAAGTTCACATGGGAGGTATAACTTCTAGCATTCGTCATATTCAGATAACCTTTACGTTTTGACAGCAGAGAGAGAGAGAGAGAGAGAGAGAGGAGAGAGGAGAGAGAGCGAGAGAGAGAGAGAGAGAGAGAGAGAGAGAGCGAGAGATCTGAGAGAGAGCTAGAGTCACAATACTAGGAAGACAAGATCCTAGGGAAATGCCTATTCTGAGCTTCATTTGACAGTTTTTTATTTCTTTGTTGAATTTGCAGTGTGGTGGGAGCGTTTTTCATCGTGTTAGGTTTTTATGTTTTTATTGGGCTGAATAAAAGGATACTGAGAGTAAAGATAACATGATAAGTATAAACCTTGTAATGTGTTAGTTCGATTCAATCAATAGTGATCCATTTGAAACTAGACAACTATTGTTGGGACACAGAGGCCCATAGTTCATGAAGAGAATTTGAGAAACAAAGATTTTGACACATTGTTGACATCAAAGGGCTATGGGTTAGTTGGTTGTTGATGTACGTACAAAAGTGTAAATGTTGAATAAAATATTCCTTTCGCTCATATGTCCATCCAGTGGAGGGAACTGATGTTCATTGATTTTCCTTGCATCACATGCTTTTATATAATTAATCGACCTCAACACAATCCTCGACCAATATCCATACATTCAATACATTCCAATTATCGAGATTTGTTATCTTTTCAATAGATTATAATCTTCAAACTAATCAAATGAATTATTATCTTCAAAACAATTAACCAAATTATATTATTCGATTTGAAATGCTCTTTTTTCATAACAAAATTAAATATCATTCAATTGACAACATTGAAGCTATAAAATAAAAAGTTCAAAATATATAATGTATGTTTGGTAGATAATTACTCTCTTTTGTAGATATTTTGGGTTTTCTCAATTTGCGATAAGTGTTTTTGCATTACCTTCCTCTTTGTAATTGCTCCAACTTAAAATTTAAAAGGGTCCCTAAAAAGTTCTACAAGAAGTTATATTTATACACAATTATTTTCTTCAAGAGTAATTTTACACCACTCCTTACATTATGATATATCTCGGCAAACAGTTCCCTCAACATCATACATAACATGAATTTTCTCCTTTTTGAATTATAGTCGTTATTGTCCCATTGCTATTCGAGGGTAAAATTTTCCATTTTTCCACAAAGCCACTTTCCTCTTCCTTACTCTTCTCCCAAATCCTTCATCTTCATCTCTCTTCCTCTCCTATTGTTTCTCTCCCTCCAATTTAAATTCCTTAATAGATAGCCTTCGACGTTTCCATCATACATTTCACATGCAATTTCTAGTATATAACCAATTAGAAATTTGTGTAATTCTTTTTAATGGTTAGAGAAATTTACATTGATAAGATATTTCATTGAGATAATTCCACTGTGAATGTATGCTCAAATAATCAGTGAAATCTACTTGCACCACCGATATAAGGACGTTGGTCATTTTCCAAAATTTGACAAAATATGGATTTGTTTTATTTCATTTTACCTAATCTCACCGCACTTGATCATCTATTATGGGAAAAAGGTACTTAATTTGTTAAAATATCTGTGTGTATGCATTCCCCTTGGATGCATGAATTTATTGTCCCATAGCATTCAACTCAATAATTCCCCATCTAAGTTGAAATTTTTATTCAATCTAATTTCATTGTTTGTATTTTATTAACAATTTGGAAGGTCGTACAAGTCATATAGATTTCCATGCACAAAATATCAATTTTCCGAATGAGGTATATATGGTGAGATGTTATAAGTAGATAGAACACATTATTTTTGTATTTCTTCAATTTCAAATAGTGTATTAGAAAGAAGGGAAATGAATATTTGTAAAAAATAAAATAGAAAATATTAGTCTTATTGTATATTTTCTTATTCTATGGATATTAAAATGAAGTTTTACCTACGGTTGATTTGATTCCTCCATATCTTGTCATTGTTGCTCCACATATCCATACACTACATATGAAATTGGATCCAAGGTAAAAATGAAAATAAATTTCAAGATTACTTATGTAGTGCCCACCTCTTATTGTATTGGTTCTTTGCTAACTCATTATTTTTACTAGATTATGGACATGGATTTTAGCACTATTTGGATACTATGTGGTTTCATTATGGATCGTTTGGTGACACATGTGTTGATTAGGGCATGAAGTTGCAATCTAGCATTATGAGCATTATCTTAGTTTCTTGCATTATATGGTTTTAGATACCAGTAGGTTGTGATAGAGATAGTTCTATTTTATATATGAGGGATGGATGTATAATTTTTTTTGTATACTTTGATATCATTAGTTTATGATGGTAAATTGAATGTTATCATGCAAGTGCTTAGATAGATCTTATAGTTTGAATTATTATGTATGTATATTGTTAGTGTTTATCCATTCCATACAGACATTGATTTTTCTGTAGTTAGAATCATTATCCATGATTGGATTATTGATATTATTTATTTAATTTATTGCATCAAGAAGGTATGTTTTAATGTGTGAACTGAGTGTGCAAATTACACGTCACATAGGAGAACGTGGGTTTTAGAGTTGCAACTCAAGTTGCACAAGTGGTTGACTAGGATGGATCCTTTAGCCATTCATGATCTTTTTGTAGAATTTTGCGTATGTGGCGTATTCATTTGTGGGACACCCATTGGTCATTCATAATTTGCCTATGTTATTGTTAATTTGTTAAGCCTTTCTACTAAATGTTTAAGGACCTAATGGTCCCCTCTTGCATTAGTGATGTTATTCATGTTAGTAATCTTGTTGTTGGTGGTTTGGGACCACCTAATCATCATTTGGGTCTGCCCTAACACCTATACCCTTGAGCCATTTTACCAAATCTCGAATTTGTGCTAAATGTGGCATTTGTAAGGGCCTGTTTTAACATTACGGGTCTCCCTTACATTGAAATGAGTCCTTTAGACCCTACCTATGGGTAGGAGGATCTCTTTTCAAGGTAAAATGAGATTTTACCTCCCATATAACCTCTCTCTTGTCACCATCTTGTAAGTGTGGTTGATTTTTGTGATTTATTAAAAGTTGATGTGTGTTGGCTTATTGTTTTTTAGGAAATTTGGGATATTACATCCTAAATGTGTTTTATTTTATGCTCATTATGATTTTGGGAATCTTTTCATGGAGAATGAGAAGGTTGACACATGACACCCTCTCATTTGTGATGATTTTTGTTTGTTTCTTCTTTTTATACCTCCTCATGGAGAGGGGTAGGAACTTTAGCTTGTCATTTTTACTATTGGAGTTCGGGGAAAGCTTGGAGCTTGGAAGAGATTGGTTGTTCTTGAAGTTGGATATATATTTTTTAGGTAGGCCTTCTTACATCTTGGTTTTTTTCTTTGATATAATGTGCAACAGAAAAGAATGGTTGTTTGGTTTCTTTAATGGTTGCATGTTTGTTGTGCGTGTCTTTGTAAATTTTGGTTATTTTTGTTTTCTCCATTATCCTATTTTTTGGTGGATTTTGGAATTGTAGGGGAAAAGGGAGGAAAAAACCTCTTACACCACATGGCTTGATGGGAAAACCATGATAGTCTTCATTTTATTTCCTCTGCTCATATGGTTTGATGTGAAAGGACTGTTCATATGGTTTGAACCTCCTCTTCCATCCTTGGCAAGGAAACCATGCTTGGTTTGAAAATACTTCCAAGGAGGAAGCTTGGTGTTTTGGATGGATTGATAAGGAGTGTATTTTGTATGGAGAGATAAGGAGGGTATTACAGAGATTCTTCTATTGTTCCTATGGTGGTTCATAATATGGCTTATTATGGGCTCCTTACCACTCTTCCCCTTTGAGGAAAACATGGGGTTATCCTCCTGTGAATTTTTGTTTTAAGGTTGGTTTGTGTGGATGGTGTGTGTTTGTGTGTGTGTTATCACCATTTTTCTCCCCTTACTTGTGAAATATTGAGGCATGCATTCTGTCCCTCTGATGGGCTTGGAGGGAGGCTAACATTTCCTCTATTTGGTAGAGATGACATGCGATGATGTCATTTGTTTGGTAGATAACCGAAACCCTTTTCTCTTGTGCATTGAAGAATCTTTTGTGGTGTGAAAGATTGAAAAAATACAATCTGAGCATGGTAAAAAAAGTTGGAAAATTTGGCATGTTGTTCCCCAATTTTGGGGAGGATTTTCCTCTTGCATTTTAAGTATGATTTTGTAATGGTTATTGTAACATTTGATATGTCTTATCCTATCTTGAGAAGAAGCTTTAATCCTTGTACTTGTAATCTTGTGTCATTTTTTCCTCTCTTTGAGAAGAAGGATTGTAATATTGTAAACTTGTTTCTACATGTGTTAGTAGACTCCTACCCTTGCATTTGTTGCATGTTTATAATCCTTGTTTGGAAAATGGGAGTTGAAGTTATGATTTTATCTATTGAAACAAATATTTTAAGGCTTAAATTATGGGGTTGGGATGTTGATTTTTCATTTTTATTGCAATAATGCTTCTCATTTTTAATCTTTGAAGAAATGGATATGTGTTGAGTTTCAATAAATTTGTTACCCATATTCTATTTGATTAGCTTATTGTATTGAGAGAAAATAGTTTCACTCATAAGTTCATTTTATTTTTCCAATAATGTTCCTACTTTTATGAGTTGTGGAAGTAAAGAAAGAAGATTTTGTTGTTGAATTTCTAAGAAAATTTTAGTATTGAAATGTAAATTGATAATGGAGTTTTAGCTTTGTAATAATGCTTAAAAAAAAACATTATTTTGTTACAATTTTTTCTCTCATTAAGATAGAATTTGAGAATAGAAATATAGTAAGCATTTTGTAGATTTTGCTAAATCTCTCCTCTATATTCTAAAGAAATTTATTGACATAAAATAATCCACAAGGTTTATAGTAGATAGTTTTCCCATAGAATAAATCTCTTGCATCTTTGTGCCCCAAAATTTGAAAGAGTTTAACTTATCTTTTACTCTTGAAAATTATTACACACACATACATACATACATACATATATACATACATACATACATACATACATACATACATACATACACGCACACTACACACACCCAGGTACACACACACACACACACACACACACACACAGTTATTACACACACACACACACACACACACACACACACACACACACATTTACACACACACACACACACACACATCTAAACACATAAAATAAGTCAAAAAAAATGAAAACCTGGTTAATTGAAAAAAAAAAGGGAAATAAAAAAAAGAGCTTACCTAAACCTCTGATCTAAAATATCAATCCATAAATAATGATATGGTGCTTCCATTTGCCTCCATGAAATTTTCCTCGTACCCTCTTCCTTGTAACCCTAACCTGTGCAAATGAGGACTCATGAGAGAATAAACAAAACAAAAGTAAAAAAGAGGGATTATAAAGTAGATGATTAGGGTTGCAAAGAATACCCCAAAGATCTAGGGTAGAAAATAAAATAATCCTATGGCTCAGATTTAACCCTCATAACTTAAAATATGGTGGGAAAGATACTTTAAGGTTATTGGGTGAATTAATTTTAATAAGTTGGGTGAAACTAATAGGTGGTAAACCTAGGTGGCTTTTCAAATGACCGTGGTGAGCATAATTTAAAAATGTGGCATCTAGGGAACTGGTTAATTTAAACAAGGTATTTATCATAGGTCCATTTGGATTATTTAAATTGTGCCAAGGATTGGAATGAAATTTATCAAATATAAAAACTATAAGAAGATATTTATTTAAATAAATTTGTTTGGGTTAGTATGGTTAACCTTTGGGACCATTTTCTAAATTAATTTAATTTAAATTAATACTAGACAAAGGGGATATTTAACCCATGAAATACATAATGGAAAATAAAATATTATTAGCATTCACTACGGGTTATAGCTCTGAACATAGTTGAGGAAGTAATAAAATAATCTATTTAATAAAAAATTCCTGAGGATTTTCAAGGTGTTTGAGTTTAGATCGAGTGCCAAAATATAGGGCACTACATCTGATATTAGAGCTCATGGTTTACAACACTAGACATGCTTTGGGTAATTTTATAATTAAATTAATAATGGTTACATTAATAAACTTAACCCATTTAATCATTTTCCACTACTTAACGCAAAATCATAAACCTTCCCCTTTACTTTCGTATACAAGATGCCTGCACGTGGTACTAAGACATCAATCAGTCAGTCTGGGATTTTAGGACATAGGTCACCTACACCCAAGCCGCATGTGCCCCCGAGTTATGACCATAGATATTAGAGGTGTTACAACAGATGATGGAAGTCTTTTATGCAGTGTCTTCTTGTACAACAGTAAGAGCCAGTAGAGGAGATTGACCATCTAGGAGAGAATACACCGCAAGACAGAGGGTACACACACTTGGTGCCAATTCACAACGAAACAATCATAGGCGGGCTCCAGGTCTATGTAGCCCCTCCATTCAATTTGAGAGAGTGGCTTTCTCTTTGTAAGAGCCAATCTCATATGCATTGAGGGACTACTGTTATAGGGAGGATGCCCACATTTCACATGATGTGGAGTTGGTTAGGAAATCATCGTCATGACCGCGACATAGAAAATGTTATTAGAGATCTCCTTCGTCTGTCAACCGCCCACCTACAGTGGAACCATAGATGTATTTGAGGGCCAAGTCATGGATCCTAAGCCTTAATAGTTGCTTTGGAACTTCACTCATATGAGAGCAACGCCAAGGCTATGTTTGTTATTCACCTCCTCCAAGACACAACAAGAATTTGGTGGAGGAATGAGGAGTGAAAGCTCCATTTGACTAGAGACTTGATGAATTGGGAGTTGTTTGAGGATTTTTTTACATCCCGATACATGTCTGAACACTTTTTTCAGAAGATGATAGACGAGTTCCATGATCTTCAACAAGGTTCAGGCACGATTGCTTAGTACGAGGGATGATTTTTAGATTTATTGTATTATGTTTGATCATCTTCAAGATGAGAAATTTTAAGTCAAAAATTTTCATTCGGGGAATGAATACAGACTTGGTCAGGGGGTGTCAGGATGTTATCTCCTCCTACACTATGAGAAGGCCACATGGAGAAGGTCTTACTTAGCTGAGGAGAACAAGAGAATTGCTCAAGAAGCACAAAGACAGGACTAGGGGTAATTTTTTCAAGAGAGGTTGTAGTCCTTCCAAGATCAGAAGGACACAGTGTACAAAACCACCACCTAGAGGAGGATTCAGGCCTCCACAATTTAGTTCCGATACATCTGTCACACACCCAACAATAATCAAAACACCATGCACATCGGCAACATAGAAGACTAGGCAGAAACACAGGGTATGCACAGGGGAAAAGTTTGAGGAGGTTTTGGAATTGGGTAGAGACAGAGAGACAGGGAATCCTTTAACAGGTACATACCAACCCATACACAACAATATTGGGAGAGTCAGGACAACTAGTTTAGTATACCAGAGCACAGGATGGACCCCTACTTAGACATGACTAGCATGATGTTTTATTTTTGAGTCCCCTAACCACTACATGTGTATTTGTGTTTGTACAAACCCAACACCATTGATAGGAAGAGAGCCCCTACCTCATAGTAAGACAGTGGTAAATGTGGGACACACTCATCATGTCTATGAAGCAGTAGATAACCATCAGGACGATGCATCAAGCCGCAATTATCGAGACATACAGGTATCCTATCACGGGTGTTTTTGTCTTCGTAATTTTTGATTCAAGAGCTTCATATTCATTTATATCACCATCTATAGTGGAAAAGTGTAGACCAGTGGTGGCTAGGAAGTCAGATAGTTGGCAGGATGAGTTGGTCTCTAGGGCTAAAATTGCAATGGAAACCTACATGGATATTTATGTATTTGATTTGGGAGTATTTTACACTACCTTCAACCTTTAAGTGTTGACCTTTAGGATCCTGCATGAGGTTGTTCTAGGCATGGATTGGCTTGATTCTCATTAGGACCAAGGTAGAATGTAGAAGTAAGATAATTGAGATTCAAGATGACATTAGGAATTCTAGTAGCTACTTCTAGGATGCAGAGGCATATTTCCTTACGTAGGATCTTGGACTAAGTAACTAAGGCGGAGCATGCGCAAGGGTTTATCAGATGTTTACAATTATGATCATTGATCGATCAGATGGGTACTTCAGATCATTCACCTCTTGATCAACATATTTTATTGAGGGAGTTTACAGATGTGTTTTTTAGTGAGCTTCATGTTGGTTACCACCCCGATAGAGAGGTGGATTTCACCTTCGACTTAGTACTAGGAGCAATGCACGAATTTCATCGGGAACCTTAGCGGATGATGACTCCAGAGCTCCATGAGCTCAATATTTAACTAGAGGAGTTCTTAGTAGAAGGGCCTCATTTCACCTTAGTGTTTCTCCTTTGGGGGCACTAGTTATATTTATGAAGAAGAAGGATGGTTCTCTCAGACTATATGTTGATTTTAGGCAGCTTAATAAGGTCACTGTGATGAACCTGTATGCCCATTTCTAAGGATTGATGTACTTATTTTATTGGATGAGGGGAGTACAGAGTGTTCTCCAAGATTGATCTCAAGTTAGGATACCATCAAGTTGCGCATTATAGATGTAAATATTCAAAAAAGAAATTTCTGCACATCGATATGGGCATTATGAGTTCACTGTTATACATTTTTGTTTGACCAATGCCCAAACGGTTTTCATGATCGTCATGAATGGGGCCCTTCAAGACCTTTTTAGATCATTTTTATATTGGTGTTTCTGGATGATATATTGATTTATTCTCATTCTGAGGAGGAACACGAGGAGCATTTGAGACAGGTACTACAAGTTTTGAGAGATCAGAAGATTTTTAGGAACTTAGAGAAGTGTCAGTTTCTTTCAGTCAAAGATTCATTACTTGGAGTCACATCATTTCATCACGAGGTTATCTTAGATAGATTCCTATAAGATAAAATCCATTCTTGTTTGGCTAGTTACCCACATCAGTGACAAAGATGAGGAGTTTCATGGGGTTTACAAGGATACTACCATAGGATGTTGCTCAGGACTTTTCTAAGATTGCGTCATCCCATTACTTCTCTTCGGTGTAAAGGGAATAAATTTGAGTGGTCACCAAAATGTGAGTAGGATTTTTAGTTACTTAAGGAGAAAATGACCATGAAACCTATCTTAGCAGTTCCGGATCTAACTGGAGAATTACTTGTTTGAATTGATTCTTCATTAGAGGGTCTTGGGAGCAGTTCTCATGGAGGAGCGTCAGGTCATTACATTTGAGATCGTGTAAACTCATGGATTATGAACTTAATTATCCTACCCATGACCTAGATCTTGCAGTAGTAGTTCACGCTCTAGTGCATTGGTGCATCATTTCCTTTTTGGTAGGCCTGTTTATCTTGAAGATGGATCATCAGTAGCCTTCGAGCACATATTTCTCACAGCCGAACCTCAACGCTCGTTAACAATGTTGGAGGGAGTTATTGTGTGAGTATGACATGGAAATACAATATATCAAGGGAAAAGGATAATTTCATTGTAAATGCCTTGAGTAGAACAATGACATGTGATTTTCGACTATGACCACTATCAGTCAGAACTTTCGAGGCCAGGATCCTTCAGCATCTTCTAGGGGACAAATTTTATGAGGATGTTAAGTAGATGTTTGAGTCTTGGGGTTCTTTTGAGGGCAGGTATATAGGATGTAATTTAGAGGCAGATGGTATTCATTCATTTTCAGAGCCACATTTATGTGCTTAAGGTAGGTGATCTTTGTAGACTTTATTCTGTCATAGGATTTTCATCAAGCCCCATATGTAGCACATCCAAGAGTGAAGAAGATGCATGTCTGATCTGCAGAGAGTTGCATTATTGGTCAGGTCTCCATCAGGATATAGACATATTTTGTAGCTCATTTCCTTAAGTTTTAGATGGTCAACGAAAAACATTCCCATCCCACGAGAATTTTATATCACTCACGACATTCTCTGAGTGTAAATGGGATGTCATCTCCATGGAATTCATTTGCCAGTCTCCCTATATCATCTTATCATCATGATGCTATCATGGTCACAGTGGAAACATTGACCAAGGTTGTGCACTTTTCACCAACCAAGGTTACATATAATTTAGTCGCCATTACTAAAGTATTTATGGAGGATATTGTAAGGTTGCATGGGATTCTGAAGACCACTATTAATGAAAGGGACACCGTATACACTTCAGACTTTCTTGACATCTAATTTCAGACCGCTCTGGGAACTCAAATTAACTGTCAGTTCAACTTACCACCTAGAGACAGATGGATCAGACTAAGAGAGTTGAATCAGGTACTTGAGGATATGTTGCGGATGTATGTGATGGATCAATAGAAGAAGTTGGAGGATTATTTGCATCTTGTCGATTTTTCCTACAACAATACTTACCACAGTTCCATCGGTATGACTCCCTTATCCGGATTTTGTATGGGACAACCTTGCAGGACACCTTTAGGTTGGGATAGGATTAGACAACATGGTTGTACTTGGACCAGCTTACCTTCAAGACTTAGAGCAACAAGTTATTTTGATTAGGTAGTGTCTTGAGTAGGCTAGAGCACGTCTATAAGGCGTATGCTGACACCAAGAGGACCAAACATCACTTTACAGTTGGTGATAAATTATTCTTGAGAGTTCAGGTCACATAAGAGCCCAATTTATTATGGAAAGGATTCTAAGCTTTTCGCCTTGCTTTGTGGGGCCATTTGAAATCTTGGAGGTCGTGGGTCCACTTTCCTACCATGCTTATCTCTAAAACCATGCCTAGCTTCAGGCCCACGATGTATTACCTGTTTCAAGTTTTATGTAGATATGTACCTGATGTTTCTAATGTATTAGATTGGTTAGCATTACCTAGGTGGAGGATGAATGATAGTGGAGACTATAGCCCATGCATATCCCGGAACATAGGAGATTGGCCCTTCTGGGGGCAATACTTGGACCAAGTTATAGTATAGTGAGACCGGTATGATGAGACTACAACTACTGTGGGAGGATGCGACACCATTGAGGGCTCGATATACCTTATCTCTTCTAGTGACTTCTAGGAGGAAGTCTAATCTTAGAAGAGTGGGATGTAGTGCCCACTTCTTCTTGCATCAGTTATTTTGGTGAATCATTATCATTTACTAGACTATGGACATTGATTTTAGCACTATTTTGATACTATGTGATCTCATTATGGATTATTTAATGACACATGTGTTGTTTAGGGCACGTGGTGTCAATACTAGCATTATGATAATCATCTTAGTTTGTTGCATTATATGGTTTTAGATACTAGCAGGATGTGATATAGTTAGTTTTATCTGATAAATGATGGATGGATGTATGATTTTTTTTATATACGTTGATGTCATTGGGTTTATAATGGAAAATTGGATGTTATCATGTTAGTAACTTTGATGGATCTTATAATCTTGATTTTATTGTGGATGCATGTTGCTAGTGCTTAGTCATCTCATTTTGATATAGATTGATTTTCATGTAGTTAGAATTAATATCCATGATTGATTTGGTTGTCATTATATTGTTATTATTCTCTGATTTATTGTAATCGAGCAAGTATGTTTGTAATGTGTCAATTGAGTATGTAGATTACAGGTCACACATGAATAACATGGGTTTCAAAGTTGTACCTCAAGTTACACAAGTGACTGATTGGGTCGAGTCCTTTATCCATGCATGACCCTTGTTTGATCCTTGTGTGTATGTGGCGTATTAATGTTGTGGGACACCATTGATTATTCCTAATTTACCCATGTTAATAGTTAATTTGTTAAGCCGTGTACTAAACTTGTTTAATGGACCTAATGGTATCCTACATGCATTAGAGATATTTTAATGTTAATTAATCTTATTGATTTTTGGTTTGGGACCACCTAATCATCATTTGGGTGGGCCCGCACCACCTCTTACCTTTGAGCCACTTTACCCGATCTCGAATTTGGGCTAAATGTGGCATTTGTAAGGGTCTCTAGTCTCATTGGGGTTCTCCATTACACTAAAATGGGCCCCTTGGACCCTACCTATGGGTAGGGGGCTCTCTTTTCAAGGTAAAATGGGATATTTTCCCTCCCATTTGACCCCTCTCTTGTCACCATCTTGTAATTGTGGTTAATTTTTCTTATTTCTTAAAATTTGAAGTGTGTTGGCTTATTGGTTTTTTAGGAAATTTGGGAGATTACTTCCTAAATGTGTTCTCTTTTATGTCTCATTGGGATTTTGGTAATCTTTTGGTTAGAGAATTAGATGGGTGACACATGTCACCCTCTCATTTGTGAGGATTTTAGAATTTGTATTCTTATTTTTTATACCTCCTAATGGAGAGGGGTATGGAACTTTTGTTTCTCATTTTTAACTATTAGGGAGTTGGGAGAGAGTTTGGAGCTAGGAGCTAGGAGCTTAGAGATTGGTTGTTCTTGAATTTGGATATATCTTTTTTAGGTAGGCCTCCATACCTCTTGTTTTTGTTTCTATGGTGTAATATGCAAGAGAAAACAATAGATTGTTTGGATTCCTAAATGCTTGCATGTATTGTTTAGGGTGTCTTTGTAAATATCATTTGTTGGTCTTATTTTCTCCATCCATCCTCATTTTATGGTAGATTTTGGAAGTGTAGGGGAAGAAGGAGAAAACCCCCTCTTACACCACATGGCTTGATGGGAAATACATGATAGTATTTATATTATTTCCTCTCCTCTTATATGGTTTGATGTGGAAGAATGACTGGTCATATGGTTTGAACCTCATCTTCCATCCTCAGTTAAGGAAACCATTATTGGTTTGAAAATACTTTACAAGGAGGAGGCTTGGTGTTTGGGATATAGGGATAAGGAGGGTATTTTTGATGGAGAGATAAGGAGAGTATTATGGAGACTCTTTTAGTGTTCCTATGGTTGGATCATAATATGGATTATAATGGGCTCCTTGCCACTCTTCCCCATCGACAAAAACAAGGGTTTCTCCTCTTATGAATTTGAGCTTTGTGGTTTCTTATAGTGTGAATTTTGTAATGAAATTGTGTGTGTGTGTTTTTTTTATCACCCTTTGTCTCCCCTTACTTGTGATAATCTTAAGGCATGCATTCTCTCTCTCCCATGGGCTTGGAGGGAGGTTAACATGTCCTCTATTTGGTGGAGATGGCATATGATGATGTCATTTTGTTGGGAGGAAACCATTGGGCCTCATTCTCTTGTGCATTGAAGACTTTCTTTTTGTGTGGAAGATTGAAAAAATATGCTTGGAGAATGGAAAGAAAAAGTTGTAAATTTTGGGCATATTGTTCCCCACTTTGGGGAGGCTTGTACTCTTGCATTTTAAGTACAATTGTTTGTAATGGTTATTGTAACATTTGATATGTGTTCTGTCTATCTCCTATCTTGAGAAGAAGCTTTGAAACCTTGTACTTGTAATATTGTGTCAATTTAATCCTATCTTTCAGTGGAAGGCTTGGAATGCATTGTACATCTTGTTTCTAAAAAGGACATTTTGAGAATGTTAACAATCATGCCCTATTCATTTGTTTGATGGTTGAAATGCATTGTATGCAATGGTATGTTGTAAGGTTATGCTTTAAACCATTGAAATGAATCTTTATAAGGATTTTATTATGGGATAATGAAGTTGTATTTCTTCCTTGTTATTGTGGAAAAAAAAACTTTAAAGGAATGGAAATATGTTGAATATCAATAAATTTTTCACTCTTATTCTATTGTGAATAACTTCTTGTAAACTATGGAGAAGAAACCGAGTTTGTTTATTTTCCTCATTCTCATTCAATAATGCTTCTCTACTTTGTATGTGTCTATACAAGTCAAGAAAATCAGCTTTTATTGTTGCATTTTTATGCATATTCTAAAGTATTGACATGTAAATTTGATAATAGAGTAATTTAGACTTTGCTGATATTCACCATCATATAGAAATTATGTTATTGCAATTTTTTCTCTCATTAAGATAGAATTTGAGAAAAGGAATATAGTAAGCATGTTGTATATTTACCTAAATCTCCCCTCAATATTCTCCAGAATTCTTAGTGACATGAAAGTATCCAAAAAGATTAAATTTGAGAAACTTTTTCCTAGGATACACATCACTTGCATCTTTACACACACACAAATATATGATAGAGTTTATATCTATATTTATACTTTTAGAATAAGTGATTTTACACCATTGATTAAAGGACTGTGAAATAAGATTTAGTCTCCTTTATTGAAAGAAAATATCTTCAGGAGATTGGTTGGCAGATTTAGTTTTCATAAATATCCCTTTCCTGAACTAATAGTACATCATTTTATAAACACACACACACATATACCAATAATTAAAGTAAATAATTTATACCCTTAAATAAATGAAATAGTGGTTACCTGGTTATACTGCACATTGGAATATGATGTGATGTGTGTGTGTGAATGTGTGAATAAATAAAACAAAACATAATTGTGTGTATTTACCAGCATACGCGGCCCCCCTATTCCATCGATTGGAGCCATCAAAAGTGATGTTTATTATATATTAAAAATTTTATAATGCAAAGTGGAATCGGATGTGATGTACCGTTTGACTATTGAATAAATAGAAATTAGAAAAATTGTTGGAGGGGAGACAGATCGCAATGCCTGGCCCCCCATCCGCCCCTGGATTGTTACCCTTGGTGTGGTGTGACTAAGGCCACACCACAGTCACATGTGGTGTGGCCACACCTCACACCATTCCCTATGCCTATGTGGCCATAGTCACCTCCCTTTCATGACATATTCAGGTCGCGGCCCCCCAATACAAAACCCTCACACAGTTTGTCATACTATAACATGTGAACCATTGATCCACAAGTAAAAGTTGACTAGATATATATGTATAGAAACCAAAAACCTATGGTATGCTATTGCATACAATTTAAAAAAATATACCCTGGTTAACGGAGGAATACAAAAGAAATATAAATAGCTTATAAACCCCTGATCTAAAAGGGAAAATTAGTCCCACAAATAATGATATGAGAATCTTACCTCCTCCATTAAAATATGAATACAATAATGATAAGGAGAGCTCCTAATTTGTCTCCATGGTTTCCTCCACCCTCTTCCTTGCAACCCTAACTTGTAAAAATAAGAAGAAAATAATCCAAATAAAAGTCAAAAACGAGAAATCATAAAGTAAGAGGATTAGGGTTGTCGAAGAATACCTAAGATCTAGGGTGGAAAATAAAAGAATTATATGTGCTCTAGATTTAACCATCATAACTTTAGAATTGATGGGAAATCTGTTTTAATGGGTATTGGGTGAAAACTAATAAGTTGGGGAAACTAATAGGTGGCAATTCAAGTGACCATGGTGAGTATAATTTTAAAATGTGGCATCTAGGGAATTGGTTAAGAAAACACATATTTATCATAGGTCTCATTTGGAGTTATATAAAGGCCATATGGATAGGAATAGAATATTATAAAAGTGAATTACTGGAATGAAAATATCATAATATAAACTAAATTGGTTCAGGGGTTAGGCTATGGTTGGCCTATTTGGGACCCCCTTTTCTGAAAATGAATTTAAGCTATGGACAAAGGGGGTATTTGACCCAGAAAACATAATAATGGAAAATAAAATAGTATTAATTCACGGTACTGGTTATAGCCCGAACATAGTTGAATTTTTTTATAATAAATAAAAAAAAATCTTGGATTTTCAAACATTTGGGTTTGGTTCTAGTGTCAAAGTATGAAGCATTACAACTTTCATGTAAAAGAGAGAGAAATCCACACATCAAAGATTTTTTATTTTTTATACAATGAATCAATTGGAGAGTGACCATTTAATTTGGCATATAATTCTATCTACCACACAATTTTATTATGGTTATTGATGTGCCATCCCAAATCCTATGAAATCATCATAACTAGGGACACCACCATCATGTTCTTCACTTCTAGTTGATAAATTATCTATGCATTTTTCTTGGAATATATCTATATTCAAAGTTGCTTGTGATGAATTTTTTATGAAACCCAATACTCCCCTTTTTCAAATGGTGGCAATACATTTGAGTGATGTTCTTTGTCGGTAAAAGGCTAGCTTCATGTTCCCATGGAGGAGGCTATCCTTAAATATATCAACGGGTGGTGCCAAGAACATTTAGGGGTGTTTACCATAATTAAGGTTCCATGTTTTCTCTAAATATCTCCAACAACATTTGCTGAAATGTTTTAAAATAACTTTCTATGTAAATAAATAGCAAATTTCCTTCCAAAATTACAAGAAATTCATGGAAAAAATGTTTATTATGTGCTAGGTGGATTTAAAGAACCCTGAAATTTAGGGGGCAAATTTCAGTCTCCCTCCCAAGTGACCTCTTAAAAACTAAAGAAGAAAAATAAAAGCTCCTATTTTCATGAGTAAGATCATTTTATTTCATATAATTGACATAAAAAATATTCAATAGATCTACTACTGCAGAAAAAGTAAAGCAGAAGCTCCTCCATCGAACTACACCATTAGTACGATGCAAGTATGTACAAAATGAAAGAGATAATTATGGAATCCACATCAAGATGCACAAGTCAAGGTAAATGACATTTAAATAAGCATAGATAATTGCTGGAATTAGAATTGTTGGATTGATTCCTACCCTATGGAATCTCATATTTATGTTCTTTGTTTTAGGTTGCTAATGTTTTTTGACACGCTACCACTGCCTTCAGGAAATCTTCATAAAAACGTTACTCATCATTGTGGTCCAAGCATTGAGTGTTACCAAATACATGCATTTTTACTTCAAGAAGACCATTAGTTATCCCTATATTTTTGGGTAAAATAAATTCTCTCTTATGAGTTTATATATATAACAATGTTTTAAAATCATTTTCTATGTAAATAAATAGCAAATTTCGCTCCAAAATTACAAGAAATTCATGGAAAAAATGTTTATTATGTGCTAGGTGGATTTAAAGAACCCTAAAATTTAGGGGGCAAATTTCAGTCTCCCTCCCAAGTGACCTCTTAAAAACTAAAGAATAAAAATAAAAGATCCTATTTTCGCGAGTAATATTATTTTATTTCATATAACTGACATAAAAAGTATTCAATAGATCTACTACTACAGAAAAAGTAAAGCGGAAACTCCTCCATGGAACTACACCATTAGTACGATGCAAGTATGTACAAAATGAAAGAGATAATTATGGAATCCACATCACGATGCACAAGTCAAGGTAAATGGCATTTAAATAAGCATAGATAATTTTGCTTGAATTAGAATTGTTGGACTGATTCCTACCGTATGGAATCTCATATTTATGTTCTTCATTTTAGGTTGCTAATGTTTTCTCACACACTACCACTTCCTTCAGGAAATCTTCATCAAAACGTTACTCATCATTGTGGTCCAAGCATTGAGTGTTACCAAATACATGCATTTTTACTTCAAGAAGACCATTAGTTATCCCTATATTTTTGGGTAAAATAAATTCTCTCTTATGAGGTTAAATATAAATATAAATATAAATATAAATGTGTGTGTGTGTGTGTGGTGAAAACGTTGTAAAATCATTTTCTATGTAAATAAATAGTAAATTTCCCTCCAAAATTACAAGAAATTCATGAAAAAAATGTTTATTATGTGCTAGGTGGATTTAAAGAACCCTGAAATTTAGGGGGCAAATTTCAGTCTCCCTCCCAAGTGACCTCTTAAAAACTAAAGAATAAAAATAAAAGCTCCTATTTTCGAAAGTAAGATTATTTTATTTCATATAACTGACATCAAAAATATTCAAAAGATCTACTACTACAGAAAAAATAAAGTGAAAGCTCCTCCATGGAACTACACCATTAGTACGATGCAAGTATGGATAAAACGAAAGAGATAATTATGGAATCCACATCAAGATGCACAAGTCGAGGTAAATGGCATTTAAATAAGCATAGATAATTTTTGGAATTAGAATTTTTGGAATTAGAATTTTTGGATTGATTCTTGCCCTATGGAATCTCATTTTTATGTTCTTCGTTTTAGGTTCCTAATGTTTTCTGACACGCTTCCACTGCCTTCAGGAAATCTTCATAAAAACGCTATTCATCATTGTGGTCCAAGCATTGAGTGTTACCAAATACATGCATTTTTACTTCAAGAAGACCATTAGTTATCCCTATATTTTTGGGTAAAATAAATTCTCTCTTATGAGGTTAAATGTGTGTGTGTGTGTGTGTGTGTGTGTGTGTGTGTGTGTGTGTGTGTGTGTGTGTGTGTGTGTGTGTGTGTGTGTGTGTGTGTGTGTGTGTGTGTGTGTGTGTGTGTGTGTTTGTGTGTGTGTGTGTGTGTGTGTGTGTGTGTGTGTGTGTGTGTGTGTGTGTGTGTGTGTTGAATACCTTGTAGACATGCTACTCTTTGTATCAAAGTATGAATAGGCTGAAAAATAAAAACTGGAATCAGATCTTCCATTATGAGCTCAATGATTGGATGTGACAAATCTGCCCATTTAACCTTCCCCCATTATCTTTGTACAATTATATTAATGATGAAATTTTTTCTTGGGCTCTAACATCCCCATTCAATCATTACAATATTTTGGGTGAAGTTAATAAACAATCTACAAACAGATGGAATCCTGAGCATAAGTTAAATATTGTATTGCAAACTGAAAAATCCTCATGCCTACCATTCTTGGTAGGTTTGACATTGATAGTGATGAGACAATATTGAAGTCAATAGGGAGTTCATTATTAGTACAATGTGGCTTTCACTTGGCTAAACGACACATACCTATGTTTTTTTATTTGTGAACAAGTCAAATCCTAATCTTTAAATTTACAAAATATGTGTTTTAGGGTTTATTTTTGGTCCCTCACCAGAATTATGCAATTAATGTTGTCTTTAGCATTTTCATGTGTCATTTAGCAATAATTACTTTTACTTATTGTTGTCTAGAGGCTATCCTCGTGAAAAAATCACATGACCCCTATAAGATAGACCATAAGATTCCATACATGCAACACACACATGGCACAATACAATAACAACATCGCTTGCTCCTGTGTCACCAAACTCCTACAAAAAATTTTCCTACCAAATATCCCCCCGGAAAAGTATTTTCATTATGTGTCAGCTGACACGTTGGATGTGGCCGGATGGCTCGCAAACCTAAGAGGAGGTCCAAATCTCTACCATCATTTCATCCCTGCATCGTTCCATCATCTCCACCATCATGGAGAAGCTTCCCAAAATGTAAAATTTTGCAAAAGCTCACCATCGGAATCATTTCATGACGGCTCGCAAACCTAAGAGGAGGTCCAAATTTCTACCATCATTTCATCCCTGCATCGTTCCACCATCTCCACCATCATGGAGAAGCTTCCCAAAATGTAAAAGTTTGCAAAAGATCACCATCGCAAACCTAAGAGGAGGTCCAAATCTCTACCATCATTTCATCCCTACATCGTTCCATCATCTCCACCATCATGGAGAAGCTTCCCAAAATGTAAAAGTTTGCAAAATATCACCATCGGAATCACGTTCATGTTTTGAGTATTTTCGTCTCTCCTATTTATTTATTACATCTCATATTAATATTTGAAATGAGTCTCTTTTTTTTTTTTGAAAAGTCTATCCTCGCATATTAATATTTAAATATTGTATGCGGGAAATGGAATAGTAAAATACCAAGAAAATTATCTAATTAAATATAAGTACTCCTTACATATTCTAGGGTGGGGTTTAATTGAGGGGTTTCTATTGAAACAATAATGCAGTCAAAGGTTTAGTAAAAATTATTCCAACATGTTACAGGAGGAAATAAAATCTTCTCCTTTGAATAAGATTTTGAAATTTAATAAATATTTTCCTATAAAAAAGAGAGCATCTAAATTTTTACATGTTCCTATTGTAAGGTTTTTCCTATTCATGTGGCACTCTGGCATAAGACTGACTTCTGCTAACTCGATGAATTTCCATTCCCATAGTATTTGAACTAAGTTTTCTTTGCTATAATATTGAATTTTTTATATATATTCTATGGAGCCACCCACACTAAAAATGCTCTTATGCTACTTAAAATTCCATAGGACCCTAGACTTTAGCTTCCACATTATTACCTTTCTAGAAAAAAACTGTCAAAATAATTTATTTACAAATTTTTCTTGTTCAGGGAAACAAAATGCACATAATTTTAAATGAAAATATCAACCTTGATTACCCCGCCCAATCAGTAAAAATAGTCTCTACTATTTACTGTAAAAGGGACTCATAGTTAAGTATTATTTTAAAGGGAGGTTCTAAATATATACAATTGTTACACCAGAGAAGCTCTAAAGAATAAAAATCCAATGCTATTTTTCCAACCTCAAAAATCCATTTGTGTAATATGTATTGTTATTTTCTCCTTCTTCCATAGTTAGACATTCATTGTTACTAGCCAAAATTTTTTTATCTATTGTATGTATTGTTGTCTTTATTTTAGATTTCTATCTTAAACAAAAAAAATCATTTGTGCTATATGTATTATTCTCCTTTATTAGTTACACATTTCTTATTACCATTGGAAAAACCCATCTATACCATAAGTATTGTTCTCACTAGAAATTTCTATAGCTTTCCAGAAATTAAATGGTGATATTCACTATTACCAACCCAAAAACGTAGTTGTGCTATGTATTTTTATCTTTATTTCCATAGCTTCCTCATTCCATAGTTAGGCTTCTGACATTCATAAATCATCAAATTTAACTAAAATCATTTGCAAGGTTTCTTCTGAGACTCGAGAGGAATAAAATACCAGTTTTAAATACCAATATCATTATTAGAGATTCTAAACAAGTTCGTAAGGTCGGGTGCTATCTTGTTACTCCTCTAGGAACAATTATTTATTCACAAGAACTCCTAAAAATGATTGTAAAGCAAGTTTTACCAGTCTAGAAAATAGGGCTTGTACTTACACAATCACCTAAAATTAGATCTCATCATTCCACTTACTACAACATCAAATGTGGGTCCCTTTTCACACAAAAACACAAAGTATACCATATTTACTATACATTTCATACAAAGGAACTGACAATAATGGTCGAGAACCTCATCTTTTCTTCATGAACATGTTGTATAAATATATGATAGGGCCTTTTTTTCAATCCTCCATACAAGAAATCATTCACAATCTAAATCCCCCTCAAAGATTTATTCTTCTCTCTCTCTCTCTCTCTCTCTCTCTCTCTCTCTCTCTCTCTCTCTCTCTCTCTCTCTCTCTCCTCTCTCTCTTTCACACCTTCCTAACACATGTAGAATCAACCTTCCTTCGGTAAAATAAACTCCATCACAATAACTCACAATTTCACAAGAACTCAAAATTTGGGATAGTTGTTTTCTTAGAAATTATTTCTTATTTCTCATCGCTATAAAATATAAAGAAAATAAAACCAAATTATTTATGAATATGAGATAAAAATAAGTTAAATAAAATTATTAAACTTGAAATTTATAGAAAAAGCTTAAATAAATATATTTAAAATTATTAGTACTACTTGACAGTGTACTAATTTTGGATGTTTGTATATGTATGTGTATATATGTATATATGTATATGTATACGTATATGTATATGTATTGGTCTCACATACCTGAATGTTTTTATTATCATATGGGAGTGTTGTTTGTTATATACATACTATGTATACCAATAAAGAGAGATAAAATTGTCTATAC
Source organism: Taxus chinensis (assembly GCA_019776745.2). Taxonomy (NCBI): domain Eukaryota; kingdom Viridiplantae; phylum Streptophyta; class Pinopsida; order Cupressales; family Taxaceae; genus Taxus; species Taxus chinensis. The sequence continues at coordinate 662,638,025 of CM034146.1, forward strand.
TCTTGTCTTGGCTGGCGAGTCAATGAATGTGATGTGACACCTACATATACATACACATACATATACATATAAATATATATGTATATGTATATGCATATTCATGTTTATACATATATATATATGCACATGCATGTATGAGTATACATATACATATGTATATGTATATGTACTGGTATCACATACCTAGACATGTGTATTATCATATGGGAGTGTTTCCATGTCATATACACATTGTGCATATACCATATAAGAGATATAAAATTGTCTATATTCTTGTCTTGGATGGCTAGTTAATGAATGTTTTATGCCACCTAAATATACATACACATACATATAAATACATATTTCATTTTAAGAACCCCTTCCAAAAAATTATTATAGAATGGGTGGTTAATCTCCAAAATTGTCTTTCAAAGAAATGACAAATATCCAAATGAAACAATTCACAGCAAAGGAAATTTGACATGCCAAAGTTTCTTGCATTTTGACAAAGATAAATGGTTAATAGATGACCATCTTTGTAGCATCATATAACCTAGATTGGATGGCCGCCTATGTAGAATCAGATGGTCCGAGTTGGAAAAAATTGATGTACAATTAGACACTTTGAGTTGGACATCCATCCATGTAGAATAAGATAAATTAGGTTAGATAGTTGTCTATGTAGCATTAGACAATCTGAGTTGGATGGTCATCTATGTCAAATCAGATAGACCGGGTTGGAAGGTGAACTGTTGGATGATAATCTTTTTATTTCCATCTCATCCATGTATAGACGTGCATCTCTATGCATGGACCTCTCTTAGTTGGCCATCTCTTAATAAATAGACAGTTGCCTTCCCTAGAATTAGATATATGAGCCCCCCTTGCAACCCTTTGGGCTATGTACTATACCTTGGCAAATATGGGCACGATTTTATTAGAAACATTGGTGAAATACATTCATAAGTTCATTTTAAGTGTAAATATTAGGTGAAGTGATCCATACAAATGACTTGTCTACTGAAATTTTAGGCAAACTAGGCGGAAGCCAATTGCTAGAGATTCTCCATTTCCAAATTCCAAAACCCTTAATATTTGCAAGTTTACAAAAATTCACTACTAAAAGTTTCCATGTATACATATACATATACATATACCTATATATGTACATGTATGCACGAGTATACATATACATATGTATATATATTGGTCTCACATACTTAGACATCTGTATTTTCATATGCAAGTTTTTTTTCATAAAAACACTATGTGTATACCACAATAGAGAGATTAAATTGTTAGGTATGTGACTAGGTTGTGCTAGGTTAATGCCACGTTAGAAGAATCGAGTCCCACCCATGGATGTTGTATATATGGCATCTTATGGTCTATCCCATGGGGGTCATATGATCTTGTTTCCAGGATAAACAAATATGAATGTGATGTGACACCTACATATAAATACACATATATATATACATATACATATGTATATGTATATGTACTAGTATCACATACCTAGACATTTGTACTATCTTATGGTAGTGTTGTTTGCAATAGACACACTATGTGTATACCACATAAGAGATATAAAATTTTCTATGCTCTTGTCACAGATGGCTAGTCAATGAATGTGTTGTGACACCTACATATAAATACACATACATATCCATACGTATACATATAAATATACATACATGTATATTTATGTTTATACATGCACATGCATATACATATGCATATATATGTACATGTATGTACGATTACACACACCCACACACCCACAAAGAGGTGTGTGTGTGTGTGTGTGTGTGTGTGTGTGTGTGTATTGGTCTCACATACTTTGATGTTTGTATTATCATATGGGAGTGTTGGTTTTCATATACACACTATGTGCATACCATAGAAGAGAGATAAAAGTTCTTATGCTCTTTTCTTGGTTGGCGAGCCAATGAATGTGTTGTGACACTTACATATACATACACATACATATCTATACGTATACATATACATATACATATACATACATGTATATAATATGTATATGTATGTATGTATGTATTTGTATATGTATGTTTATGCATGAATTTTCATATACATATACATATACATATATATGTGTGTGTATATGTATTAGTTTCACATACATGGACATTTGTATTATCATATAGTAGTATTGTTTATCATATACACTCTGTGTGCATACCACAAAAGAGAGATAAAGTTATTTATGCTCTTGGCTTGGCTAGTGACTCAATGAATGTGTTGTGACGCCTACATATACATACACATACCTATCCATACGTATACATATACATAGATATACATGTTTAGAACATTTCTGTGTTTTTGTATGATATGGTTGTGGTGAATAAAATAAAGTGTTTTTACCAATGTAATAATGTAAATATTTCTGTACTTCATGTTTAGGGGCTAGAGATTGTATGCCACTTTTATAAATGTTAATATGTACATGTAAAGGTTAATAGATGTATGTTGGATGTATATCAACTATCTAGTGCCACTATAAACGAAGAAGTGGTAGTGTTGTTAGCACTTTCCATGGATGACATTTTAATATGATATATGTACACAATGTAACTCTTTTTTTTATGTACATGATTATTTTTAATTATTTAATGACTTAATGCATACTATATATGATGCATTTGTGGAATGGTAGACATAGATTTCTATTGAAATAATAATGCAGCCCGTTGATAAAACATTGTGACTGTTCTCGCAATAGGATAAGACATTGCAACATCGTACTCTTCCATGGTGTGTACACATGGAAAAATATATTTAGGTATTATATCTATCTATTTGGTTATTGTTAAGATAAATTATGCTCTATTGTTATGCATGTCCACAAAGGAGATTGCCATTGTTGAGGTTGGGTTTTCCAAAGATGTATTCTGAGGACATTGTGTCTTCTTCATAGGTAAGAATGCATGCTTTTCAATTGACTATTCCATTGGTGCGATTGAAAAATCAGTAATTTCATTAAATTTTATGTCCAAGATAATTTTATAAGTAATTCACACATTCTTATTTTAGGCAATTGTGGTCGGGCCTTCCATCAGAAGATCACAATGGAATATGCGGAGAATTTACCTTCAGATATCTTCTTCGGTACGTGTGTGTGTAATTGGTCTAATAATTCTTTAAGCATTGCACTATTTGAGCTTTTCTTTGACTTTGGTGTTTTTTTAGATTAGGTAATAATTTGGTTTCGAGGGGACCAAAAATACCCCGCCAATACAAAGGAGAAAAGATATAGCAATAGAGAGCATAAAGGAAGGCCTCTACAAGTGGCCTTGATAGAAACCCATAACGTCACAACACAATTATGGTCACATGAGACTGAAACAAAGAAGGGTCAAACCAAAGACATATAACAATGAAAAATCGTGACTCAAGACCCACCACCAACATGGAAAATCCGAGTCACTCGTTTCGAATGCTTTACTTTGAATTTCTTGGTCTAAACCTTAGTCCAACCACCCCCATTATACATGGCATGAAAATCACCACCACAAGGGGCACCCACACCCAAAACAAGGTCCACCTCAGGTTCCACAAACACCGGTTGATTTTCCTTTCACCCACCCATTGCCAATGCAGGCCTCCATGCCCACCAATGACTATTGTTCAATCCCTAGATCATATCCACTTAGCACAAATCAACCCCCGAGCTCTAAAAAACCGTCAGGCATAAGGAGTTGAAAAAGAAACTACCCATTAAATGGATCCTCCCATTCTGACAGCATATGTACTTACGCCGACAGTTCCCCTCACAGCCACTACCTAGAAAGCACCATCCAATCCACCCCCATTTCGATACATGTAAGATTTATCAGGAAAAAACAAAGTTCGACCAACTCCATTAAATTACGAATTTGAATTTGAAATTGAAATCACCCCACTCATTCATTCCATGTTGGATCGATTTACTGGGTTTCCCAACATCTCCTCCACCACTCTGGCACCAACCAGAACCATGTCAATATTTCCATCACCACACGATATGTTTGACACACAACCAGTGAGAAAACCACTATCTCCCCATCCTCCTCAGCTTCCTCTTCTTCATCACTCGAGTCCTCCTCTTCTGACACATCGTCCATCTAAGAAACAGGTCTCCAAATATCATAGTTATTTGCATTCTCATTCTGAGTCAACCGTTCTCTAAGGTAGCACAACTTGACTTCATAACCAACCTTCCTACACTTGTCACAGCTGATTTATGGTGTCTCAAATTAAATTTACTTGTTTTCATTTATATTCCGAGGTGTTCAAAAATATTTTGGTAGTCAGTTTTACTCCAGCGGGAATGTTGATGCACATCCAAGAACATACCAATCTAGATCATGACCTCATAGTCAGATAAACCATAATAAGTACGCCCATTCATCTTGCAATGCCAAAGGAAAATTCAGGCTCTAAGAATTCCAAAGGAAAATCTAAAGGAATATTTGGGAGACGAATCCAATTGTGGATCTCCTAGAAAGTGTGCTTCGAGGTTAAACTAGTTTACCAGTGGCAAAGGCTAAGAGATAATTTCCCCTAAAACCTTGGAGCTCCCAGAAGCACCCTATTCAATTCTAAATCTTCCTGGAAATAGAAAAGGAAATTGCCCCTCATGAGATCCCTAATGCCTAGCTTGCAGGCCCATTTCCTCTTGCACCACTCTCTTACGAAATCAATATTTGGCCTAAGGCCTGCAAACCTACCAAAAACTGTGTATTTCTATCCGACCTTAACCTAATAAACCATAATCTCTAGAATCTTGAGATGAGGAACATCTTCATACCCTGAGGGCATGCGTTTTAGAGGCTCCCGATCAGCAGAACCAAAAAGCATGTCCGCCTAGAATTTGGCCACGACAGGGGGAGTCGAAGGAGCCAGGGGAGTCATTATGCATTTTATTTGTTTATAATTTTGTATTTTTTGTTGTGTGACTAACGAGTTTTTATTTGGATTTGTTGATTGAAGGACGATAAGGTGGTTTCACCGAAGGTTGCTTCTCCAACACATATACAAGCGGATATCGCTGTTGAGGAGGTAAAATCACCTAAATATAACATTGCATTTGTTACCTTAATTTAATTTGATTATCTATTATTCAGTACATGTGTTCATGTTATTGATTTACTAATTGTTTATACATTTCTATTTGAACATTAGTTTGATTTTTGTATTTTATTATGTGACTAATGATTTTTTATTTGGATTATTGATTGAACGACGATGAGGTGGTTGTATCGAGGGTTGCTTTCCAACACATGTACAGGAACATATCATTGATGACGAGGTAAAATCACCTTAATATAAATTTTTATTTATTATTTTAATTTAATTTGATTATATATTATTTGGTACGTCTGTTCCTAATGAGTTTTTAATGTGTATATATGACTATTTGAACATTTTTTCAACTTCATATGTTTTTTATGTATGACTAACAAGGTTATATTTGGAATGGTAATTGCAGGAGGATGCACCCAAGGTTACTTTTCTAAGCCATGTGGAGGCGGATATTGTCTCTGAGGAGGTAAAATAACTAAAATCTAACTTTTTATTTATATTTTTCATTTATTTCCATTAATGTCAAACCATTTACATTATGTTGGTGAATAGACTCCTCTTCAATGTAGGAGGAAACACTTTGGGTATTTAATAATATATTATTGCGATTATCCTAGTTTTGTAAAGAAATTTTATGAGTTACGAAGGATAGACCTCCACATTTCAGATATCCATTCCCTCTCTCATGTTGCCCCTAAAAAGGAAGGGAGAAATTTTTGTGGAAAATATCCCCACCATGCCTCTGAAAAATGGAAGCAATATAGGGGTCAAAGGGGTGGGAACACTTAGGATGTGATGCATACGAGATCAAAATTACAAAGGCGACGTGTGATACAAAACATATGCCAGAGGGATGGAAAAACAACATTAGAGAAGCTTAGTAAATGCTTAGAGAAATAGGTTGACGATGCTATGAGAGCTTATGATTCGAAGCCTATGAGGAGTGAGTGGATGGAAACCATCTTGGAATCAAGAGAAAAGAAGGAAAGCAAGGTAAGTTTAACTAATTACGATTTCATTTCATGTGTTCGTCGTTATCAATACTCATGAATGCCTATTTCGTGTAATTTATGTGTCATTTTCATAACAGGGTATGGAGGGTAAGATACATGCATAAGATGAGAGGGTCATTCACAAAGGAACTAGTGGACGTGACAAAGCGGTAACTTATTGGTTTGATATTTAGGTTTATTTTTTAAACACTTTTGTTCATGCATCGTTCACTAAAATTTTTATTGATAAGCTATATATGGTGGAGGATTACATGTTGCTGCTATATTTTTATGAGAAATGTAGAAAAAATAGTGAAGAATCCAACCAACAGACAGTAAGCCGAGGTAACTACAATTGAGATACATCTCAAAATTACAATCTGTATTTTTTTTATAAAACCATTATAATAAGAAGTTATTTTGTAGATTTTTCCATCACAAGGGGTTGATGTCGCGTCACCTTTTCATTTTATTATGGATGTTGTGGTGCAAGAAATAGAGAATTTTGTAAGTCATGGACCTTATTGGCAATGTAAATTTAAAGTTATGAGTTTTCCCTCTAAATGTAGTGTTGGAAATTTAAATTGTTAAGATAGAATGAAGGGATCAAATGTCAAGTGTAAGCGATATTAATGAATAATGTGCATTTACCTTTGTTTATTTTTCACTATTCCATGTTTTTTTGACATCATGATCGACTTGAATACACTTTGTTCATAATAGTCTCACCATCCTTTTCAATCACTCCTCCTCATTTTCCTCAATTTCATGGTTTTGGCTTTCTAAACCTTCGCTCTTGTTTTCTCTAGTCTCCAAACTAGACTTCACCATGTTTTCTTTGATCTGATCAAATTTTCACTCTCATTACTATGATATAACATCCTTTAACCCGTATACACGAGTAACTCACCTAACTCCAATTATTACACCTTCTTGTCCTTAACCAACTAGCTTTCCAATGATCCTTAACTAGACTGTAATGTGCATGAGTGTCTAGGTTTTTGTGTTAAATGGTTTTTCTAGATGTACATGAAAATATAATAAAGTCTATATTTCCAAGTGTTCGTGACGTAACAAGACCAAGAATAGACGAGCAATGAAGGTTCAGGTCATTGAATATCCATATTTCCCGCTTCAATGATGTTATGAATTAATACTGATATTTTTTAATAAAAATAATATAAATGTTTGACCTTCCAATCAGAAGCTTTCCAACTCTTAATATTAATCCTTAAATAGGCCCATACAAATCTTAATTTCTTTGATTATCCCTCTCAATCTCTAATTCTTTGGTGAGTCCTTCCACTGACCATTTATTGATTTATATATCGAGATAATTATGTTCCCCACCAGTTTCATAGAAGATGCCTTACAACCTAAATTGATAATAATAACTCAAACTTCATCAACATCAGAAATAAAATCCAATGAAATTTGCAGCGGGTCATCAAATTTTCATGTACAAACTTATAATAATCGAGAATATATCTATACGCTATTCACTAATATTGAGAATGAATAACAATATAGCAAGGATTTAATCTAGGTTCTCACTAAAGATGGAGAATGCTGATGAATTATTTTTTATTTACAAGAATAAGATACAAAAGGCAATATCTTTAGGGAAAATTCATGTACTGCATTACATCTCAAATATACTGAATATTCATCATCTCACTAACTAATTTTTGAAGGAATTTTAGTTTAAATTTAACAATCATAGATCAATAGCCAAAGATGACTAATATATTTTACATATTACAGTCTTAAATTCCATCATGCTTCCCAATTGAGTTGTTCATGAGGAATATCCACATCCATGGAGAAAAGTAATTTTGACAGAACATTATATAATGCATGCAGTAAACTACATTTACTTAAGCATGAGTGATCACATACAAATGAAATCTTCTTAGCCACAATTTTCAAATTGGCATGGATCAATATATAATTCATCCGAGCGTGTCCATCATTTTTCATAAGAAAGTGTGAATCTTTGGATACCCTGCATGTATCCCTACTAAAGATGCTCAAGTACACATATAGAGATAAACACAGTTTTCACATAAATAGGTTATGGCTCCCCCATAACTATTAAGGTATAAAGAAAGAGCTATGTAGATGACACAATCAAATCATTCACAGCTGGCCTATTGGATTTGAAAATGAATTTTAATCCATATTTATATGCCCAGGTCAAATGATGCTTAGCAGAAAAACATCATATCATAATCATTTGTAGTTTCCAACTTCATTTATTTTTAGACCTTAGTAGAGGAATCATCACTCATGGTGAATTTGTTATTTATGCAAGCATGTTTATCAAATAGTTGTGCTGAGGTCTTCTTTATCTCTTTGATGCTACTGGCCTGAATCAAAAATGGACATGTCTTCATAGAGAAACCCGTATCCAAAGTATCTGTATTGTACCAATCTGATTTATCTCCCCCATGATTCAGATATGATCTAGAACGTTCCATATTAGCAACATATACCTCAATGGCATCAAGGTCAAGACCCTAAAAAATATCATCATCAAAAGTGCGATCAATTGGCTCACTGACTTTTTTTTGTTAAGTGGGAATACAACAATCTTCTCTCAAGTTTCTCTCATATTACCCTTGATGGTCTTCCCTCACTTCACTAACATTCATATTAAGTTATGGAAAATGTTTATCATTAATTTAAATGGTGGAAGCATGAAAAATGAATGTGATTTTTTTGATAAAATAGATAAAATAAGTATTGTCTAATGGACTACAAATATTGCAAGATATGTATAAAATAGTTATATTGAAAAGGCCTTAGTCAGATTGTTTTTACATGAAATATTGGTGTTAGGTATATGCATGCAATTTGTAACTAGTGAATGTGAAATTTTATTCAATTTGGTATGTGAAAAATACAAGATTCTCTTGACATATTTTAGAAAGATGTATTTAAGATATTTATGGTAATTGACTTATTTTGAGATTTTGAGATATATATGCCTGACAATTTTGTGTTCTCTTTTCATAGTAAACAAGTTTATTACTACCTCGAACTATGAGAGAATTTGTTTCTTTTATTGTTATAACTTATATTTCATGTATTGAGTACTTTCTATTTGTTTCAGTGATAAAAAATTCAAACATATGTAGGTTTAGATTGGTGATAGAGTAGTTTTCTTTTTCATAGATTTAGAAAGAAAGGATTTTAATCTAGATTTGATTAAGGTTGAGAGAAACGTTGGTGTCAAGCTTGGATATAAAGAGCATGTTTAAGGAATTTTTATTGAAAAAGATATATGATGTGGGTACATAATGACACAAAGAATGTAATGGGTGTTTTTGTTCATTAATTTTTTTTAGGTGGTGTGTAGAAGTCAATAAAATCTCATGATGGAGCTCTATGATTATTTTAAGACATTTGGAAGAATTAATGATGGAATTCTATGAAATTATAGGACTAGTTTGGAATAATTAAGATCATTAGTTGAGTATCAAAGGTAAAAGGTCATCTTGAGTTGGCTCAATTAAGGTTTGGTTAGTGTGGAGAAGTTCTAAGCACCTTATTATTTTTTATTTTCTGGGAAAATTCATGATGTATTCAAATTAAAGGTGAGAAGAAGTTAGTTTTGGGAGGTAGAAATTTTTATCAGAGCCTTAGGGCTCATGGATCTTGCAAATTTCATATTTGATCAAATATAAAGATTCTCTTGATGGAAAACTGTGTATGAAGTCATGATTGTGTTTTGTGTATTAAATGATTGGATTTATGAATGAAATTTCTTGTTTCGATGTATTTTAAATATTTCCTTAGATATGGAGAGTTTGTGTAGGCCCTTGGAGGATTAGAAGAAGAATACAATATGGTGAAAATGTCATGAAATATGATACCTTGCAAATTTGATTCATTATGTGTTAAGGTATAACTATGAGGTGTTTATGAATGTAAGAATAGAGTGATAAATGTGTTAGAGGATGATTATTGCATGATGTTAAGGTATAATTATTGCATAAACACCTCATAGTTATTTGTGTGTTATTGCATGATAATTAGTGATGATGTGGATGTTTTGATAGATGACCGACTGGTGGGAAATGGAAAATTACTAAATGTTAGTGATGATGTAATATTCCATGACAAGAAAGTTCCACTAGATAGTGCAGTCATTAACATCCTTTGTGTTATAGATGTTGATTTCCCTTATCAGTTCTAGGATCTTTCGAGGATATACTGGAAGATATTGTCAATGGCTTTACTATTTGGCCACTTTCTGATGTGCAACATAGTCATCCATATCAAGTAGTAGCTTGTTTTCAAATGTGTTTTATGTAGTAGCAGATTTTCTTTACTCTCCATTTATATTTACTATTATAACACAAAATTTTTTAGTTTTGTAGGATGATGTGGTACCTACCAAAAAATCAAGGAAAACACCAATGACGGAAGTGACCCCCAAATCCATTAATCAGTATCCAAATAAAGGAGTTTTACACAAGTATTACATCTATTGTGTACAGTAGGCAATGCGGGAAAAATGTATTTCATAACAATAAGATTATTATTATGACAATGTATTCTGAGATTTAGACAAAATATCCTTTAAATGTAGTTCCCCATTTTACTATATGTGTCTCGATTCGTAAACTATATCACATTCACTTAACCAAGTAAATTACTACTCCTTAAAATAGATATGTGAATGACTTAATTCTTCACCAAAATTACGAAAAATTATGGGTATGGTTGTAATTTAGTAGAATTCATGAATCCAGACAATTTTGAGCCCCAATCAGATATTGACTTCACTTGGGGCTGAATTTATCAACTAGGGGCATGCTTAGCAATTTAATTAAAATTATTCTATGATACAGCTGTTTGTAAAGAAATGTTATGTAAGGAGTAAGACCTGATTGTAGGTCTTTATTGTTTGGTTCCTGAAACATAGTTTTCAAAACTATTTTACTAATAGTCATTATCATTTTGAATTTGTTTGTATATTTTTAATTAGTTGAATTCAAGAACTTATATAATTATTGAGTTTTATTTATTGAGCATTACTGCATTATGATTTATTAGGGGTAGATATTATTAAAGGGTTATAGTTTGTAATATAGTTGAATTCAAGAATTTAGATGATGTAGCATTCCAATGGTTTTTTGGTATATAAGAGAAAAATGGATTGCTAAGAGAGATGGGATCAACTCACTGATGATGCAGATGTCATGTATGAATGATTATGAGAGTGAACTAGACAACCTAAGTAATTAGTGGAATTTATTCAGGGACACTCGTATTGGAAGATTAAAAGTGTAGACATCTAAAATGTCGACATGGATAACTACGATTAATCTATCCCATAAATATCCCAACATTATCCATATAATAATTAATCACAAGATTAATTATTATTATTTAATCCATTTTAATCCATATTTCCCCTTTTTCTGTTATTAGTGGTTGAATTTTTATTTGATACAAAACATAAATGTTTATTTATACACATTTAAAGGAGGTATGGAAGCCCAATCGACAGGGAAGTTGGACGGTCAAGGAAGGTGGACACTCAAAAGACATCCACGTTACAATGTAATATGCCAAAATTCCCCCCTTATTACATTGTTTTTTCAAACATCATATTTCCATAGAATGGACCCCAATTATTCTAGGGCCGAATTAAGGGTTATGAGCACCCTACGCATATTAGCGTGAGTGCCCTAGGAAATACTTGAGCTAATGCCCTATATAAATAAATAAAATTTATAATAAAAAAAATAATTACGTGTGACCAAATATCGTATTACTTGATATGCTATGCCTTTACCATCCAAGAAAAACTTCCTAAAATTTTCTTTGTAGCTTCTACTACCTAAAATCCCTAATTAATTCTCTAACATATAGTCTATTATAATAGTCCTTTTCTCATATATTTCCCAACTATTTTTTCCCACATTTTTTACATATTCATCTTTCTTGATCTCTCCTCAAAAAAATTTCTAAGACTTCAAAACAATACAAAGTATAGAAAATACATGAGTATGAATTAAATTGAAGAACCCTACAAAAAAGGCACTTGCATAAATATTTGAGGCCTCGTAAATATCATATTATTAATATAATTGTGTAATTTTTTAAATTTTATTTTGAATAAAGTTAATTGAATTGGTATGTAAGGTAGGACACTAACTACTACTAGCCTGTATGGAAGTAATCAACTAATCTATTCTTCATAAAAACCGTAGTAAAATAAAATAAATTAACACCCCCTAAATGTTAGCACCTTACGAAGTTGTGTAGTTTTCTTAGGGCTTAATCCCCCTTTACATTAATCCAAACATAGCAGAATTTTATTACACTCTCCATGTAGCCTGTTCACTTTTGAGGTGGCATGCCAACTTACTGTCTTCTTGGTCTTGGTGACATCTTGGTTTTACCCCACAAGATTACCATAAACATGGAAGTGACCTGAGCACATCTACCCTTGAGAAAACCTCAGTAGTTTTTGGTTTCCCTAGATTACCAAGAACCCATATGGTTTTATGACTGCACATTTAGCGTGAACCTGTAGGTGACCTGATGTATCAGATGTAAACTTCAGTGGTTTATCAGATTTCCACAAACCTTTTACATAAGAACCAAGTTCTACTTTAGTCCTTTTTCTCCTCATAATATCCTTCATTTAGGATGTACGAAACTAGAAAATTCTCTACATATTTAATGAGAAAGCACACACAAAAACAAAAACTATCACCAATCAATGGTGTGACCCCATCATAGGTGACTCATGAGAGGACTCTAATTTTCCTCTGACATCTGTCTATCCTCCAGCCTCTAGTTACATGCTACTTATTTAGCAAATATAGCTTTGAGGCTCTGTATGATTCTTTGTGTCAATCGGATTCTGTATCACTAGTTATGAAAGAACATGCATCAACACTCCCATTCACTTTACAAGCACCACCCAACTCAGATTTTGAAGGAAAAAAAACAAAAGGTACTTTCTTTCTTTTTCCAATGAGATCAATGGATCAATTGGAAAACATATTCTAGAATCTAGCTTCTGGTCGACAATTGATGGGCTTTGTTTTACAGTAAGCCTCTCTAACCTTCCTCTTCCATTGAATTTTCAATTCAATGGAAGCTTATTCCCTCCATGAATTTTGAATTCAAATTATAGAGTATTCCACTCTAGAATCCTCTAATCCTCACATGCACTCTCCACCCTTGATCTAAATCTAACTTTGCTTTATCTTAGCCATTGAATCTTCCACCCACAAACTATAAATTGAGCTCTCCTCCTTCATGAGAGCAAGCTACTAAGCAAGTAAGAAAATATACACCATTTTTATCTTCTTCAATCAACCAATCAATCCATCAATCATAATTCAACCCTTTATCTTCATCAAGAAAATCTAAGAACAATCAAAGGGGGAGGTTCTGCCCAAGTGAATCCACATAAAAACTAAAGTAATCCAACTTCCATCTAAGAAAAAATATAACACAACAGACGAGGAGAGTTTCATATTCTTGGTAATTACAGGTATTACATTCTCTCCTTTCCATCCATTCCTCTATTTGATGTATTTTCTAGGAAGATTAGAGTAGGAAGACAAACTTTCTTGTTTTCTTGCATTCTCACAACTAATCATTTTAACATCTACATTTTGGCGCCCACCATTTTTAATCTTTTTGACCTTGTTTTCATCTTTTGTTCATAGAATGGCTCTTATGTCTATAAAGTGGCACCTATGACCTGTTTTGTTGCCTTTGTAGGTACTTCAGTGCCTTTGTTTTGGTCTTTGAAACTTCGAAATTACAAAAAAAAATTCTTGGTTTCACTATTTTTAACCTTGTTTTCGTCCTCTATTAATAGAAGGGAACATGTGTTTAGAAAGTGGTGCCTATGAATTGTATTGGTTTTTTTATAGATACTTCAGCATATTTTTTAGCTTTAAAATGTTTTTTTTTGCTAGGTTTTGTCCTGTTTCAAGATTTTTCTCATATATTGGTGCCTTTGCACACAGAATGACGCTTATGTCCTAAAGTGGTGCCTTTGTTGTAATTTGGATCCTTTTTTATACTCTGGCACCTATTCCTATTGAATCAATGCCTTTGCAAAATAATAGTTTTTGCTTATGACAAACGATCTAATCTTGTTTTCAAGCATTATTTGGTGGTTTTTGTAGGTCTAACATTAAGTTTTAACAGGTTTATTACAGAAAAAAGGGTATATTTCATCCATTTTGAAATTTATTTAACTGTTATCACCAAATCAAAACACCCCTTGAATGGACAAGTTGTGAGTGGGGCATTCAGTGTAATTCATGTAACATTGGGTTACCTCTCAAGCTGTGTGACTTAAGGGCTTGAGATAACCCTCCAGAGAAGGTTGGTTCCTACTCCTAAACTACCTACAAAAATATACTTCTAATGCAGGAAAACAAGTTATCTAATCCTATTCTAACCTTTAAATGGAACAAGGAGAAAGTGCATGAAAATTAAACCTACACTAAGAGTGGTGATACACCAAAAGAGGAGGTAGTTAATTATAGTCTAACTTCTTGAAATAGAAAGAAGTGAGCAATGGAGAAGGTGGAAAAGATGCACCACAGACCAGAGATGATATTCACACAAAAAAACAATTCAAACCCATTATACACAACTCTAAAAACTTGCAATAGATATCAAGGAATATGTACAGAATACCCTGCAATGGAGAGAGGTAGGTAGAGATAAAAATATGCGAAGGACAGACAAAATACATCACAAAACACATTATATTGCTCCAATAAGTATGTACAGTAAAAAATTAAAGGGAAAGAGGCAAGGAAATGCCATTACAAATCTTGGAGAGGAGGCTTAAGCTCCACATTCAACCCTAGCAGAGAAGAAATAGAGAGGTGACAGGGGAAAATGATTAACTACTTTACAAATGAGCTCAAGCTAACAATTTATAGATTTGAGGAAAGAGAGAGAGAAAAATCCTGAAATTTCCTTTTTAACCACTTTTAAGATGTAATAAATGAGTGAAATTGATGGTATTTTATTTTAAAAATGATCCCCATGTTGTCCTACGACCAAACTGAACAAGGTTAGTTTTTTGTAAAATACACCCTCAATTCTTCATTAATTTTTTGATTTCTTAATTTGTCTGTGTAGAGTATAGGACCAAGATTTCAATGAGGCCAATTTTGTAAAATTTCATTGAGAAATGCTCAATTTATGAGCTTCTGAGTGCAGGTAGGTAATTTGAGTCTGCCAGGGAATCCTTGACCATCAAGGGACTTGGAATTAAATTATTGGTTCAGAAAAGAAAATTTAATATGTTTCTCTCCTTTCCCAATATTTCTACATATCTTTAAAATGATTTTAATTTTAAAAATGGTGGGCCCACTTTATCTTCATTTGCAATTATAAGTAAAATGATGGGGAATGTTTTGATATTTTTCAACTCTGCCAACTCTGCCAGCTCACCCTTTGTATTAATGCCAAGTCCCCCTTATAACTCCCATCTCATTGCCACGTCAAGATCTATTTTTTTTATGCTTCGATCCCCTCATACCTGTCTCAATTACCTACCAACTAGGCATTATATTGGACTTTTATTTCTGAATTTGATGCATTACATGTACGTTGGCTTCTCCTTCCATCCATTGGGTTGTGATTGACCTACATTCTCAACCGTTTCACGCCTCCAACTCGGTGCCACCCACATTGCTGATCCTTTTCTTTAACTCGAACATGTTCCTTCAATTGGTGCATGTATGCCGGAAAAGTGACAAGCGAGCGTGGGAATCTATAGGTAACTCTTCCATGTACCCGACCTCATGAGGTCGTGCCGAGTTAGCCGGTGGGGATGGAATATGCGTGGGATGCAGACAAACTAGTTAGGCAATCTAATGTCTTCAATACGCACTAGTGGAATTTGTGAATCTAAGGCAAAGAAGGCCCTTCTAACCTGAACTGGTGTGACAGATCGATCGGCAAGGATGACTACTTGAAGGCTCCAATCAATATCGAGCTCTGGCGTGATTCGATCTATGGCTTGTGGAATACGTGGAAAATGACCTGGGATAGTTTCCTGTATGTCTCCAGATAAGGTCATATGGTGGATGGTAAATGTAGTCAATTCTATGGACAGTTCTCTGGCCTAGTCCAGAACTCTCTAGCTTTGTTAGCTGTTGTGTCTAGTAAGGATATTTGTTCGATGATGATAGGTGGAAGTGGGGTAGATCTGAATACTAATATACGTAGGCCAGTGTCTATGTCTGATTGATCTATGGATTTGTTAGGTTGTGGGATTTGTGGATCACAACCGTAGACTCTTGGTTGTTGCGGTCCTGCTATGGTCATGTACGAAATCAAGTCCTAATCCCTAGTATCCAATAATCATATGCTTTCTCAGCTTCTATATTTAGGATCAATAACTGCGCGATCTTCTCAGAGTACCTCATAGGTGTTCTTGCAACCTGGATTCTTAGGCTGGTATCTATATCTAGAAAAGTGTCTCCTGCATCTGGCTGTGGGACCAAAGGATCACAACCAAAGGTTTTTTCTCTTTTGAACCCTTCTGCAGTCATATGTATGTTTGCCTAGGGTAATATGTAGTTTGATTGATTTGACCAAAACGTGTGTGCTTGGTCATCTTCTATATTTAATCCCCTCAACTGAGAGCTTATTTGTTGTAAATCTGTTGTTGTTTGGAAGATTTGTATTCTAAGGTTTTGATCTATGTAAACTATTGCCATGACGAGATTGGTTTGAGGCACAATTGGCTCAAATACGTATTCCCTGGGCTCCCTGGGTCTTGTGATTGTCATACAAAACGATAATGTAAATCTAACTGCAACAAAGTAAATTTTAACTACGTGGAATAAACCTAGAACATATATATAATTTCTATTTTTGAATTTTCTGAGAAACCATAAGAATGCAAGAAAGCAGCTATATAAACGTATCTAGAATTTGAAAACTAATATAAAACTTTAAAAAAACAAAATAATCGAGTGTAATTATTTGTCTGTGCAATTTGTAGATCTATTATAAATAATGAAATAACTTGCTTAATCTATTTGCCAGACTCTCGATCCTACCTCAGAAGTGAGGAATGAATCATAGTTTCTCAGAAACTATCAATCCCCATAGCTTCCCTGGCAATATCGAAAGTAAACTTAACTGAAAAGAAGTGATTATCTACTCTATTTGATATATTTCTAACTTTAGAACTTTGAAAGCTAGAACCTGGATTCTGCAGAACAGTGGCGAATCCAATGGTGCATATGATCTTGTCCCCTCAGTGTGATCTCCTCGTTCCTTTGTGTTCACGTGAATCCAGAAAAGCGTGTAATGCTAACATCAACAGAAGTAGATTTTGGGACAAAAGGCATCTCAGAATGTAGATTGAATACAATGCGAGTAGGAGAGGGATAGCACAAGAGTACAGAGCTTGGCTTATGCAATTCCTAGTGGGATTTATTGCGATTCATGCAACATAAAGTGTCAAGAACCTGAAACTATCATGTTTTGAGGAGCAAAACCTGCAACTTTAATGGCTTCCTAAGCTATTTTACTCCAATGGATTGGGTGAAATAACAGTACTGCCTGCACAAGATGGGTATGTGGCTTACCAACAGCTGAACAATGCTAACTAAACATGCAAAAGATTGAAACTATGCCTTCTAAGCAAAATAATAAATTGAACTATTGAAAATGAGAGTATGAGAAGTGAATGAGGGGCCAATCATTTGTTTGTGCACAAAACATTTATTTATAGCTTTTCATTCACCCAAAGATCAAAACCAAATTGAACTCTAAAACTATAAACAATGGCCAAACACTATTCCAGGGGACCAAAAACATAAATGCAAGCCTAAGTCGGCAAAAAAAAGCTGGTGAATCATTGATTTTTACATGAGTCGCGTTAAAAACACTTTCTGGAAAATGCGTAAAGGACTGCCGCTCTGAGCAGGGCAGCAGTTACAGGACCGCCGCCCTGATCAGGGCGGCGGTCACGAGACCACCACCCATGCAGGGCGATGGTTTCGTCACTGAAGGGAAAAAGTCCAAGAAAAGAGGGGAAAAGGGAAAAACAAAGGACGCAGGGACTAAATGGGGCATGTGAGATGTTAACGCATACTTGGAGATCTTTTCCGGATTCCGAACACCTTGCGAGGAGACCTGTATCATCATTATGGCACTTGTCACGTTGTTCTGGTAGTACAGTACCTTACAATTTTGGGTACGTACATATTGCCCCCTCGGAGAAGCGTTTTAGCCATGGAGAGGCGTAAAACAGTGGGTCCGAGTATGGCAGTCCTGAAATGGGAAGTTAGAAGTTATACCTGACATGTCCATGTGTTGAAAGGACGCCATCCAAAATTCCTGCTACCTGCAAAACGAAAATAGAACTCAAGTGCAGATAGAAACAATAATTTGAAAATAAACGCTAAGATAACAGGGAATGAGAACATACCATTTGTGCGAGGATAGGAACTTACCTCCATCAGTGCTCCAAACCTGTGAAAAATTCATTTTAAAACAAAACAGAGTGCTATATGTATGAAAGTGGGCCCATTTTCCTATTCATTTGCGTGAGTCGATTTGGTTGATTTTGAGCTCTAGGACTCATGGTGATGGTTTCTTGTATGAGTAGAGTCAAAACGTCCGCAGTGAGATAGTGATCATGCCTCCACGTGTGGAACATCGACCTCAGCGATCACAGGTTAGTTTTCTTTAGTTTATTGTTTTTCCCCCCTTAATTTTGAAATGCTAAATGCTCTGCAACGGGGAGGTCATTTTTGAAAATGCTAGTGTTAAAAGGTCCACCTAGGGGGGGCACCTACTGGGTAGGCTCTGTTTTTAGGTTAAATGGTCGTTTTTTGCACTTTTTAGGCCTTTTTAGTTTTTAAAAAATGCGTGGATTTTCAGACCATGACCACCGCCCTGCCCAGGGCGGCGGTTACATGACCACCGTCGTGCTCAGGGTGGTGGTTTTACACAGAATGCAATAAGAACCTATTTTTGAGATTGTGTTTGTATTTTTAGCATTTCTACATGTTTTCATGATTTTCTCGGTATTGCCTGGATGCTATCTTACTTTGTTTTGTGTTTTTTTGGGTGTATGCAGGCGAGAGAGGAGTACATTCGATGGAGTAGAGAGAGGGAGTGTGATTGGCTCCCAGGGGTACTAGATGCCCTCTCACAGGATGAGGAGGACACACTTCAGAGGGCTGGCATATTGCGCATATCACGCGTGCCCCATGTTACACCATCTAGTCACATCCTTTGTGACTTGTTTTCATACTGGGATGCGGACCGGAACACCTTTCGATTGCCAGGGGTCCATGGCGAGTGGACCATTACATTGGAGGACGTCTACCACATTCTGGGGGTCCCGATCATCGGGAGGCGACTCACTTTAGAGACAGCAGGCTCACGGGCACAGATTGCACAGTGGGCGACATATATGGGAGATGCAGCCATCTCCATGGGGTCAAAGAAGGGGGTGAGAGTTTGATCTATTCCTTCTTTTCCTATCCCCGTATTTCGACAGGCCATCATGGGGATCCTTGCCTCGAGATTGATCAGGGACAAGGGAGGGGACACATTATTATACTGCTGGGCCCCCATTATTACACAGATAGAGGGGCATGGTCGGATATATGCTTGGGGAGAAGACATTCTTGGGACCACCTACCATGATCTATACAGGGTGGTCCGTTTACAGGGGCAGTCATTGAGCCACCCGACTCTAGTCATGAGTTGGGTTTATGAGCATTTCATCCCTTATGGCAGGGGTGTGGAGGTGGCAGATCCTGGAGCTGTTAGGGCAGCCAGATGGATAGACATGTCGGTGCTTAG
Organism: Taxus chinensis; assembly: GCA_019776745.2. Lineage (NCBI taxonomy): Eukaryota > Viridiplantae > Streptophyta > Pinopsida > Cupressales > Taxaceae > Taxus > Taxus chinensis. The sequence continues at coordinate 662,657,935 of CM034146.1, forward strand.
AGCACCTCATCAGCCAGTTGCCTCCCTGACTACTGCCGACATGGAGGTGACACCGTATCAGACTATGGCGGGCATATGGGGCGAGGAGACTCTTACCTTGATCTCCTGCTCCACCACAGGGCAGCTCATTGATAGAGTGGGACGAGTGGAGGTGCACCCCTTTGGCCGGGTTCCTCAGCAGTTTGGCCTACCATATACGGGTATGCTTCCCCCAGTGGCGTCGGTCTACAGATCAGTCCGTGAGGCCAGAGGGGGGCCTAGAGGCCGAGGTTGGACAGTGGTTACTCCTGGCATTCCCATTGCAACCAGGAGGATAGTACGTGCTAGAGGGAGAGCCGGTGCGCCTCGGGCACCTTTGCTTCAGATTGCTGCGGGTCCTGCTCATAGCAGCGATGACCCTATTGACATTGACTCTGAGTCTGAGGAGTTCACAGAGGGAGGAACAGAGGAGGAGACCGATGACAGCGATCCTGAGTGGCATGACACTCAGGATATCATGCAGGCAGAGAGGGTTGAGCAGAGCGCAGAGAGGGATACTCTAGTTTCAGAGGAGCCACTCTCCTAGGGCCATGGTGGAGAGGATGAGTCTGTTGCGGGGTGACACGTTGCTCCTGCCACAGGAGCAGCCCCTCAGTCGGCAGCGGCATCCGCGGCAGGTGCCGGCCCCAGCGACCCATCCTGGAGGCTTGGTGATCCGAGTAAGTTACCCTTTCTCCCTTTTAATGTTTATTTGTAGGCTCTCCTTAGTTGCTATTTTGTATCTTTTAGTTTCTTGTTTAGTTTCTAATTTGTTTTCTCCTTTGTTTGCAGAGACTGTTGATGAGTGGCGGGATTTGATCCGCAGGGTATGTACTGATTCCCTGATGATCCCCATGGATAGGACCCATGCAGAGCTGTCCGTAGATGCTGGGGAGCCTTCAGCAGCCGGTAGGCATACCGACGTCTTTGCTCCAGTCTGGCATGTGGCCAGGATGGTATCGACCCTTCGCACCGAGCTAGCGGGGTACAGGACGGCTGAGCGTCTTATGAGGAGCCGTTCTCGTGGTGAGACTGCGGCTGCTCCTCGGGATCCTGAGCCCTCCGTACATTCAGAGCGCCGGCGTAGCCGGAGTCCTAGGCGTGGACGTGCACCTTCGGAGGGGTCACGTAGGGATTGAGAGGCCACTTGGCTCTCGTAGATTTTGTTTTATATATTCTTTTGTATATCACGGGCTCTTTGAGCGTTTTGACCATGCTTAGTGCATGATGGCATTGTATATAAACATTGACTATTTATATATATGCATTCATTCTGGATCAAAACCTTGGCACTTATGGTTTCCTTTCTATTTCCAGTTTCCCTATGTATACTACGATGTATGTTTATATGCTTTTTAGAATGTATGCAATGGAGAACAAATGATGCAAATGTTTGTTTCCTTTTGTGTTTCATGATGCCGATATATGGTGATGTAGATATAATGTGATTTTGAATCTTAGCTTCTGTAAGCAATTTTGGATACCTCATGTTTGTTTTGCAAAGTGATGAATACAAACCAGTATGATGAACAGATAAACTTGCCCCACTTCTAACTCCACGCAACTAGTAAGATGCGAGGGCTCATCACCGAGAGCTAGAAAGGGCACAAGTTGCGAGGTGTAGCTGAAATGATAGTGATGAGAGACAGACAAAGCTTTGGTGGAACCAAATTGGAAGCTACAAGCTTACTCTACCCGAGTGACTTCATAGTTTAGAATGCAACTTACTTTGCGGTTTATCTAGACTTAGATCCGTAGATGGCCACATAGTAGACAAAATCTGGGTTTTTAGGATTTTAACTCTCTTGGAATTTTGAACATCTGATTCATTTATTTTTGACTCAAAGTTTCAAAGTTTGAATTGTTTGTGTATGACCATTTGCATTTATTTGTCAAGAGGACTCCCTACACTTTGCCCCATGCTACTAGTAAGAAGCGTGGGTTTAACACCGTGGGCAAAGCATAGGCGAGTAAGGGCATTTCCATCCTTTCCCAACCCTACGTCACTAGTAAGAGATGCAAGCTCATCACCGAAGGTTGGTGGGGCAAGGAAATGTGTAAAATTAAAATTTTCTGTTTGATCAACGTTTGACTTGTTTTCTTGAGCAAAACGTCAGTATGTGCTTATTTCCAAAGAGATATACATATGGGATAGATGTGACACCATGAAGCTTCTAGAACAGACCATAGGCAAGACACCTGCCCTAAGAAGAAATCAAAGTGAGAATAAACTTGCAGATCTTGGTATGGTTACCGTTAAGACTTTGTCATATCTAGCTTTATTTGATAAAATGATTCCGAGATAATTTGATGACATCATGAAAATGGAGAGGTATGATTAAAGAGTTTATGCCAACAACATCATGAGTTTGTAATGAATTGCTTTGAGAATAGATTCCTTGATCACCATTTATGTAAGAAACAAGTGGACAAAATGATCTTAATCTATATGAAGATGCAATGTAAATATATATAAGTAGTGCTAGCTGCTTATGCGTAGAACCGCTTGAGGTGAAGGGAATTGACTGTTTCACCAAATTCCTCACCTTCTAGCGTACATAAGAGGTATGCACCATTTCCGTAGTCCTTCATGACTCGGTATGGGCCCAACCATTTGGGCCGGAATTTCCTTCCTTCGCCGGTCTTCTTGTCGATCCGGCTGTCTAGCCTTAGAACTAGATCCCCTTCGTATATGTCACGTTCATAGACCTTCTTGTTGTACTGCCGGCACATCCGGTCAGCATAAACTCTATGTCGTTGTTCAGCATCTAACCTAGTTTCATCTAGGCTTTCTAGTTGGGAAAGACGTGCTTCTCTGTAAGCGTCTTCATCCAGAATCCCTTGTAATGAAATGCGGAGACTGGGTATTTCAACCTCGAGTGGGAGAACTGCCTCTGCCCCGAACACTAGTGAGAAAGGAGTTGCTCCTGTTGGTGTTCTTATTGAGGTTCGGTGGGCCCACAAGGCCGGATATAACTTCAAATGCCAATCTCGTTTGTTTTCTTTCACAGTTTTAAGGAGAATGGCTTTTAGTGTCTTGTTCGTCGCTTCAGCCTGTCCGTTGGCTTGAGGGTAATATAAGGAAGCCGTATGATGGCTTATCTTAAATTTATTGCATAGCTCGCGAACCTCTTCATTTTTAAAAGAAGTTCCATTATCGGAGATAATGATTTGTGGGATACCGTATCTGCAAATGATTTGGTTCAAAATGAACTTGGCGATTACAGAACCTGGTACAGTAGTAAGAGGCATAGCCTCTACCCACTTGGTGAAATATTCGGTGGCCGTGATTATAAAATTATGGCCATCTGTAGACGAGGGAGAGAATTTCCCTATCAAATCTAGGCCCCATGTAGAAAAGGGCCATGGAGTAGCGATTGGTTGCAGAGCTTGTGCCGGCATGTGGATCTCATGGGAGAATTCTTGGCACTTATGACACCTGCGTACAAACTCTACTGCATCGTGTTCTAGAGTGGGCCAGAAATAGCCCATTCGATGTATTTTTCGAGCGGTGGCATGGCCACCGAAGTGGCCTCCACATATTCCACTGTGGGATTCATGGAGAATCTTCTTGGATTCTTCTGTGTCGACACATCTTAGGAGCATTCCATCAAACGCTTTTCGATAGAGCACTTGCTCTATAATCACGTATTTAGCTACGATAATACGTAACCGCCTTCTTTGTTGTGGTGTAGCTCCTTCTGGGTACGTATGGTCCATGATATAGTTAATGATATCAGTGTACCAAGGACACTCAGAGATAGAGGGTCGGGTTTCGATGTAGTATACGCACTCATCTGGAAAGTCTAAATCTACTAAATCACCTCCATCTAATGGGTTATCAGCTAACCAATCTGCGATGATTTGTCCTTTAACCGACTTCTGATTTACAAATGTTAATTTGAATTCCCCCATTAAGGTTATAAAACACCCAGCCTTTTTAGACAAGGATCCTTGTGTGAGGAAAGTTCGTAAATGGTCCGTTTTTACCATGACCCTTGTTTCTTGATTCAGCATATAGTGTCTTAAGCGTTTAATAGCAAAGACTATAGCAAGGCATTCTTGTTCTGCCTGTGTATAACGTGTTTCATAGTCAAGTAATGTTCGACTAATGAAATAAATCACGCGTTCCTTTTTGTCATTGTCTTCTTGGGCCAACATACAGGCCAGCGAGACATCAGTAGCTCGTGAATACAAAATTAACGGGCGGTCTAGCTTGGGTGGCATTAGCGTAGGTGGTGATAACAGGAAACGCTTAACTGCATCAAAGGCTTCATTGCAGTCTTCGGTCCAATCAATGCTATAATCCTTCTTGAGTAAATTGTTGATTGGATGAATGGCGAAGCTTAAGTCTGGGATAAATCTCTGGATTGCACCCAGTTTTCTGAGAAATGACCTGATTCCAGATTCATTCGAAGGTGGGACCATTTCGAGGACAGCCCAAATTTTGGTTGGATCAACATCTATCCCTCGTGACGATATGATGTAACCTAGGAGCTTTCCACCTGTTACACCAAAGACGCATTTCTCTGGATTTAGTGTGACTCCATATTCTATTAGGCGTGAAAGAATGACGCGGAGTACTTCTGGATGGTCACAACGCTTCTTGGCCTTAGCCAACAAGTCATCTACGTAGGATTCCATGATTTTATGAATTAAATCGTGGAATATATATGTCATAGCTCGCTGGTACGTAGCACCAGCGTTCTTGAGGCCAAATGGCATAACAACATAACAATAGGTTCCCCAAGGAGTTATAAACGTGGTTTTGGCTTGGTCTTGTTCAGATATTCTGATTTGATTGTATCCCGAGAATCCATCCATGAGGGACAAGAGTTCAAATCCAGCTGTTGCATCAACAATGACATCTATGGATGGTAATGGGAAGTCGTCCTTAGGACATGCTTTGTTAATGTCTCGGAAATCTATGCAGATGCGTATCTTCCCATTCTTTTTGAGAACGGGAACAATATTAGATACCCATTGAGAGTAATCGACTGGTTTGATGAACCCTACTTGTAGGAGTTTTATTATTTCATCTTTCACCATGAGAGCCACCTTGGGTTTCATGGGTCTTGATTTTTGTTTAACTGGTTTTGCATCAGGTTTAGTGACGAGGTTGTGCACTGCAATGTGTGGTGCAACGCCTGTCATTTCCTTGTAATTAAATGCAAAAGCTTTCTGATGTTCCTTGAGGATCTGAGTGTGTATTTTTACTTCTTCTGGGGTTAACGAGGACCCTAATTTCAATATTTTTGGTTCATCCTCCGTTCCGATGTTAACATCAATTGTTTCTTCGATTAAAGAGGCATTACCTTCTTCAAACTCAGGTGGGGCTGGAGGTAAATCCAAATCGTCCCCACTTTCTACCGTGTATACGCTAGGTTCCATTATGGGATTTCCGCAGTAAGAAGATGAATGTGGGATTAAGGACAAATCTATCGTATGATAGGAGAGATGTAGTGCCGCATAGGCGTTTAAGTAATCCAAAGTGGCCATATCACTATCAACATGGTCTAGGATAGTAGATTCATTTTTGTTTAAAAGAGAATTTGTCGTTGTCTTTATCAATGGTTCATCACGAAGGGATACTATGAAACGGGTATCCTCTAACTTATTGCTTGGAGTAAAACGTGATGCGGAAGTTGCTATTGAATCAGCGAGAAGATTTTCTTCTCGCGGGATTGTTTCAATTGATATGAAGTCAAATTCCTTGCTTAAATCTAATACAGCTTTTTTGTAAAGCTGCAAATGCTCGGCTTTGGTTTCATATATCTCAGAGACTTGGTTTGCTACCAATTGTGAGTCTCCTAATACTCTGATGTTATTAATACCGATCCTCTTGGCTAAAATGAGGCCAAGGAGGAGGGCTTCGTATTCAGCACCATTGTTTGTACATTCGAAATTGAGTTTGAAGGCGAATGGTAGGACCTTTCCTTCAGGGGAAGTAAAGATTACACCAGCCCCTGCTCCATAACGGCATTTAGCTCCATCAAAATGGAGAGTCCAATATTTAGCTGGGAATATGGATGCTGGGATATTTGTTGTGTTTGCGCATTCTACTTCCACCATACAGAGATCCTCAGCTGGAAGAGAACCAACACCTAGGGAATTTCCCATGCCCACAGAATCAAATGGTAGAAACATTGGTAGATCTTGTTCTAGTAATTCAACGATTTTTGCAGTAGTTCCTAATGATACCGTTTCTACAATGTTAGCCTCGCCTTTTGAGGTTGGGATTGTCTTGACTAGATTCATAGTCTCAAGATCCGTTGTAGGTACCAACTTCTCCTCTGGTTTTGCGTCAGTGGGTTTATTAAGTTGGTTTGTTGGAAGTTCAAATTCCGAGTGCACACCTGGCCTTTTCTTTAAGTCAGCTAGGTGTATATCGAAAGGTTTTGGATCGCCTTTGGCTACAAACACCTTTCCTAGATGCAAGAATCTTACTTCTTGGAATAACGTAGAAGGGATTGCCTTCATTCGGTGTATCCATGGTCGGCCGAGGATCATATTATAATTAGTTTCCCGATCTATAATATAAAACTCAGTCAGGATTGTTTTGGGTCCTAAGGTGACCGGTAGTATTATAGTTCCAATCGAAGTGGCTTTAAGGCTATCATAGCCTCTCAATGTATTTCGAGTGGTGGAACAGTTTGTTTCCCCATATCCTAACTTTTGAAGGAAAGAGAAGGGGACTATGTTAACTGCAGCCCCATCATCAACCATTGCTTGTTTTACGTAGTTATTATAAACCCATACTTGTAAGTGTAAGGCTGGATCACCTCGGCGTGCAATCTCAGCATCTGTAGGCATTTTACTTATTTCGAATATGAATTCGACATCCTTGTCCGGCTGTCCCGGAGGATGGATATCAAAATCTACATGATTTACCTGTGTTTCAGGAGGTGGAGTGATGTTAATTAAATGACCTAAACCTAATGCTTCTAAAAGAGCAGCCCTGTGAGCAGGAGAGTTTTTTAGTAAATCTAAAAATGAAATGTGCGAGAAGGTTTTTGTTAGGTCGTTAATTAAATCATAGGCACCCACGGGTTTTTCTACTATTTGTTGACTCTTATCTGTTTCTGGCAGGTGACTTGGGCTTGGTTGAGAGAAATATTCTCGTGTTCTTGTTATAGCTTCGATAGGTAGTTCAGCGTCTAGTTCTACTAAACTGACTATCTTGGGTCTCGGCTGATTTCCTAATTGTGGCGCAACTGATGGATTTAGTGAAGTCGAGGCTTCATGATCATTGTTTCCCGTCATTGCACCCTTGTTCGTCCCAGTTGGATTTAGTCTGTTATTATCATGATTTGGGAGTGGATCGTTAAAGATCTTGAGGGGAGCATTCTGAGGGGAAACTGCCCCTGCGTGCGTGCTTGGTGGTGGTGACACGGGATCTGCCAAAAACAAATCTGTGAAGAACTGTCTTTGTTCTTCTGGCAAACGTTGCATGAATTTATTGTAGTCACGGCATGTTCTAGTATCATGACCTCGAATTTTGTGGAAACCACAATATGAATTGGGATTGTAATTCCTGGTTTGTTGGTTTGGTGTATATTGTGGCCTAAAACTCTGATCAAACTGTTGCCTATTAGGATTAAAGTTTTGCATTTGTTGTTTCTGGCTTTGATTTTGGTTTTGATAACCAAATGAGTTTTGGCTTGGCCCTTGTATGGGATTTCACCGTTGTTGTTGTTGTTGTGGATGGTTAAAATCCACTGTATTGATTGTTGGGGTAAAGTTGTTGTTTCGTTGGTTGTTTGTTTGTGATGGAGTATTGACAACATTTACCTTCTTGGGCTGATCGGTTACTCCATCTGTTGTTACACCCCGATTTTTGTTAAGGATTTTGGGTCCTTGGTTGATGTTTGCGGTGGTGGGGTAATTTGTAGTGTTCTGACTGGGGGTGATTAACCTCCCATTTGCTCCATATGTCTTACGACCACTATCAATTGCTGCTTGATCTATTCGAAGAGCACTCTCTAGTACTTCATCGTAAGTTCGTAATGGGAACTTCTGGACTTCTTCCTTCACTTCTCTGCTAAGCGAATGAAGGAATAAATCACATAGTTCCATTTGATCCATGTTTGGTGCACTTGCCGAGGAATAAAGGACTGTACGCCACCTTTGGATGAAATGGGCGACAGATTCGTTGTGTTCTTGTTTGATGTGTAAGAACTCCCTGATTCCTGTCCTTAACAGTTTGTTCATGTCAAATGCCTTAATGAACTCTGATACGAGTTGTTTAAATGAATGGATGGAAGCCTCAGGTATTCTATAATACCAATCAAGAGCGATGCCTTCCAAAGTTTTGGGGAATATTTTAGCAACAACCCCATCCCAAGGGAGTAGTTCTCGTATGGCTGTAGCGTAAGCTTTGATATGCGCGTTTGGATCTCCCTCACCTTTGTACTTGGGTAAATCGGGAAGGGGTCTTGGAAGCATGACGCTTCGTATGGCGAAGTCTAAGGGCTCTTTCAAATATTCTGAATAAGTCCCTATCGCATAGGTTTCGACCATTGATGGTGGTTGCTGAGGGAGTGGTGGTGGGATGGGTTGTTGATATGGCACAGCGTATGCGTTAGTAGGGGCATAAGGAAACACCTGTGTTTGAGCAAGCATGCTGGGAGAGGAGAACATATCTCCTTGTGGTGATTTGGAGTACATGTTTAAGTATGACGGGGTATTGTCCAGGAATGGATTGTTTGATACTAGACCGGGAGGAATGGTGTTAGAGATGATGGGCCTAGTTGGCGTTTGTTGTGGATACTGAGGAGGCATGCCTAACGTGCCTACTCCTGTGAGAAGATCTTCTTGGCTAGGATGGCGTGGAGGATTGGAACCCCCTGTTTGCATGAATTGTGAATTTTGACTTGCCTGGGCAAGTTCTAACCCTCTCACTTTTTCTACTAACGTTGAAATGACTTCATTTGGTGAAGTCACGATATTCTGCCTTGGTGGCATTTGTTGTATACCATGGTTTTGTATAGGCATGTGATATCCTGCTATGAACTGATCATTATCTTGCCAAGTTTCTCCGAGAGTATTTCCTATATGGAATGGTATAGAGGTATTTTCTTGAAAAGAGACCTCGGGTTGCGTTTGTAAACCTCCTACAGGTGGGTACATACCCCGAGAGCGTTGTTCACTCCTAGGATAACGTATTGATTGTTCATCATCTAAGACCAGGTATGGGTCTGATTGTCTACTAATTTGTGGTCTAAATAGCATCTGAGGAGATGATCCAGATTCTCCGGTGAACGTCATATTATTCGAGCCTGAAGGCTCTGTTTGTTGTTTTTGAGGGGGTTGATCTAACTCCTCAGTTTGAAAAGACGAATTATATCTAATTCTTGGAGTTTGTGTTGACAACTGATTAGTTGAGTAGTTGTCACCCCATACCGAGAGTGATGGTGATGATTGCCTATTCTGTTGGGCGTAGTAAGCCTCAAGACCCAAGAGGGGTCTGCCATATGCATCGAATCCCGACATATTCGGGGGGTATATGAATACCCGCAGAATAATGGGAAGGAGCGAAGGTGGATGAGATAAGATGAAACTTCTCAAAGAGAAGGTGAAACAGTTGTTAGGTTCACGTCGGGTTCACCAATTTTGTACGCCGGAAAAGCGACAAGTGAGCGTGGGAATCTACAGGTAACTCTTCCGCGTACCCGACCTCCCGAGGTCGTGCCGAGACAGCCGGTGGGGATGGAATATGCGTGGGATGCAGACAAACTAGTTAGGCAATCTAATGTCTTCAATACGCACTAGTGGAATTTGTGAATCTAAGGCAAAGAAGGCCCTTCTAACCTGAACTGGTGTGATAGATCGATCGGCAAGGATGACTGCTCGAAGGCTCCAATCAATATCGAGCTCTGGCGTGATTCGATCTATGGGTTGTGGAATACGTGGAAAATGACCTGGGATAGTTTCGTGTATGTCTCCAGATAAGGTCATATGGTGGATGGTAAATGTAGTCAATTCTATGGACGGTTCTCTGGCCTAGTCCAGAACTCTCTAGCTTTGTTAGCTGTTGTGTCTAGCAAGGATATTTGTTCGATGATGATAGGTGGAAGTGGGGTAGATCTGAATACTAATATACGTAGGCCAGTGTCTATGTCTGATTGACTTATGGATTCGTTAGGTTGCGGGATTTGTGGATCACAACCGTAGACTCTTGGTTGTTGCGGTCCTGCTATGGTCATGTACGAAATCAAGTCCTAATCCCTAGTATCCAATAATCATATGCTTTCTCAGCTTCTATATTTAGGATCAATAACTGCGCGATCTTCTCAGAGTACCTCACAGGCGTTCTTGCAACCTGGATTCTTAGGCTGGTATCTATATCTAGAAGAGTGTCTCCTGCATCTGGCTGTGGGACCAAAGGATCACAACCAAAGGTTTGTTCTCTTTCGAACCCTTCTACAGTCATATGTATGTTTCCTAGGGTAATCTGTAGTTCGGTTGATTTGACCAAAACGTGTGTGCTTGGTCATCTTCTATATTTAATCCCCTCAACTGAGAGCTGATTTGTCGTAAATCTGTTGTTGTTTGGAAGATTTGTATTCTAAGGTTTTGATCTATGTCAACTATTGCCGTGACGAGATTGGGTTGAGGCACAATTGGCTCAAATACGTATTCCCTGGGCTCCCTGGGTCCCGTGATTGTCATACAAAACGATAATGTAAATCTAACTGCAACAAAGTAAATTTTAACTACGTGGAATAAACCTAGAACATATATATAATTTCTATTTTTGTATTTTCTGAGAAACCTTAAGAATGCAAGAAAGCAGCTATTTAAACGTATCTAGAATTTGACAACTAATATAAAACTTAAAACAAACAAAATAACCGAGTGTAGTTATTTGTCTGTGCAATTTGTAGATCTATTCTAAATAATGAAATAACTTGCTTAATCTATTTGCCAGACTCTCGATCCTACCTCAGAAGTGAGGAATGAATCATAGTTTCTCAGAAACTATCAATCCCCACAGCTTCCCTGGCAATATCGAAAGTAAACTTAACTGAAAAGAAGTGATTATCTACTCTATTTGATATATTTCTAATTTTAGAACTTTGAAAGCTAGAACCTGGATTCTGCAGAACAGTGGCGAATCCAATGGCGTGTATGATCTTGTCCCCTCAGTGTGATTTCCTCGTTCCTTCGTGTTCACGTGAATCCAGAAAAGCGTGTAATGCTAGCATCAACAGAAGTAGATATTGGGACAAAGGTAGCTCAGAATACAGACTGAATACAATGCGAGTAGGAGAGGGATAGTGCAAGAGTACAGAGCTTGGCTTATGCAATTCCTAGCGGGATTTATTGCGAGTCATGCAACATAAAGTGTCCAGAACCTGAAACTATCCTGTTTTGAGGAGCAAAACCTGCAACTTTAATGGCTTCCTAAGCTATTTTACTCCAATGGATTGGGTGAAATAACAGTACTGCCTGCACAAGATGGGTATGTGGCTTACCAATAGCTGAACAATGCTAACTAAACATGCAAAGGATTGAAACTATGGCTTCTAAGCAAAATAATAAACTGAACTATTGAAAATGAGAGTATGAGAAGTGAATGAGGGGCCAGATCATTTGTTTGTGCACAAACCATTTATTTATAGCTTTTCATTCACCCAAAGATCAAAACCAAACTGAACTCTAAAACTATAAACAATGGCCAAACACTATTCCAGGGGACCAAAAACATAAATGCAAGCCCAAGTCGGCAAAAAAAAGCTGGTGAATCGTTGATTTTTACGTGAGTCGCGTAAAAAAATGCTTTCTGGAAAATGCGTAAAGGACCGCCGCTCTGAGCAGGGCGGCGGTTACAGGACCGCCGCCCTGATCAGGGCGGCGGTCACGAGACCGCCGCCCATGCAGGGCGGCGGTTTCGTCACTGAAGAGCAAAAGGCCAAGAAAAGAGGGGAAAAGGGAAAAACAAAGGACGCAGGGACTAAGCGGGGCATGCGGGATGTTAACGCATACTTGGAGATCTTTTCTGGATCCCGAACACCTTGCGAGGAGACCTGTATCATCATTGGGGCACTTGTCACGTTGTTCCGGCAGTACAGTCGAAATCATCTGTTCTGTTCAATCCTTTATGGAACCCGAAACATCTATCAATCATTCGACCGTTGAAAAAGCCACAAGATTTTTTAGTTGTGAAATCAAGCTCAGTGTTGTCTCACCTATAGTGAAATTATGCACCTATCATTGGGGCCTCCTGCTATCTACGTCTTGAATCCATATATGAATGCTATGTAAGCCACGCAAAGTGGTGTTCGATCCACTGTATACACAATCCAAATATCCCCATGGTCCCTGCATCAAGTATCCAAAGGATCTAATTTAGTTTCTTCCAGTGATCTTTACCTGGAGTCGACTCATAAATCTACTCACTTACTTCCACTGCATGTGATATATCCATACCTAGTTTGCACACCATAGCAATAAGCTCAATTAGGTGAGCCAATTGTTGATGAGCTTTATATGGTACAATTGAGACATATGGTCTTCGTGCTCGAGATAGCTCTCCCCTTGGGACCATGAACTCCTTTGATGAATTTAAATGGCTTGGCCACTCTAAGTCTCCAATCTAAAGAAATTTGATACATCCTGCATCATTAAACCTAGCTCCAAGACCTCTAATGTACTCTTCCTAAGATAAAGTCATCTTCCGTTCCTTCCTATACATTAGATATCCTCATACAAAGGATCCTATTTGGCATTCCCCCCAAATCCATATCACATCAAAGGATTGCACTTAGTTATTTCTTGAGTACTTTTATTTCCTGCATGTTTTTTTCCTATGCATACCAACATGCCATCGACATACAGACATAAGATAATTTATAACTACCATCCTCACCTATTTCTTTTTATGATCCCGTAATGGTCATGAAGATGGCTATCCTAACTCATAACCTTGCTCCATCATAAAGTTTACTCAAATTTATTATACCATTGACGTGGAGCACATTGGTTAAGTCCATACCACAGATCTTCTTCAGTTTGCTTAGCGACCAGTTTGGCCCTCCTCTCTTACCTTTTACCTGCACAACCATGGCTCTGTGCATCGAGCCTATCCAAGATGATCCATTAGATCCTAACCTATCCAAAGGTTACCTTGGATAAATACAGGCATCTTTACGGATATAACTACTCTAAGTGCAAGGAAAAAACTATCTTAGTCTTCCACTATGTACAAGATAGCTTGGTCTAATAGAAGTCATTTTTACACTATATTGGAGACAACAACTCATCCCGTGTAAAATCTATACCTTTTTTCTTTACACCACCTCTTAACCACCATACTGGGCCTTGTAGATTTTCTTTCAAAAAATAGCTCATTCTGTGCCTTTAACTCTATTCAGGACCCACTTTTTATGTAATGCTCGATTTTCCTTTGGTGCATGCTCTCACTAAATCCCAAGCGTAACTTGGTTCATCCATGCTAGGAGATCTCGATGCTCCCCATTAATGGCCATACTCCCACTTATTCTTGGCATCTACCAACATTTCTTCATCAAAGATTTATGGATATCTGACAGATCTATTGAGTAATACATAATAAAGAGAATGGAAAAAAATGTTTCGGTTCTCTTCTTACCCTAGAAGAACTCCTCAATATAGGAGTTTGGGGTTCCATGTATGAGTAGGTCCCGAACTAAATTGATTCATGTGTCACTTTCCCATCTGGAAGATCCATCTACCACTACATATTCTTTCTTCACATCCTTCCCTATTTTCTTGCAATTGTTGCTTATCCTACATAACTTTCTCAATTAAAGACCACATTACTGAGATCGAATAACAATTCTTGTGACTTACAGGGCTAACATACTATATCCAAAGTCATCACCACCATAACCAATGCAAGTGCATTTTTTTGATTTAGCCTCTAGGTTGAGTCCTATCATCCTTCTCAATATGAATAAACACCTCACATCCAAAGATTCTAAGAAATGAGTGATCAAATTTCTTACCAGACATCATTGCCTCCTCAGGTTGGCCTTGGCATCCAAGGCACTTGAGGGGTACTCTATTTATCATGGTACATAGGGGCTATGCTGCATCTGACTCTCAAATGAAAAGGATCAGAGGAAGTCCTGCGTGTAACCTCATGCTCTTAGTTTCATCTCCATTATTGTCTTGATTTAAATCCTTTCTAACCACCCCATTCTACTGTGGAGTTTTCTTACTGCAACAACTTATTTTTCCTAGTGCAATGTCCATTCTTAGAGATAATAATAATCAAACTCTATATGCAAAAGTAATACAAACCCTCCATTATCTGACCTGAGACATGTAGAGTGTAGCTTAAGAACTTTTTCCATGTCTCTACCAAGGCTCACTCCTACTCCTAACACTAAGTGTCAAATACATTAGATTTATTTCTAATACAATATACCCAAAATTTTCTTGTTGCATCATAAATAAAAGTAACATAATAATTTAAACCCCCGAGAGATGATTTGACATTATAGCCTACCCACACACATCAGGAATATACCAGCTGGCAAGAAACTTGGTTCTCCTTTTTTCGTAGTTCATCAACCTATCAAGAAAAAACTTTACATATACTTCTGTTTCCCATACTACGTAGATTAGCACATAAATCCAAGACCTATTGTCTATATGATCCTGGGTAACTTATTCTTTATTACATCCATGCCCTCATACGGCTCATATGCAAGCTGAATGCCTATAGTGGCAAAAAATGTTGTATCTACATATGAAGCCACAAGTATTTGATTGGGAAAGTGTTAGTGCTATCAGTGGTTAAATACAAGGCTCCAACCTTCTATGACCTCTTTCCACTCACAAGACAACCCTCGGTGACTTATTCCAAGCCTTCCAGTGTAAAGGGGGATACAGTACAACCATTATCTTATCCAACTCCCCCATCAATAGACAAAATTCATCTTTGAGTGATTTGTATAGAAGCACATGTCTGACATCTTTCAATAGCCATGTATTCCTATTCTATATATGGAAACATGGAACATAGCCTTCATCATGCAACACATTATTTGTAAGGCTAAATCATCTACCATGAGGTTATGTGTACATGCACCAAAATCCCCTTAAACATAATAAAAATAATAGGGAGTTCCTATTTGGAGTAGCATGGAAGGAAGCCCCCAAATCTTGGAAAACCTAAGATTCCAATAGCATGATTGCTCGACAAAGAAACAATCTTTAAGTTGCTACTGGTAGAGGATTACCTATTGCCAGCAATGTCACCTCTTTGAATTTTCTTCCTATTGTTTCTTCTTGTTCCTGAAGCTCCCAACTAGTACTTCTTTACATGAAAGTAACAAACTTTCCACAATGCCATTTCATACTTCATTAAGTGCTCTTAAATCTGGATTTAGTGACCTTCAGTCTGATCCTCTTCAGTGGAATTTCCAGCTGATTGCTTCCTCTATCCTCCATGATCTGATCTCCCTCTGGGTTTCCACATCAAAGCATTCCTCCAAAATACAATATTCCCTAAATATTTTTCTTCACATTTCCTCACTGTGAGAAACATCCCAACAGAGTTGATCCTCAAAATTCAACTTCTTGTTTTGTTAGCTGCAACATCTAGCGTTGATCTGGTACTACTTGTTACTTTGTTGCTATTACCAACTCTAGACTTGTAAGCCAGAAAAAAATTCAATTAAAGCCTCCTAACTTTTGGCTTTAACATCAAGGATTCTATTATAATTCTGAAGCTAGCATATTCACAACCATATTAAAATCATTCTATCATGATCTGTCTACTTTGAGGCTATTCTCATTTCCATCTTCATGTTGTAAACTTGAATGTTTTCATTAAAAATGATACTTTTCAAGATAGTAAGAGGAGGTTAAAATGATTTTTCATATAACTTATGGTGGTATACAGGGAGAGAAATTGTTACTTTTGATAGGGAATTTTCCTTCGAAAACATTATATAATAACAGAAGATGCAAGACATAGCCAGATTATTCCAAGTGACTTCCTATCCAGGAAAATCAACACTCTGCATCCGTCATGCTCGATGGGCTTTGTTCCATTGAAACTGCTCAAATGAACACTAATTATAAATGATTCCTTCTGATGTCAGGTAACCCTTGAATCCACCCGCATCTTCTATTAGACTAAAATATTTTCCTGTTGAGTTTATCATTATCCATTTGATGTTCCATCATCATCTATAGCATCCCACTCAATCTAAAACTTTCCCTGCGATTCAACACTTCAGAAAACCAAACTAGGATCTACATACGTTAATATGTTTAGAAACATAGTGGATATGAATATGTCAGAATGTTGATCTATAGAAGTTATGAATCACAATGGAGGTTGGTTAAACTAATATGCAGAGTAAGAATATTACAGATTTGGAATGAATTCAAGTTTGCAGAACTTCATAGAATGGAACAAAACATAGACAGGAATGAATTAATGTGGTTTACCCAATTGGATGGATACATCCATAGAGAATCACTTGCTATGGTTTTTATTACAAGACACCTGGGTTATCTCTCAGATACAGATGGAGTCCCAAATATGTTTGGAGATGTGCTCCAAAGACTAAACTCTCTTAGAATTCACACTTTAACTCACACACTTCGATAATGATATGTCTCCCCCATGTAAAAACACGATCACCTACTGAAAATAATTAAGCAATTTTACAATACCATGGGTATAAAAACCATGGGCCAAAACCACCCCATAAACATATGGGTAAAAAATTAAACCTATATAAGAAGAACACGCTTCTCGAGATATCAGGAAACGTTGAAACTAGGGAATCCAGTGTGATTTGTGTAACATTGGAGTTACCCCTAAAGCTGTGGGACCTTATTGAATCTAGATAACTCTTTAGAGAAGGTCATATCCTCATCCTGAATCCTACCTTCCATAATCTAATTATAATGCAAGAAAATAACCTATCTAAACCCATTCATAACATTCCAAGGAGATCAGGGAGAGAGAGTGCATGAAAATTAAACCTACACTAAGATTTTTGATATACTAGAAAAGGAGGTGGTTAATTACAGTACAAATTCTTGAAATAGAGAGAGGTGAGCAATGGTGAGGGTGGACAAGATGCACCACATACTAGAGATGAGATTCACATAGAACACAACTCGAAAACCATTAAACGTAGTTCTCAAAACCTACAATAGACATCAATGAATATGAACAATATACCTTGCAATGGAGAGAGGAAACTATAGAGAACAAAACATGTAAAAGATGGACAAAATACATCACAAAACACATTATATTTTTCAAATATGTATGCACAATCCAACATTAGTGGGCAAGAGGTAAGGAAATGCCATTACAAATCTTGGAGAGGAGGCTTAAGTTCCACATTCAACCCTAGTAGAGAATAAAGAGAGAGGGGGTAAGGGAAAATGATTGACTACTTTACAAATGACCCCAATACTACAATTTATAGATTTGAGGGGAGAGAGAGAGAGAGAACAATCCCGAAATTACCTTTTCAACCATTTTCAAGATTCAATAATTTAGTGAAATTGATGGTATTTTACTTGTAAAAGGCTCCCCATGCTTTCCTATGACTTGCAACAGAGAAATAATGATTTCCCATGTCCATTAATTACTCTCTCAACCACCATCCAACCAAAAAACTAAACTAGGTTCATTTGCTACAAAATACCCAAGCCTTAGACAACATCCTTACAACATGGACTTGAGCCCCACATACCACAAGGTATATTGTGGATTCCTCTAGTGATCCCATACATCCTATACTAGGAACCCTCTTGGCCACATATTGATCTATAGTGTAATAGGATGCATTCCTCAAGATCACTCGCTAACCGACACCACATTGAAACATAGGTGACAAGCCAATTATTGCACCGTAGTTGGTGTGTGGTATTGAAAGTGGGATATAGATTGATTGTAATCCCACTTGACTAGTTAGGGTGTGCATTACATATTTTTTGTGTTCTTGTAAATACCCTTAACCATCTCATCACATTAAAGTTTTAATTAGTCATACATTATCATAATCAACCATCCTTAATCACATAATCACAATCCTAATCCCATCATCATCATTAACAAACAATCCTAAACCAAATATAATCCCCCACACATCCTATCTAACCATGGCCTTTCACTCTCAATCCCCATCCCCTCCAAACCAACATCAGAAACCCTTTCACTTTTATAAATCCATCAACCAATCTATCCTATCACTCCCCACCCATCAAAATCAACCAGTTGACTTTGATCATGAAATCCCATACACTATCCAACATATTAATATAAAAATCTCAAATATCACATCCTACCTTAACTAATCCTCTCCTCTCCATCCAAATACACCATCCCATGTCGATCCGAACATTCTAAAAACCATCTAAGCAATCAATCATCAAATATCCACTCTTATATCATGTATCAACCAATCACCCCATCAGGACTGATCATCCCCTTACCAATCCCATGGCATAATATCCCCTTCTTGAGATCCTACTTCTCGCGGGAAGGCAACTATTCAATGGGGGTTGTAGGAAACCAAATTCATCCCAATTTTCACAGTGCTGCAACAGAAGGCTACAGACGCATGACGGGAGATTTCACTATCGCACATAAAATCCAATTTCATGCAACTTTGATGCATCTCACTAGACTTTTACCTAGACCAAGAGGACCTCCTTTGTGTCGCTTTCTATCATCTAGGCACTCAGTGACCCAAACCCCATTACGGTTCTAAATCGCCCTATCAATGAGGTCATAGCCAACATGCTTCCTATATATTAACACTTACGTGTGAATAATCCACCATATCATCTCACAAACCTACAACTCTCTGAAATCTTCAATCATCATCAGAACCTACAATCAAGTCCCGTGTCACATATCCACAACAACCCCAAAAACTGTGCATTTAAAATCATGCATCAACCACATCTCAGTTTAGTCATCCATCCTTGTCATGTGTCATCATCCGTAATGACGCAATCCTATGAAATTGAGGTCCTAGATAGTCTCACGCCCCTTAATCAACACTATCTAATGTAACCTGCTAAGCCAATGTCTAATCCCCTCCATAGGCTAAGTCGCGCGTCAACTAGCTGCATCCATTGTCACGACTCAACTACGTCGACCTCAATGCACACGTCAACACTTCCAATCTGTCATGCGTCATCTAATGTGTCTCTTATGCACACGTCATCAATGCCTCTTCATCCACACATAATCACTATCATTAACCTCGTTCATCAACAATCATAACCTAACACTAACCTGACCCTCTAATGCATAAGGGTATTCAAATCCAACCATCCCACAGTATTCCTAAAACATCTAACATGACTCCTGAAGTACCAAATCCCAAACCTAAGCAAATCCAACTACCAATCCTCTACCCTCCCCATCTCTTATCCAATCTAAGGCGAAGGTCCTTAAGTCATCTTATATTTTATCCTATATATTTTAGGCCAACTCTAATGTGGTTCCTACACCGACATCCATCTCCTCAATACATTCACCTTTTCACATTTTCCTAATAATGAAATTTTCGCCATATATCACACCCATTCGCCCCTCATCTAATTATCCCTACCCCACCCATTTCATTCAAATATACTAATCCAAAAAAATTAAATCCTAAACTAAAACCTCAACACCACATTCTCAAACCAATCCAAAATCAACTAAATCTACTTTAGCCTTCAATCTCTAAACATACACTATATCCGCTACACCAAATCCACCCCCTTCATCCTCTAAGACAAAAAAAATCTAATCTAACTCTAAAATCCAAATCAACTACAATATCTCATTATCCATTCAATTTTGCACCTTTATTTTCTACTCCCTCAAAACCATTTAACCTAAACTGATTCACTCCTTTAGGATAATCCTTGACCACTATCTTCCATTATCTAAGAACCTTTAACATGATCATCCATCCTCTAATCAAATTATGCAATAAAAACCTTCCTAAACCATCTTGGTATCATGAACACTATTATTGTGAATTCCATCACACCTACATTTTAAACTGCAAAAGGCCTCCCACACTCTTTTTCCTATGACTTGCAGCAAAGAATAATATTTCCCATGCTAATTAATGACTCTCTCAACAATACACCACCATCCAACCAAAAAACTTGAACTGTGTCATTTTCTACAAATACCCAAGCCTTTAGACAACATCCTTACAACACGGACTTTGAGCCCCCACATACCACAGGTATTTGTTGATTCCCCCCCCCCCTTCCCTAGTGATCCATACATCCTATACTAGAAACCTCTTGTCCACATTTGATCTATAGTGTAAGGGATGCATTCCTCGAGATCACTCGCCTAACCGACCACCACATTGAACATAGGTGACAAGCCCCCCCAATTATTGCACCATAATTGGTGTGTGGGGTATTGAAGTGGATCGGATTAGATTGCTTGTAATCCCACTTGACTAGGTTTATCGTGTGTCAGTACCATATTTGTTTGTGTTCCTTTTAATACCCGTTAGCCCTCTCATCACATTAAATTTTTAATTAGTCATACATTAATCATACTTCGACCATCCTTATCACATAATCACAATCCTAATCCATCATCATCATTAACAAACAATCCTAATCCAAATATAATCCCCAACACATCCTATCTAACCATGGCCTTTCACTCTCAATCCCATCCCCTCCAAACAACATCAGAAAACCCTATCACTTTTCTAAATCCATTAACCAATCATCCTATCACCCCCCACCCATCAAAATAACCACTTGACTTTTGATCATGACAATCCCATACACTATCCAACATATTATATAAAAATCTCAAATATCAACATCCCTACCTTAACCAATCCTATCCTCTCCATCTAAATACACCATCCCATGTTGATCCGAACATTCTAAAAACCATCTAAGCAATTAATCATCAAATATACACTATCATATCATGTTCTTTATACCCTAAAGGAGTGATGATCATGTTGAATACCTGGTGAATATCCCCGGAACTGGTTTCATGGGAAGGTGAATATTTTGGGGGTTGTATGAAAAAATTTCACCCGATTGTCAAGTGCTACAACAGAAGGCTGTAGACGCGCGACGGGAGATTTTGCTGTCGCGCGTAAAAAAAATGCATTGACGCGTGTCACTAGATCAGACAACACCCTCAGTGACGCGCGTCACTAGACCTCAGTGACGTGCATCATTACGGTTGTTGACGCGCGTCACTGAGGTCTAATGACACGCGTCAATGCATTTTTTTTTTGATGCGCA
The DNA here is from genome assembly GCA_019776745.2 of Taxus chinensis. Classification (NCBI taxonomy): domain Eukaryota; kingdom Viridiplantae; phylum Streptophyta; class Pinopsida; order Cupressales; family Taxaceae; genus Taxus; species Taxus chinensis. The sequence continues at coordinate 662,679,217 of CM034146.1, forward strand.
ACAACAAAATCTCATGTCACACGTCTGCAGCCTCTGACCTCTGCTTTCTCATCAAAAAATCTCCATGTCACGCATCAACAAACTCTTTGTTGTGCGTCTGCTATGTGTCAATATCTGTTGCACCTCCTTGATGTGCGTCAACAACCGTAATGACGTGCGTCACTGAGGTCTAGTGACACGCGTCATTGAGGTCTAGTGATGCGCGTCCTTGAGGTCTAGTGACGCGTGTCAACAACCCTTTTTCTGTCGTGCATCCACTGTCTGTATATACTGTTGCGCATCAACACTGCCTTTGTCGTGCGTCAACTTCTTTGCCCAAGGCACACATCAACACTTCCTCCGTCGCACGTCATTACAGCTGTTGTCACACGTCAACAATGCCCTTGTCACGCATCATCACTACATTTGTCGCGCGTCAACAATCACAAGCTAACAGTAATCTGAATCTCTGGTGCTTAAGGGTATGCGAGTTCAAATTTCACAGTATTGGTAATTTGTTAAGATACTTGAGGTATACTACCAAGTGAATCAACTAGGTTTTTATAGGTCTGATGTTTTCAAATTAAGGTGAAGCCGACCCCCAAAAAAAATATACTATATATTTTAGGCGAACAGGACACCGACCCACTCCGAATAATTCACCTTTTCAAATTTTCCTAAAATGAAATTTTCACCATATTACAAATATTCACCGCTAAAATTATCCCTGCCCCACCCATTTCATTCAAATATACTAATCCCAAAAAATTAAATCCTAAACTAAAACCTCAACACCACATTCTCAAAGCAATCCAAAATCAACTAAATCTACTTCGGCCTCCAATCTCTAAACATACACTATATCCGCTATGCCAAATCCACCCCCTTCATCCTCTAAGACAAAAAAAATCTAATCCAACTCTAAATCCAAATCAACTACAATATCTCATTATCCATTCAATTCTGCACCTTTATTTTCTACTCCCTTAAAACATTTAACCTAAACTGCTTCACTCCTTTAGGATAATCCTTGACCACTATCTTCCATTATCTAAGAACCTTTAACATGATCATCCATCCTCTAATCAAATTATGCAATAAAACCTTCCTAAACCATCTTGGTATCATGAACACTATTATTGTGAATTCCATCACACCTATGGACATTCGATTGATTGATGCATGTAATTTAGATCTTATGTGTAGAACCTCATTAACCAAGGAATTTTTATCATTGTACCTCTTTATCCACCACCTTTCCATCTCAATACTCTCCCTAACCATCATCCACAATCCAATTCCCATTCTAAACCCAAACATTGTTAACCATCCAAATATCATCGAACTTCCAAACATCCCTCACCAAACAAAAACCAAACCAAATCTTATCTCCCATCTTTTGTAAAGTCTCACATCTTAGCGGATGAAAAAATTACAACTCCCCAATCTCATGATGACCACATTGCATCATATTCCCAATCCATTTCATACCCTATATCCAAAAATATGTTTTCTAATATGAAACATCAATGAAAAGGATTAGGAATCCATGAACAAGACATTCGTGAACCCATCTCCCTTCCTAAAAATCTAGGTCGTTTAGGCTTAGGGTATAAACCTCACACTAACAACATCCCTCCCACTACTACATCACAACCCATTTATACCACTCATCTTATGGATCCTATAATCCCAACCACTTAACCCCATCAAAAATAATTTAATCCCCCTCTAAATACCAAACACCTAAAAATGGATTGAGCACATAATTTGTCTCCTGCACACAGATGTTCTTGCCTTCCAACCCATCCTCCTTGCATCTAACATCGAAATCCCTTTACATATAATCCGTTATTATCATCACATCCATTCATATCCTCTTCCAATCCATTCATTTTAACACTTTATCAGCTAACTCACACATGTTATAAGTCAATAATACCTACTACAACCATTTTACCTTGGTCTCTCATTGTCTCTAACATTCAAGTTCAATTTTTCTCCTAGATATCTACACCCCTTAACACACTTAATCAGATTATGGTGAAGACCCTTAGGCATTTCTGTTGACATTCTATCAAATGTCATATCTACACTCATTTCCATCCACCCATCAAGCAACTAGTGATTATTAACCCCTTGAGAGTTCTCAAGAGAGTGGAACTTATTTATGCAAAAAAAATCCAAATACCCAAAAACAATCATATTAAAATTAAAAATATAACATAAAATTCACCTGAATACTCTCTTTAGAGTTGTTTCTAATAACTCTACTAGGGATATGGATGATTTGCCAGCAGTAGAAAAATTTTGTGATAAGAATTAGATGTATCTCCATCGGGGCTATGGATGTCTGGTTGACAGTGGAGAAATACATAACTTAGCCTTATATTCACCCTCCATCTTTGACTTAATCACTCCCTATACATTTGTTATTTTGTCTTCACATAATACCCATTAAGCCTTTGCATTAATTGGTAAATAACCATCACAATCACACACACTTTGATCTCATGGATACATAGGGCTTGCATGTTGCTAAGTATTGTTTAGACCTTGGTCACACTTTTAGTTTATTATAACTCTTTCCTTACAACATGTACCACTAGGATCATTTTTTTTTCATCACTGATGTCATTTTCCTTCCATCCAGCAAATACAAATCATGTTTCCCATTGGGTTGAACATTCATGGGTAGATGATGATCCATTACTTTTCATCCAATCCTCCTCATGTCCCTTTTCACCTATCTTCATCATGACTGTTGGCATCCATACTATCATCGGCTAGTGGAACCATCCATTTTAGATATACCTCACATCCCATCCTACCCTACACCTACGGGAAAATAAAACCCATCCATCCATATCCACAGGAAACCTTAATTTACACTCGAGGGCACACCACATCTATCCCTCAATCCATCTCCCCTATACTTGGGGGAATATCTTATCATCTTCCATATCCCCTATATTATCTTATACAAAATCCCTCATCCTATCTATCTTCCATACAGGATCCTATATATCTCCCATCCCACATCCCATCTAATCCTATCCAACCTATCCAATTTTCCTCAATCCTTCCCTTTTATCCTACCTAAATACACTTTGGGACTTATCAGAGAAAGTCACAACCCACCTTACATCCCTTCCCATTCCCTCATGAGCTATCCCATCTTGAATCCTTTCATTTTACCTCATCTCAACCATTCCCCCATCCCAATTCCAAAATCTTGACATCCAACATCAAAAATCCACGATCTAAAAATAAAAAACATCTAAAAAAAAATCAAAACATCCAAAATCTAAAAATCAAAACATACAAAAAAATACAAACAATGTGCATGTTTTTTCTTTTGTATATTGTCTTTCTTGTCTGCATTTACATTTTGGCTGATGTTACGAGGCCCCTTTTGTTTATTTTTTCTTTTTCACATTCTGATGATAAGGACCATATTTTTATATTAATTTGTCAAATGATATGAGGACACAAACATTTGGCAATACAATCAACATGGTCTTTATACCATAGTGCATCTTGCCCTATGTCACATCATTATAAAAAAAATGCATTGACGCGTGTCACTAGATCAGACAACACCCTCAGTGACGCGCGTCACTAGACCTCAGTGACGTGCATCATTACGGTTGTTGACGCGCGTCACTGAGGTCTAATGACACGCGTCAATGCATTTTTTTTTGACGCGCAACAACAAAATCTCATGTCACACGTCTGCAGCCTCTGACCTCTGCTTTCTCATCAAAAAATCTCCATGTCACGCATCAACAAACTCTTTGTTGTGCGTCTGCTATGTGTCAATATCTGTTGCACCTCCTTGATGCGCGTCAACAACCGTAATGACGTGCGTCACTGAGGTCTAGTGACACGCGTCATTGAGGTCTAGTGATGCGCGTCCTTGAGGTCTAGTGACGCGTGTCAACAACCCTTTTTCTGTCGTGCATCCACTGTCTGTATATACTGTTGCGCATCAACACTGCCTTTGTCGTGCATCAACTTCTTTGCCCAAGGCACACATCAACACTTCCTCCGTCGCACGTCATTACAGCTATTGTCACACGTCAACAATGCCCTTGTCACGCATCATCACTACATTTGTCGCGCGTCAACAATCACAAGCTAACAGTAATCTGAATCTCTGGTGCTTAAGGGTATGCGAGTTCAAATTTCACAGTATTGGTAATTTGTTAAGATACTTGAGGTATACTACCAAGTGAATCAACTAGGTTTTTATAGGTCTGATGTTTTCAAATTAAGGCGAAGCCGACCCCCAAAAAAAATATACTATATATTTTAGGCGAACAGGACACCGACCCACTCCGAATAATTCACCTTTTCAAATTTTCCTAAAATGAAATTTTCACCATATTACAAATATTCACCGCTAAAATTATCCCTGCCCCACCCATTTCATTCAAATATACTAATCCCAAAAAATTAAATCCTAAACTAAAACCTCAACACCACATTCTCAAAGCAATCCAAAATCAACTAAATCTACTTCGGCCTCCAATCTCTAAACATACACTATATCCGCTATGCCAAATCCACCCCCTTCATCCTCTAAGACAAAAAAAATCTAATCCAACTCTAAAATCCAAATCAACTACAATATCTCATTATCCATTCAATTCTGCACCTTTATTTTCTACTCCCTCAAAACCATTTAACCTAAACTGCTTCACTCCTTTAGGATAATCCTTGACCACTATCTTCCATTATCTAAGAACCTTTAACATGATCATCCATCCTCTAATCAAATTATGCAATAAAAACCTTCCTAAACCATCTTGGTATCATGAACACTATTATTGTGAATTCCATCACACCTATGGACATTCGATTGATTGATGCATGTAATTTAGATCTTATGTGTAGAACCTCATTAACCAAGGAATTTTTATCATTGTACCTCTTTATCCACCACCTTTCCATCTCAATACTCTCCCTAACCATCATCCACAATCCAATTCCCATTCTAAACCCAAACATTGTTAACCATCCAAATATCATCGAACTTCGAAACATCCCTCACCAAACAAAAACCAAACCAAATCTTATCTCCCATCTTTTGTAAAGTCTCACATCTTAGCGGATGAAAAAATTACAACTCCCCAATCTCATGATGACCACATTGCATCATATTCCCAATCCATTTCATACCCTATATCCAAAAATATGTTTTCTAATATGAAACATCAATGAAAAGGATTAGGAATCCATGAACAAGACATTCGTGAACCCATCTCCCTTCCTAAAAATCTAGGTCGTTTAGGCTTAGGGTATAAACCTCACACTAACAACATCCCTCCCACTACTACATCACAACCCATTTATACCACTCATCTTATGGATCCTATAATCCCAACCACTTAACCCCATCAAAAATAATTTAATCCCCCTCTAAATACCAAACACCTAAAAATGGATTGAGCACATAATTTGTCTCCTGCACACAGATGTTCTTGCCTTCCAACCCATCCTCCTTGCATCTAACATCGAAATCCCTTTACATATAATCCGTTATTATCATCACATCCATTCATATCCTCTTCCAATCCATTCATTTTAACACTTTATCAGCTAACTCACACATGTTATAAGTCAATAATACCTACTACAACCATTTTACCTTGGTCTCTCATTGTCTCTAACATTCAAGTTCAATTTTTCTCCTAGATATCTACACCCCTTAACACACTTAATCAGATTATGGTGAAGACCCTTAGGCATTTCTGTTGACATTCTATCAAATGTCATATCTACACTCATTTCCATCCACCCATCAAGCAACTAGTGATTATTAACCCCTTGAGAGTTCTCAAGAGAGTGGAACTTATTTATGCAAAAAAAAAATCCAAATACCCAAAAACAATCATATTAAAATTAAAAATATAACATAAAATTCACCTGAATACTCTCTTTAGAGTTGTTTCTAATAACTCTACTAGGGATATGGATGATTTGCCAGCAGTAGAAAAATTTTGTGATAAGAATTAGATGTATCTCCATCGGGGCTATGGATGTCTGGTTGACAGTGGAGAAATACATAACTTAGCCTTATATTCACCCTCCATCTTTGACTTAATCACTCCCTATACATTTGTTATTTTGTCTTCACATAATACCCATTAATCCTTTGCATTAATTGGTAAATAACCATCACAATCACACACACTTTGATCTCATGGATACATAGGGCTTGCATGTTGCTAAGTATTGTTTAGACCTTGGTCACACTTTTAGTTTATTATAACTCTTTCCTTACAACATGTACCACTAGGATCATTTTTTTTTCATCACTGATGTCATTTTCCTTCCATCCAGCAAATACAAATCATGTTTCCCATTGGGTTGAACATTCATGGGTAGATGATGATCCATTACTTTTCATCCAATCCTCCTCATGTCCCTTTTCACCTATCTTCATCATGACTGTTGGCATCCATACTATCATCGGCTAGTGGAACCATCCATTTTAGATATACCTCACATCCCATCCTACCCTACACCTACGGGAAAATAAAACCCATCCATCCATATCCACAAGAAACCTTAATTTACACTCGAGGGCACACCACATCTATCCCTCAATCCATCTCCCCTATACTTGGGGGAATATCTTATCATCTTCCATATCCCCTATATTATCTTATACAAAATCCCTCATCCTATCTATCTTCCATACAGGATCCTATATATCTCCCATCCCACATCCCATCTAATCCTATCCAACCTATCCAATTTTCCTCAATCCTTCCCTTTTATCCTACCTAAATACACTTTGGGACTTATCAGAGAAAGTCACAACCCACCTTACATCCCTTCCCATTCCCTCATGAGCTATCCCATCTTGAATCCTTTCATTTACCTCATCTCAACCATTCCCCCATCCCAATTCCAAAATCTTGACATCCAACATCAAAAATCCACGATCTAAAAATAAAAAACATCTAAAAAAAAATCAAAACATCCAAAATCTAAAAATCAAAACATACAAAAAAATACAAACAATGTGCATGTTTTTTCTTTTGTATATTGTCTTTCTTGTCTGCATTTACATTTTGGCTGATGTTACGAGGCCCCTTTTGTTTATTTTTTCTTTTTCACATTCTAATGATAAGGACCATATTTTTATATTAATTTGTCAAATGATATGAGGACACAAACATTTGGCAATACAATCAACATGGTCTTTATACCATAGTGCATCTTGCCCTATGTCACATCACTAAATTTCTAATGATGATAACAATGGCCATTTTATGTTATTGTACACCCTTTTGTCATCATATTTTAGCCTTATCATCATCCAAACCTAATTTTCATCATCATATAACTAACTATCTCATCCTCCTATCCAATCAATCCTTTATCAATCAATCAATTTCCACATCCAAATCTTATCATCTCACATCTAACCTAAAAATTTCTCACCCCTTAGATGGGGCATCTTCTAAACATCCTCTTATCAGTCAAACTCCAACAATATTTCTCATCACTTCATCTCCTAATCCTTTAAATAAAACATCATATAAACCCCTACTATCCTCTTATCCAATCAATCATCAAATATAACATCCTCAAATCCAACATCCTCAAATATAGCACCTGAAATAAAAAATCCTCAAATATAACATCCTCGAATCCAACATTGTCAAATTTAGAATTCTCAAATCTAAATACCTAATCTTCAATCCTAACCCCTTGACTGGGGCATACTATACTCCAAAATTCTAAAAAGATAACCCCTTGAATGGGGCATATTCTAATCCACCAATCCTAAATCTTCATCCTTTTCATACATTATTGAATGGGGCATCCTCCACTCCAAAATACAATATTTCCTAATCCTCTGAATCCTCAAATCTTCTAATCATCTAATCCTAATCCTCCAAATCCTAAAATATTTCTAAAATTCATGAATCAATGGACAACCTTAGAGTATAACGAGGAGCGAATAAATCCCTTTAATATTTCATTTTAATGATGGACAAGCTTATAGTTTAATTGAACTTGATTTTTTTCAATTTAATGATGGAAAGTATTATAGTTTAATTCAACTTAGTTTTTTTTCTTTATGTAAATTTCATTGCATTTTAATAAGTAAAATCATTAATCTGTATCTTTTATATGTTTACAATGTAATGATAAATCTATAGAATTTCTCTAAATCTTTTGTATGTTGATAATGCACCGATAAATCTTTTGTATGTTGACAATTCAATGATCAAATATTTATAGTTTATTGTCAATTAAAACTATTGTTGTAGATCAGTTTAACAACTCGTTCTCACTTAAGAATACCATTCCATGTGTATTAATTGACTATTGACAATTTTATTGTGTGTTTTATTAAGCAATAACATTGTGTCTCTATCACATTTCCAACTTCACATTATCCATTGTGATGGTACAAACTAAATTTTACAGTGGCATCAAGATCCCTTCCACTATTGTTGATGCACAAGATAATGTGGACATATTTGAAAGTGACTTGGGTCAATATAAAAGGAGAAGGGATGAATTTAATTTTACTATCTTTGGAGATAAATACAAATCTGATGATAAGAGTTTACTTATATTTTTTTAAAGTAAAGAATGTAACAAAAGGTTTTCACACAGCTTCGTACCTAGATTCTTCATCATTGTTGAAGGGTACGAGGACAGGAGAAAGTGGAAAAATAACATGTGAAGGTTTTGGAACAAAAAATTGCATTTTTTTAAATAAGAGAATGAAAGACTACAAAAATAAAATAAAATTTTTAGGATGAAGCTCCTAGAAGTACGTTAGAAAAAGGTAAATATGGAGTTGGAAATATGTCATCTATAGACCATGGTACAAAAAACCCTAGAAACAATTAATGAGGAAAGGAAATAAATGTTAGAAATTTCAATGGAAAATGTATAAGAGAGGATGACCATTCATGGGTAGAAACATAAACATTGGAAACAAATGCACAAAAGCACAACGGGTTTTCCTAGTGAATGTAATGAGAAGACTAATTAAAAATGTGTCATTGACACATGTTTGTAAAATGGTTTATATCTAATTTGAACATATTGTTTGAAGTAATTATTTGTATTATCTGTATTAGTATCTACATTATAACATGGTTTCTTGACATTAATATTACTAATGAAAATATAACAATAATTACTATCATCATAAAATTTGGTTATGTTTTTATATTTGATATAATATAAATAAATATTTATGTAACCATATAACACTCTTTCATTTTGAACATGGATTGTATTTTTGTTTCCATTCCAATTGATACATTTCATGTCTTTATTTAAAGGAGTAATTCATTCCTTCCAATGATAAAATTGAATCTCACTTTTATGATTTTTATAGTGCTTTACTTATGTTCCAAACTATTTTCAATAGCCAACTCCATTCCCACTTTGTCTAAAAGGATAACATGTACCCTGAAATTACTTATACTCTCATGACTTATCCCCATTCTAGATAAATGTGTCTTTCCTGTGCCGTTATAGATTTAAAATTTGAAGGCAGATATAAATATAGTGATCCTATTGCTATATTATTCCTTCAGTATACTATGGGTCCCTCCACTACCAATATCCATAAAAAAGTGATGTTTCTATAATGTATCATAATAAGGACCTCACCACTCTTCAACTGAATGATATCATTCCCTCAATCTTGTAGAAGGTAAAATAAATTTATATTACCAACTCTTTAAGTGAGGTAATTTTGGACCAAAATTTACAAGATATCTTGAATTTCCAAATGCTCAGGACCCTTGGATGAAAATATCTTTGAAAATATCATGTATGGCTCCATAGATGCACAAAATAATGTCGTGTAATTGTCCCTAAATATTACATATGGTCTCCTCGATTTGTCCAATTGCAAGATATGGATAAAATGGGCTATCATCCTATAATATGCCTCAATATTCAAGTAATTTAAGTGTAATATTTACTATTGTTGTCACTGTTTTAGAAAAATATATATTCTATGTGTGTTTAACATGATACAATGCATACAGAGATAAAAAATACACCATTCATGAAAAGATGTCAATGTGGTGCTAAAAAGACTAGTTAGAACACATATCACTGAGGAAACACATATGGATGAAATTCATTCTCTATTTAAATTTTATAAGATTCAGTTTGATTATTTTTTTGTATATTTAAAGGTGTTCCACTAACATCACTTTTTATACAAAATAAATTCTCAACCAAATTAGATGTGATTTGAGTCTCAAGATTCTAACTGTAAATAATATCAACGCTATGCTATATTAACTGGAAGAATAACATATGAATCTCAATTTTTCATTTTACCTCCCGTTTATGGTCAAAGATTTAAAAAATTATATCTACACCAAATACTGTGAACAAAAGTTCTAAAGAAATTGCAACTGAATGATGACTAAAATGAAAATACATTGGAGTTGTCCAATCTTAAGTGTGAGGGTGTGTCACCTAAGATAAGAAGATATTTATAAGACTTCACCTATGATACCCAACATGCATATGTAAGTAACTAAAAAATTATCAATTCCCCTTGGAAATAAAAAATTTATAATGTACCAACAAGGAACCCAGTCTAATACTGAATGAGAATCTGGTCAGGAGAAATGATTGCAAATACTTCTTTTACTACTCACAATAAATTCCTTAATTTTCAACTCATTCGATAATTTATACATTATTTATCTCCAATATTTTAGGATATATTTGAAACCAACTCAAAAATAACCTATTGATGAGGATTATTATAAAGAAACTATGGAAATAATAATCCCTAATAACAATTCATTATCTATCAGAAAGGATATATGTCACATCCAAAAGAGGAGGAATAAATTGTCACTGCACTAAAAATCAAACTATTGGAGAAATGAAGACAAAAATGTGATCTATTTTAAATTGAAAACATGTATGAATTTTCCCCATCTCTTGGAAACATGGAGATAATTGTAGCAATTATGGACTATGTCAAAGAAACACTATACTCTATAGATGATATCATGAATGTGTTACCACCTTAAGTGTAAGAATGAATTAGGGATACTGGGATGGATTCTATTAAGGTCAAAAAATTAAAACAAATTTATGAATTATCAAAACTCCATGATAAATTGAATCTATAACCTCAGGAGGAATAACAATTAAAGGAGTTAACAAATGAAGAAATGTGGAAAAAAAATGAAATGAAAATTTTAGGAAGAAACTAAAAGAATAAGAGGTCATTAGAAATTTTAAAATATCTAAAGAGGAACATTAAAGGTAAATGAAAATGATGCATTGAGATAACAACAAAATTCCAAAGATGATATAAAACACAATGTATTATATGTAAACAAGCAAATACGAAATATAGGAAGATGAAAGAGGAAGAAAAAACAATAGAGATCCATGAAAGATGGAAAATAAAATAAAAGAAATAAGGATACAAGAGGAGGAGGGAGAAACATAAGAAATAGAAAAAAGAGGAAATAGAATACATTAAGTGGGAATCAGCCAAGATGATATAACAAGCCAAATATCTAACCATTAATAATCATTTCCACTTGAATTTTCAGCAATACATCTTTGGTCATCCACACATAGATCATAGGCACAAAAATCCTACAATAGGTTGTGTATTTTGATGAATATATAAGGTACACATATGGGAGTATAAATACTCAACTATTCAGTTGAAATATCCTCCAAATCGAGGTGTTCTAATTGCAATAATTTCGAAAGTTTTTTGTCTTATTTAAATTTCTAAAGCTCTAAATAGATCCAAAGAGACACACATGTATATTGATAACTGTTGGTGAGAAAAAATTTGTCGGGTATAAAAATTAGGTGTCTCTACCAACATTCATGAGGTTACATCCCTCTGCATTAAATGTTACATCTCCCATTATTGAAAATAAACTAATCCTAATCCTATTTAAATTTTTTGGGTGGTCAATTTTTTTCGGGGATCACACAGGGACACTCCACTGAACCTGTGGAAAATATCTTGTACCGGGGTATAAGGGTGGAAATTACAAAGATAAAGGTAAAGAGGGGGAAATTATGTAAGGAAGATTACTGCCATGAGTAGATTATAGAGTTCACACCCAATAAGTATAGTAGTTCAACCTTCAATATAGAGGAAAGCACAATGAAGCTTGAGGGACCAATGAATTAAAACACCAATGTTTTTAAATTCATCTATCAAGGACACAAAGTTCCTCTCCAATTCCATATAGGATCAAATATGCTTGGAAAGTGCATGAAAGAGAGAAATAGAGGAAAAAAAAGAAAGGGAAATAGAAGAAGTGTAGCTTTTATTCCATCTGTAGTGATGAATACAAAGATTCAACAAAGCTATCACAATGCTACATAGTAAGATTCTTGAAAAATATAAATCCCTTTGGAATGGAGAGGCCATCCCAATTTATAGAAAACTAAATTGTCCTTTCACTTCCCTCACATGACTCTTCGTTTCCATAGTCCACTCATGACCTTTCATTTTCAATGAATTAAGTATTTCTCTTATAATGTTAAGAAAATACTTTTTACAAATTTAAAATAGATCACTTAAGTGAATAGGATGAAATACAATAATGACACATAACTAAGAACTAGAATGGAGAGAGAAAGAAGAGAGGGAAAGAGAGGAAGAAGGAAGGAATGAAGGGAAAACTCTCCTCATGATGAAATTTTGTGAATGCCTTGATGCATTCATGAACTTTGAGAAAATATTTCTGCCATTGGTGATCTTCTACACTGATGAAGATTACTCCCTTGAATAACTTTGAATCATTTTCCCAATATAGTTATGACCGCAAACTCTTGGACCATAGAATGAGTGTTCAAAAAAATTGTTCTAAGGTTTACTGCTACAAGCTCGAGATGAACACATACAATGTGCACGATGACCCTCCTTGAAACTTGATTAATCAACTCCTTGACTCATCGAAATTGTTTTGATAAAATATCTTTGAATCACTCAGATATTTAAGTGATGAAGATGAATTAACATTATCTTCCTTATGATGCCCTACTTTTTTATATGAGATGATCATTCCAAACCAGGAAAAACCACCATCTCTTCATGATTGATTACACTTGAAAAACTAGACCAACCTGTGCACTTGAAATTCATGTTTCTTTGACACTTACTATATTTGGAAGGGACAACTTACTATCTTTAGTAAGTTTCAGAGTTTTCCTTTATGGATCCAAAATGGTGATATCAACCTGAATAATTATTCCTCAATGTCTCGTTGTGCCAAAATTTCCCTTTGAGAACAACCTACTATTTTTAGTATATACACATGGGGCAACTTACTATTTTTAATAAGTGTCGTAATTACCTTTTCCCAACCTCAACTGGATATGGTATCTTGAATTATTTATTCTTACTGTGTTCCTCTCATGTTTTGGACCAACTCGCTATTTATATAAGGGGCTTGTGGAACCACTTAATATTTTTAGTAAGTGTCAATTGCGAGCCGAGATGACTTTTTTTGATGACTTTTCCTATGATACTCACTTTGTGTTCACCAAATTATTTATAGCCTCTTCAAATGGTTTCTTACTCAAATGAACAAACCCCTATGTATAAAGGCATCCTATTTTTAGTAAGTGCACCATGGATGTCATATTGCAACAAAATAGGTCTTGACACTCTAGGTTTTATTCTCGGGTTCTACGCTCTGAATTTTGAGTAATTCCTTCATCTGAAAAAGTGGGAAAATGATATTTTCATCACCAGGGGAAGAATACAAAAATAAACACATCCCTCCTTATACCTAAAACATAGGGGGACTTCATGTTGCAAAAACTACTTCACGCGAAACTAGATTTTTCAACGAACATTCTCTCCAACTTTCGCACAATTTCACCCACTGGAACCCTATGAAGTGGAGAGGTAGCTCACTAATTTTTTCCACCACTGTGTCATGGCAGAAATTAATGGAGCTTGAAATTTTCATTTCTGATTTTTTTCTGTGTTCATGAAGAAATCAACATTGTGATAGGTTTTTACTTCTTGTCTCACTGGTGAAATTTTTCTTCCATCTGATTACCAGTTTGACGGGAAATTGAGCTTGTTCTTCATGGAGATGTAAGTGAAATTTATTCACTGTGAGAATTACTGTCTAAGATTGGGAGTTTTTAAGATTATTTTCTAATTGCCTTCGAGAGTGAAGAACTCAGAAACATATGGTTCTTTGTTTCATGCACTGGCTTGCAAGATATATTTGAATCTTCATCTCACAAAAATGGAGGTTTCTAAAGAATTCCTTCGCTCTTCTATTTTGTTCTTCATTCCTATGGCTCTTTCGATCAATCTTTTCTTTGAAACTTGTACATATTAATGGAGTGGAAGTTTTTGTTTCCATGGTGGATCTAGTTCAAAGCAATAATGGTGGACTGAGGTGTTCTCTACAACTTTTCTTCTAGTAGTGAGAAATAACAAGAAATAACAAACAACTAGAAAAATTTACAAATTTTTGAGTTTGAGTTGGGAAAATTTTCATGTCCCTGACGTGCCTCACCTCAAAGGGATGTGAGGGACATCAAGTTTCAAATTGCACCTCATCTTGACATGTGGTTAGAGATCCGATAGCAGGGGATTAAGGGAAAAACAATAGCTTTAAAGCATTGAGGGGTTGGAAACTGGTCAGATGGTTGACCAGAAGTCTCCTTAGGGGCTGGGAAAATTTTTCCAACCTTGATTTCCTTGACCTCAAAGGGACATGAGGGACATCAGTTTTCACGGCCTGCCGGTAAGTGCAACAAGTTGGGGGACAAAAAAGGGGTCCTGAGTGGATGTCATATTGCAAATAACAACATAATATCAACTTGTAGGGTGTATTAGTAATGCATACACTCAAAATTACAAAAACTTATATGAATATGAATCATAGCATCTGGAATCTAGTTTCTAAAATACTAATTTTTTTTAAAAATGGACAATTTTTATCTATACTAAACACTTAAAATTCAATGACTTGGTATTTGTTTTAAAAATGCCTATAAGACTGTAGTTCGCTTTCCCGTGATTTGGATGACCTAAAATTGATATATATATTTTTCCTTTGGTGAGAAGTTAGATGTCGCTATGTATCTTGTAATAGATTTTATTTTGTATTTTTTTGAGCAAAATTTTATTTTTTTCTGTTTTTTTCCGTGAAAGTGGTCTAAAAACATAAAGAAAACAAAGAACTTTCTATTTGCTTGCCATAACTTCATCAAAAAATATTGAAATCAAATAATTCTTTTTTTAAACATGTATATAATTTCACCATAGTTGGGAATGGTATAAGTTTTATCACATTCTGACTAGTGAAACAAAATTTGCATTCTTAAACATAGACAAAAACATTCACGGGAAAACGTGTCTTAAAGACCAAGTATTAGTAAAAATTAATATAAAATGATATTTATCCTAATCTATTCACTTTAAAATCAATATTTCTACAAATCTAACAATCTCCCCTATGCGATGGTACTATTTTTATGACATATTTTTTACTTTTCGGCATGGTTCAAGTCTGTGGAAGAATAAATTTGATGTTTTACTTTTCTTGATGTAAAATTCAAGATTTTATGTCCACTTAATTGTCCCCCAACTTGCTGCACTTACCTTGCCAGGCAATGACATGTGGAAGCAATCCAACAGTGAAGGATTTGAGCTCCCGCAAGCACCTCAGAGCTGAATTGGTGATCTTGGAGGTTGCATGAGGGTGCATAGGTGTTATGTGGGGTAGGAGAATTTTTCAAACCTTGATGTCCCTGACCTTGATGGATGTGAGGGAAAAAAAATATCGGTAGGCTCATGGAACTGACACATGTCATTCCAAAATTTGACTAATTCCCAAACTCGCTTCAAGAGGGCAACTTGAAACAACGATAACTTGAGCTCCCGATGGACGTTTGTGATGAAATTTTATATTATCATGACTATAAATGGCCTAATAAATCCAATGGTGGGGGTAAAATGTATTAATTCTTCCATTTTGTCCATGAAAAATTAGAATCTGTATTTGGTACTCTACTTGTGCATGAGAAAAACTACTTGCAAAAACATTGTGCCAAAGTGTCGTGAAAAACATAATTTCACCATCTTGTAGGTATTTGAATTAAATTTTTGAATATATTTTGTTTTTCTCCTAAATCCATCTAGAGCTCCCAGAATCAGCTTCGGAAGCTCAATGGTTGTTTTGGCATGTGCACTACATAGGCCTGTGAACCCTAATTTTTGTGGAACTGTCCCAAGTTCTTTGGATCCTTCTTGAATATTCCTGAATAAATTAAAATATATTCCTAGGCCTTTGATTCACCTCTATTTCCTGTTTGGCCTTTCTGTTCCACTTCATGGGGTTGGTCCAAACCTAGGAAGGCCAGTGATAGCCCTTCCCACAACTACCTAAAGTTTGCATTTTTCAATGAACTCCCAAAATCACCTAGGGGGTTGAATTAAATTTACTAAATCACCTAGGGGAATGAGTTAACATGAATTGGGAGGTCATCAAACTAACTGGGAAGACCCGAGGTATCTCAGAAGGATAGAGCATGAAAGTTTTTGTACATGGGTATTGATGGCATGTTGGAAAATTACCAATTTCTTTGTTGCACATTTGCATGAAAACAACTGGCTCTAGCTTGAGGACATGACAAGAACTGAGTACAGTAAATATGTGACATGGAGAATCTAGAATATTAAATTTTTACCATATAATCTATTGACCAGTGCCTTATCCATTGGGCCCAGTGGAGTCACTAGAAAAATAGGTTACACAACTTTCTTTATTGAACACAGACTCACACAAACAAATAAACGGAAGGGAAACACAACATGGGGGAAAAAAACAACAAGAAAGGGATATTATGTACGAGGGGAGGGAAATTTACAAAGGTGGGGAAAGGATATACACATACCTAGCAACGAGTTGAGACAAGTACATTCCATCATGAAATAGAAGATAAAAGTAAGGCCTTTGAAGCACAAAAAATGTTATTTAATCAAACCATGATTTTGTGATGGTTTTTCATGGCTTGAGAAGAAGAAGGCTGACCAAATTTCCATCTTCATAATCATACTGCATAGAGAATGGTCTTTCATCCAATGAACAGTTCATTATCTTCTCTGAGTTCTTGTACCTTGATGCTCTGTGATCATGTGATCATGTGACACCATTCTTGCACATCTTCTAGAGTTGTAAAATTTCTCCCCTCATGAAAAAAGTCATCTTCTTCAAATTGTGACTTCAAATAATCTCTAATATCATAAAAACACTTGGAAGGAGTGATAACAAACTAATTTTCTTCCTATTTACCAACTTATTTGGATGTCCCACCTTGTTTCCTGCAAATCAACTCAACATTTTCCTTATTATCTTCCTCCATGGAAGGGACGTTGTCTTAAATATTAATAATATTCAAAGAAGATTCCACAAACTTCCTTCTTTTTCACTAATGAACCTCTTCACATTGTGTGAAAGGAAAAGGAATGTTTTCACATCCATTCTCATCAACTAAGGCATGGGGGGAGTCACCTAGTTCATCCATTGGCTCTGTTTCAGTATCAAACATTGGTGAATAAAAAAGAGGAGCATGAATAGCCTCATACATGTCTTGAATTTCCATGGCCTAAGTCAAGAGTTCAAGGCTGAGTTGAGGATCTTCAGTTTCTTTTGCAGCCTTAAAAATGTCTTGTACTGATGATTCTTCTGAGTCTTCCATATATTCATATTCATTGTTATTGGAATAATCTTCATGTTTTGCCTCTAGGTGATGGTTAAAAATATGATCCATACATGCCCATGGCTCATTTGAAACATCTTTGTTTGCCACTTACATGCTTTCTGTTGCCCAATATTCACTTCCTTGCAAGCACGAGCACACTTGATTCATGACACCTTCTCAAAAAGTGAAAATCTACATGATTTTTGGGAATGGTACTCCTTTAGGCTGAAAATCCATATTGTCTTCTTCTTGGTAAGAAGCAGAGAACCATCTTGGGGAAGTAGTATGAGAAGAATTTCTAGCTACATCTCAACCATCCATTATTGGATCTTCTTGCTTAGGTGAAATATGAAAGGACATTTTTTCCCTGTGATGATGATTCTACTCCCCGACTAAGTATAGGTTGTGTTTAAATTGTTCGTTCTCCTCAGCTTTGAAAAGAGAGTTGGATTCTTTCATTCGATCATCCATGATTGCATTAGGAAGAGAGTTTGATTCTTTTTCTTCCTCCATTTCTTCATGCAACATTTCTACATCACTTGAAGAATCAAAATAGGAGGGAAGATTATCTATGGTCACCTTAATTCATCATCTTCAGACCATGATGTCAGGTGGCTTTCTTGCACTTCTTCACATCTCTCCATTTTATTACTATTTGAAAGATAAAAACTTCAAAAAATATCATTCATGCATACTTTGAATTGGTCATCTTCTTCATCATTGGTGGAGTCTTCAGAGAGCATTGGATCTTCCATTATTTAGAAAGGATCTTCCTTTATTGAATATATTATTACCCCTATGTGTTGTGCCTTGAGTCATATGGAATTGTTGAATGGTGATTCGATCTTCATTTCTTCTACTTCTTCCTCCACGATGTTTCTTTGTCTTTCATTGGAAGGTTTCATGATAAGATATTCTTCAGGAGCATCTAGGAATATTTTGGGAATGAAAACCTCATAGTATGAGCAGCCATTAGAGTCTTCTTCCATAGGGTGCATTTTTTCTTCTTCCTCCATTTTATGTGGACCTTCAGGAGTTCATATCTTCTCTGTAGGGCTAAAGCATACCTCCAAATTTCATCCAAGATTTTAGGGTAAAAAATTTCCTTCTATTATGCTCTGAATCCTTTCCTAATTTTTTTTTTTTTTAAATATTCAATTATTCATCACCGTATGCAATGAATTCATCTAGAGAACAATATAAGGACACCGTTCTCAATGTTGTAGTGAGTTGTGTGAGATTGCAAAATTGATCTTTATTCTTCACTGAGCTGGAAGTAACAAATTTTCACTGTGACCATTCCTTTTTGTGAATGGGAGGTATGAAGGTGAATTTTTAATGGAATTCAAGAGTGAATAAATTAGAAATAGATGGTTCTTCGCTTCATGCACTAGATTGCAAGATATGTTTCAATATTCATCTCATGACAATAGAGGTTTCTAAATAATTACTTCACTCTTCTCTTTCAGTCTTTGTTCCTCTAGCTCTTTCAATAAATTTCTTCTTTAAAAACTATGCATATTCATGGAGTGGAAGGTTTTTTTTCCATGGTAGATCTGGTTAAGAGAAACAATGGTGGTTTGAGGTGTTCTCTAGAACTTTTCTTCTAGCAATGAGAAACAACAAGAAGCGGAAAAAAATTAGAATTTTTTTCAAAATTTTGAGTTTGAGTTATGCAAAATTTTCATTTATGTGACCTCCCTCACCTTAAAGGGACATTAGGAACATCAATTTTCATATCCCACCTCAGCTTGACATGTGGCAGAGATCTAACGACAAGGGAGTAAGGCCAAAAAAATCAGCTTTAAAGCATTGAGGGTTTGGAATTTGGTCACATGGCTGACTAGAAGTATCCTTAGGGGCTAGGTGAATTTTTAAAACCTTGATGTCCGTGAACTCAAAGGTATGTGAGGGAAATTAGTGTGTACAGCACATCAAGTGATGACATGTGGCAGTGATCCAACGGTGAAGGATTTGAGCTCTCGCAAGTATGTGGGGAATGAACTGGCAATCTTGGAGGTTGCATGAGGGTGTTGAAGTCTTATGGGGGCTAGGTGAATTTTTATAACCTTTATGTCCCTAACCTTTATGGAAAAAAAATCCTTCCATGATCCTTGTGTTGACACGTTTCCTTCTAAAAGTTGACTAACTCCTAAACTCGCTTCAAGAGGGAAACTTGAAACATTTATATCGTGAGTTCCCAATGGAATTTTTTGATGAAATTTTATATGATATTGAATGTAAATGGAATCATGAATCCAATAGTGGGGCTATCAGTTATTAATTACTCCATTTTATTCATAAAAAATTGTATTTATATTTGGTACTCCACTTGTGCATGAGAAAAACTACTTGTAGACCCATTACACAAAAGAGTTGTGAATTTTTTTTTTTTACCATCTTATAAGGATTGAAATTTCCTTTCCAAATATGTTTTATTTTTCTCCTACATCCATCTGGAGCTCCTAGAATCATCTTTAGAAGCTCAACATTTGTTTTGGCATGTACACTGCTTAAGCCTGTGAACTTTAATTTTAGTGAAACTATCCCAACTTCTCTGGATCCTTCGTGAATATTCCTAAATCAATTACATGATGTTCCTAGGCATTTTATTCACCTCCGTTTCTAGTTCATATTTTTTATTACACTCCATGGAGTTGCTCCAATCCTAGGAAGGCTAGTGATAGCCCTTCTCACAACTGCCCGAAGTTTGCATTTTTCAATGAACTCCTAAAATAACCTAAGGGGTTGAATTTAGTTTCTTAAATCACCTAGGGAAATGATTTAACATGAATTGGGAGGTCATCGGCTTGATTGGGAAGACCCAGGGTATCTCATAAGGATAGAACATGAAATTTTTGGTACAAGGGTATCATTGTCATGTTAGAAAATTGTCAATATTCCTTGTTGCACATTTACATGACAAAAATAACGTTATCCATTAAAATTTGATGGAAAATGTAAAGTTATGTTTATTTATTTTTCAAAATAAATATTTTTTGGATAATTTATTTTTATACAATAGAACCATTCATTACAAAGTAAATCCTTAGAACTAATTCATTCACAGATATGATTAACAATAAATATAGTAAATCCTTTACATAAATATTGACTTCATTTCCCATGACCCATAAGATTAATTAATTATGTGTTTTTTAACCCAATTTATTTTCATTCGAGGTTACATGTTGTACATGATATTCATTTGGTATATTTTCAGACTCATTTGATTTAATTTCCATGCTAAATTTATTATAATTTGAATCCAAGAAACCTATAAATACATAAGTAAATTTATTATAATTAAACAAACAATAATTTGAAGCTTAAAAAAATAAATCCATTTATTTCTACTTGTTATATTGATAATTGCATTGAAAAGATAAGTTTTGGGGTAAATGTCTTATACTCCAGATTGCTTATTAAAATCCAATATGCTTATTAAATGCAAAGTTAGTTAGGGGTTTTTTGAACTGAAAAATGAGAAAGGGATAAATCTTGAATGGGGAGTTATTTTTACTCATTCCTTTGTGGATATTGAGGAATTTAGTTAAGGATAATAATGAACATTGCAAGAAAGTACAACAGAAACAAGGAAACTCCATTTTTTCATGGTGATAGTGACCATTTCATCAATAATTTATGAGTTTGACATATTTTTTTAAAGAATTAGTGAATCTCTTACTATGTACAATAATCTATCATACTACTTCCTCTCTCAAGTTTGGTTTCCACGTTTGAAGAAAAAATACCATTGATTGAAAACTAGTGTTTTAATATTACGTGGTCTGCAATGTCAATACAAGGTGGTTTTTGAGGGTCAAGTCAGACCTGTAGAAGGAGTGAGAAGATAAGTGAGAGGATCAAAATAATTCAAAGGCTAGTTCCATGTGGTAATAAAATGGATACAACTTCCATGCTTGATGAAGTAGTGAACTATCTCAACTTCCTTAAAAACAAGGTTATAGCTCTACAATCCATGTCTAATAATAAGGTTGATAACAATATGAATATCAATTCCATGCCCAATTTCTGCTCAGTTGGTAGTTCTCTACATTCCCTATATTATTTTAATATTTCTTTTAATTATCATATTTATCATAATAATTTATTATAAAGAATTGTTCATTAGCAACTGTAACAAAGATAGCTCATGACCTAGAATCTAAAACTTGCTCAGGAATAATAATCTAGGCTAGTCTCAATTACCTAAATCTGTATCCATGTTGTGAGATATATTTACTTATTTTATTTATGGTGACA
This sequence comes from Taxus chinensis, assembly GCA_019776745.2. NCBI lineage: Eukaryota > Viridiplantae > Streptophyta > Pinopsida > Cupressales > Taxaceae > Taxus > Taxus chinensis. The sequence continues at coordinate 662,701,201 of CM034146.1, forward strand.
TTTAATAGTGAAAATTTAAGTTGGGGTAATTTAGTTATGATATCTTGACCTAATATGAAACATAAAATCTTCAATTCCATGTTGTGTAAATATCCATTATTTGTCTCTAATCGCTTTTGTTCTTACATAGTAGACTAATAGATGATTAAACATGGAATATGGTGGAAAATATTATGATCTTGTTTTGTGAAGCTAAATGGCATGGCTGAATGTGTACACATATACTCATCACTTTGAGATTCATAACCATAAAATTCAGATATAAAATTTCCTCTATACAATGGGGTTAACACTAATTATCTTACAAAATTTTATATGAAGATCACAAGTTTTGATTATGTAGGACCAAATAAATATGGAGTCCTAAGAAAGGATCTAGAATCATAAAGGCCAGAGTTTTCATGCATAGTTTACTAAATTTCATGATTCACAGAATTTATGGGATGAATCCTAAGCACTAATGCATGGATAATGTAGATGGCCCTTTGTAGAAACTGGAGGGATCAATAAGTTAGAGAATAGATTTAATAAATTGAAAACAATGTATTAGATGACCTTACAACAAGGCTATTCAAAGCTTCATGAATTTTACACACCCCTCAATTGTATAAGATGCAAAAAACCAGACACCACCATTATTAGAGACAAGATCAAAAAATACCACAAAAAAAAGACTTTGTAAACTAAAAAACACATAAAAACATTAATCATTATTTGTCATAAACATAATAAAACTAGACTGTATAAACATAAAAAACACATAGAAAAATAACATTAAGCATTATTTTTCATAAACACAATAAAATCGGATTGTGTAAACCACCAAACACACAGAATACAACATTAAGCATTATTTTTCATACACACAATAAGACCATACTGTGTATACCATAGAATATAATGAAAACAAAATGAAGCATTATTTTTCATATACACACAAAAACCAAACTATGTAAACCACATAACACACATAAAATAACATTAAGCATTATTGTTCATAAACACAAAAATACCTTAGAGATGCATCCAATGTTCCAAAAGACAACCGATGACATGGAAATTGAAGTTTTAGTTAAGAGGGTTTTCCCTAAGATCCATAAAACACAAAATTAAGTGTTTTTAATTATAATAAATACATCATATAATCACATAATATTGATACTCACCCAAAATATTTGTTATAGCTTCAAAACTATCTTTGATTGTTGTACCAGACTGCTTTTGTGTTTTTTTTATCTATTTTTCTTCAATGAGTTGTGTGAGGAAATGTGTATTCCTCATAGACATGAGAATAATTTTTTAAATCTTCCAATATGAATTCATTTTGCTTCCTTTTTTGAGGATTCATCCATAAACTAAACCATAGCCACAAGCAGGTGGTAGAAGTGTCATTTCCACTACTATCTAGAATGAACTCAAATGTAAACGAACCTGCATCATGTAAAATATTTTCAAATTTATGCACATAATATACAAAATAAAATATCTTTTTCATCAGTGTCTGACATGACATTAGACAATGCTTTTAAAAACTCTTTCAATTAGTCAAGCATTTGTAATGCATGCCCATGGTTTCTATCATGTTGCTCAGGGTTGAGGTAATGTGTTTTTTTGTTGTATTCTATCATCACCATTAACTATCACAAAAAATAAAAGTGTATTACTAATTATGAAATAGTTGACATAACAAAAACTATTCAATAATAATAAAATATGTATTGTTAATGACAATGTGGGGCTTCTCTGATGCAGCTTCTTCAGGTATATATTACATTCAATTACTTCTGTAACATGAACATTAGGGTCACCTATAATGATAACAATAATTTTATTAATGTACAATGAATTGTTATCATGATAACAATGATACAACATAGTTGAAATAATGAAACAAAAAAATCCACCCTCGCCACTAAAATTTGGAATCCTTGTAGATGGACTACCATCGTGTGTCCTCTGAAGTTATAACACCCTTAAAACATGTTTGTATGTGTTTATTTTGGTATCCACAAGATAGTCACAAACATAAAAATTTGAGCTGAATCTCCAAACCAAATACCATCGGTCTCTAGATGTTTGAATTCTAACCATGTAAGACCCAGGAATTGTATTGTTTGTGCAACAATCACTACTAAGTATTTCTCTAGCCCTCTTAGTAGCGGCAAAAAATTCCTTCTCCTTGTAATTTTTTAAGAAGCCCGATATTTGTAACTTCCTCTTATTTTTATAAATTAGTTCAACTTGAAACAAAAACATGTACACCAACCAATCCATTCTCCTTGTGCATATTTTTCTTCAATCTCAAAAGTATTGAGTCTTCAAGAAATGATGATATGATTCTATGGATCCATTCATATCCAGATTGGCATGAATGAAGTTGTAAAATTATTTTGACCACATAAGTACAGGTGGAAATAATAAAACCATTAAAAAACTCCTCAAAAAGTGTTAACTGTACAAATATCTACAAATACAATCATAAAAATTATAATTAACACTTACCAATACGCCCCTCTTGCAACCACACCTTTTCAAAATACTCTTTAAAAATTGTCTCCTCCTTGAACGAATCCATGAAATAATCTATGAGGAAAAAGGTCATGTGCTCATTGTGGGGTGATAGTGCACAAGATGTCACCAAGTATCTAAAACATAAGCATCCCAACCTCCTTTTTTGTATATTTATAAGTAAACATTTTGTAGACAATAAATAATGCATAAAAATAAAAGCCAACTCAAGCTTGTAAATATTGTATCATAAAGTGAAGAAAATAACATGTAAATATTGTTTAGCCAAACCCTGCAAACATGCCAAATACATAACAAAAAAAAAAAACTAAATAAATCCCTAACACATAAAGAATATTGTTAGGGTTGTAAAGTGTGCATTAAATTTATACCAAGAAATTGTAGTAGATATGTACCTTATAGCTTGTATTTCAAAAGATACATTATCTGTACTGAATGCATTGACATCCCAATTCATATTTTACCTTTTCCCCCCTACATAGACTTTAACAAGCAATAGATATATGTCTTTGAATTTACTATGGGAAAAAAATTCCCATGCAACAAGAAACTGTACGATAGAAAATCAACACGTGACCTTCTTCGCACTTGATCTCTCAAGGTCATGTTGAGATAGTCAGTGTAGAAATGACTATGAATGTAAGTTTAATGATGGGGATCAAGCTAATTGGGTAATCTTATGTCTTTAACATGTAATATTAGGATCTGTGAGTCTAAGGAAAAGAATGCTATCCTAACTTGAAGTGGTGTGATGGCTCAGTCTGAGATAATAGCTGCTTGGAGACTCCAATCAATGTCAAGATCTATCAAGATTCTATTTTTTAGTTGTTGAACACTTGGAAAATGAATAGCAGGTGCCTCGTATGGATTTCTAAAAAAGGTCATGGAAGTAAGAACAAGAGGTGTGGTATCACCACTAGGAATAATTGGCAATATTCTAGTGTGCTCCTAAAATTCTTACCATGATCGGCTGCTATGTTCAGTAAGTAAAGTTGTGCAATAATATCTAGTGGAAGTGGTGAAGATATGAATACTAATATATGCAAACTAAAGTCAATGTCTAACTGATTAGGAGGCTTGTTGGGTTATGGGACCTAGGGATCACAACCAAAGACTCGTGGAGGTTGTGGTCCTTATATGGTAATGTGCGTAATCAAGCCCTATTTCTAGGAGAAATCCAATAGTCATAGGCTTGATTAACAATTATATTCAACATATTGAGTTGCTTTATTTTCTCAGAAAAAGTTACAGGTATGCATAAGATTGTCAAACATAAATTGGTATCAATGTGAATTATCAATTCTAGCTCGTTGGGTTGTGGAACCAAGGGATCAAAACTACATGTCTTTTCCTATTGTGGACCATTGATGGTCATACATAATGAAATAAAATGATTTTTGATAAGTAAACTAATTATTAAAGGAAATATAATCTATGTTTTTGGAGTTTTCACAATATATCAGATAAAAGTAATAAAAGTAAACTAATCTATTAAAGTAAATCTTTTTGATCTTTTCTAAATTTAAAGCAATGCGTTCTAATCTAATAAATAAACTAAAGGAAAGTAATCAGCCAGATGTAGCTGATTACTTGTGCGAATGTGTGAATCTACTCTAAAACAAATAACCTAATCCAATAAAAAACCCTTCAAACACTACCTCAGAGGTGAAGAATTAATCATGACCCTAAAAGGGGCTATCGTTCCCCACAACTTCCCTGGTAACGTTAAAGATGAAAAATTACTAATGATATGATCTACTTGTGATTGTCTACTCTATTTTATATGTAATTAAAACTAGTGATTTGAAATTAACAATTTAACAAATAAAGAAAATAAACACACAATTCCAACCTGGACAAACAATAGCTTTGGAAAATGTGGTTGTATCTGTATTAGTCCCCCCAGTATGTTCCTTTCTTTATCTGAGTGTTCGTATGATTCCAAGGGATTGGGAATGCAAGAACAACATGAGGAGGATGGTGCTTGAGAAATGGAAACTTGATGGCAGTTTGAATGTAATGCAAGTAGAAGAGAGATAGCACAAGAGATCAGAGCTTAGGTATGTAATTCCTATCAAGATTGTAGTAGAAATACAATGCAAGATACACAAAAATTCTTAGGAATTTTTCTTGAATACAAACGTGGAATATATAGGAATTGAGGATGGGAGGTGCCTTCATGCACAAGGCAAGAAGAAGCAGTTCTAACTAATTAAACCTATTTAAAATATAGGAGGAAGGAGAACCAAGCAATAAAATATAATTTTAGACAATTTTGTTCACAGATGCATGCTAAAAGTGAAATTAAGTGAACCTTCGCATGTTAAAACACACATGAAAAAATCTGAAAAATGCAAGCAAGACCGCCACCCTATATTGGGTGGCAGTTTTAGCACCGCCACCCAGGTAGGGTGGTGGTCCAAGCACTAAAACCCAAAACATGTCCAGAAGGAGGCCAAAATCTTAAAAAGGCCCAAGAAGGCTAAGAAAAGACTTCTAGGTGACAAATATACAATGTGAATGGAAATTGGAGCTTGAATACCTTCTTGAAGAGAGTTGAATCATCATTGGGGACTTTGTAACTATTTTCTGACAATGTAGCACATGTAATTTTGGGTCCGTACATATTTCCCCCTTGGAAAAGCATCTTAGCCATGAAAAGGTGTAAAACATAGAGTTTGAGTATGGCATTCCCAAAATGGGAGTTAGAAGTCATACCTGACATGCTCGTGTGTCGAAATGTCACTGCCCAAATTCCCGCTACCTATAAGAGAAAATGAAGACTCAAGTGCAGATAGATAAAACATTGAAAAATAAACACTAAATCAAAACGACAAGAGGACTTGCCATTTGTGTGGGGATATAGAGGTATACCTATGTCAACGCTCCATCACTGTTAATGCATAAAATCAAAATGAGGTTTAAAAATAACATATATATATATATATATCATATATATAAACTCACTTTTCAATTCATTTGTGCATTCTCGATTTGGCGAAGTTGGAGCTCTGGATTCACAGTGACCGTTTCTGATGAGAATATCGAAATGACCATTGTATAATAGTGATCAAGCTAACATGGTCAAAGGTTAGTTATTTTAACTTTTATCTTTTTATACCTAAAATGTAAAAACTTTGAAAAGTTCACCTAGGGGGGATTATTCTAAAAAAATTATGCCTTAAATGAGTCACTATGGGGGGTGCCCATAGGGAATTCTTTTATTTCATCAAAAACGACCTTTTCTTGCACTTTTGATCATTTTTTAGGGTTAGGGGCATGTTTGGAAAATCGGTTCAGGACCTTCATGCAAAGCAAAGTAGTGGTCACAAGACCACAGTCTTGCATGGAGCAGCAGTTCTGAATAGAATGACCAAAACATTGACTAACTTGATTTTTTTTTTGGAGTTTTCATGTTTTATCATATTTTTGGTGAGATTTTCTTCTTGTATACATTACTAACTTGCTCGTTTCTCATGTTTTGGTGAATTCAGAAGGAGGAATACATCCATTGGATTTGAGAGAGTGTGTGTGATTGGGTCTCTAGGATTCTGGATCAGCTCACACAGGTCAAGAAGGACATTTTATAGATGACAAGTATCTGGAGGATTTTACAGAGGACATATTGTGTGACTTATTTTCCTGCTGGGATGTTGATCAGAACACTTTCCGATTTCCAGGTGTTAGGGTGTGAGTGGACCATTACTCTGGAGGATGTATACTGCATCCTAACGCTCCTGATTCTTAGAAGGAGACTGAAGTTTAGAGATAGTGGGATCTAGGACCGTGACGACACAGTGGGCCATGTATATGGGAGAATTCATTATCTCATCTAGTTTTAAGAAGGGGATGAAGGTCTAGTTGATTGCTATTGCTCCTATTCTGTTCATTCAGAGAGCCATCATGGGTATCATGCTCTCGTGATTGATTGGGTACAAGGGAGGTGAAACCCTTCTGTACTGTTGGGCTCCCATTATCACATATATTGGGGGACATGGGTTTAGGTACACATGGGGAGTAGGCATCCTAGGGACTACCTACGATGACTTATATAGGGTAGTCTAATTGCTAAGGGCAGTCTTTGAGCCACCCCACTTTTTTCATGAGTTGGGTATATGAGCATATCACCCCCTATGGAAGGGGAGTATGGGTATTGGACCCAGCGGCCATTCGGGCAACGAGGTGGAGAGCTATGTAAGTTCTTAGGACACCTCATTAGCCAATGAATTCTATTATTACAACAGACATGGTTGCTACTCCCTACAAAGATATGGTAGGGTTATGGGGATAGGAGGTGACCACGGCGGTAGCTTATTCTACTAAAGGCCATCTAGTTGACATGGCCGGGAGAGTTGAGATCCATCCGTTTGATCAGGTCACTCAGTAGTTTGGCGTACCATATGCTTACATACTTTCCCCCATGGTATTAGTCTATAGGACCATTCAGGAGGCTCAGAGGGGCCCTAGATGAGATCCCGACTAGAAAGTGGTTACTCTAGGTGTTCCTGTTATAGTTAGGTACATGGTTTGTGCTTGATGGGGAATCTGGTTCCCCTCGAGTGCCTTTACCCAAAATTTTGGCTAGTTACTACTCACAACAAAGAGGAGGATGATCCTTTTAGTGTAGACTATGATTCTAAGGAACGTACAGGAGGTGAGACTGAGGAGGAGTCATTTAGAGAAGAGACTAAGGAGGATGAGGGGGGTGATGTGAAGACTAGCGAGGAATCTCGTATGGTAGAGAAGGAGAGTGATCCTTAGTGGCATGCTACTTAGGGGGATGCTGAGAGCTGCACACGAGGAGGCTAGTGCAAAGAGAAATACCTTGCCATAGTATTTGCGATAAAATGCTTAAGACATTATATGTTGAATCAAGAAACAAGGGTTATTGTTAAGTCAGATCTCTTACGGGAATTCCTTACGTAAGGATCCTTATCTAAGAAGGTCGGGAACTTCATAACTCTGATGGGTGAATTTGAGCTAGCGTTTGTTAATCACAAATCTGTCAAATGATAAATCATTGCAGATTGGTTAGCTGATAATCTGTTAGATGGAGGAAATTTGGTAGATCTAGACTTCCCCGATGAGTGTGTACACTTCGTTGAGACTAGGCCCCCAATTGTTGCATGTTCACGGTATACTGACATCATTAATTTTATAGTGAACCATACGTGTACAGAAGGGGAATCATCTCAACAAAGAAGGTAGTTACATGTCATTAACACTAAGTACATTATTGTAGAGTAGGTGCTCTATCGCAAGGCCTTCGACAGAATGTTGTTAAGATGTGTTGACGCAGAAGAATCCAAAAATATTCTTTATGAGTCACATATCGAAGTATGTGGAGGTCACTTTAGAAGCCACACAAATTCTCAAAAGATACATCAGATGGGATATTTCTGGCCCACTCTAGAGCATGACGCAGTAGAGTTTGTGCACAAATGCCACAAATTCCAAGATTCCTCCCATGAGATCCACATATAAGCACAAGCTTTGTAACCAATCACAACCGCATGGCCCTTTCCCATGTGGGGCCTCAATTTAATAGGGAAATTATCTCCCTCATTAACAGATGGCCATAACCTCATAATCACAACCACATAGTACTTTACCAAGTGGGTAGAAGCCATGAATTTTATCATTGTACCCAGGTCTGTGATCGCTAAGTTCATCTTAAACTAGATCAGTTGTAGGTATGGTATCCCACAAGTCATTATCTTGAATAATGACATCTATTTCAAATATGATGAGGAGCATGAATTATGTGCAAAGTTCAAGATAATTCATCACATGAATTCTCTTTATTATCCTCAGGCCAATGGATAAGTTGAGGCTATGAATAAAACATTAAATTCCATCATCCTTAAGACCATTAAGGAGAACAAGCAAGAGTGGAATTTAACTATTTTTCCGGCCTTGTGGGTATATCAGATGTAAGTTAGAATACCAACAGGGGCAACCCCCTTTTCTTTGGTATTTTGTGTGGAAGAAATTTTACCACTCAAGGTTGAAATACTGAGTCTCCATATTTCACTACACAAAATCTTAGGAGAATAAGACTACTGAGAAGCATGAATATCCTAGTTAAAAAGTCCTGATGAGGTTAGACTCAATGCTAAACAATGGCATAGCGTTTACGATGACTCAACCTTATTAGATAAGGATTTTTGCGTAAGGAATGTCTGCAAGTGATCTAAATTAACAATAACCCTTGTTTCTTGATTCAACATACAATGTCTTAAGCACTTTGTCACAAATACTATGACAAGGCATTATTTCTTTACCTGGGTGTAATGTGTGTCATAATCAAGCAACATTCGACTAATAAAATAGACTACACACTCTCATTTATCATCATCCTCTTGATCCAAAATGCAGGCTAGAGAAACATCTATAGCTCATGAATACAAGATCAAAGGGTGATCTGATCTAGGGGCATTAGCATGGGAGGGGAAAATACGAATCATTTCATCGACTCAAGTGCCTCATTACATTCATCTTTCCAATCAATGCAGGAGTCCATTTTCAACAAATTTTTGATTGAATAACAAAGGTCAAGTCAAGGATAAATCTTAGGATTGCCCCAAGTTTTCCAAGAAAATACTTGATGCCAGACTTGTCTATTGGTGGAATCATTTCCAATATAGCTTGGATATTGGCTGTGTAAACATCAATTCATCATGAAGATATGATGTACCCCATGATGTTGCCTCCTGTTACATTGAAAACACACTTTCCTTGATTCAATGTGACATCGTATTCGATTAAGTGAGAAAGGATGATACGAAGCACCTCTGGATGATGGCAACACTTTTTGGCCTAAGCCAGTTGGTCATCCATGTAGGATTCCACAATATTATTTATAAGATCATAGAATATATAATTAATTACTCGTTGGTACATAGAACCAGTGTTCTTAAGCCTGAATGACATGACCGCATAACACTAGGTTCCCCTGGGATCTATAAACATAGTTTTGTCTTGATCCTCTTAAAATATTCTGATCTGATTATACGCAAAGAATGCATCCATAAGAAACAACAACTTGAAACTATATGTTGCGTGAATGATAACATCGATATATGGTAATGGTAAATCATCTTTGGGACAAGCCTTATTTATATCCCGAAAATCTATGTAGATGCAGATCTTCCCATTTTTCTTGAGAACAGGGACTATTTTAGATACCCATTGAGAGTAGTCAACTAGCTTGATGAATCCCACTTGGAGAAGTTTCATCACTTCTTCCTTCACCATAAGGGCCACCTTTAGCTTCATGGGCCTTGAATTTTGCTTAATCGACTTTGAATTTTTCTTACACCGCAATATGTGATGTAATCTGTATCATTTCTTAATAATTAAACATGAATGATTTTTGATGCTCCTTGAGAATGCGAGTATGGATTTCAACCTCCTCAGGAATTAAAGAAGACCCTATCTTCAAAATATTTGGTTCTTCCTCGGTCTCGATATTTATATCGATTATTCCCTCGATTAAGGAGGCATTGCCCTCTTCAAACTCAGGTGGGGCCAAAAGAAAATATAAATCCTCCTCTTTCACTCAAAACACCTACATGGGACCGATATCTCCATATAACACACCAATAGGAATCTTTAACAATATTTTCCCCACACATCCAAAGGATGAAAAAATAGATCCCAATTGTGTGAACAAAGGGATTGTAATAGGGAACCATGATGGAAAAGCCTCAACTTTGTCAAACCCACAAGTGGCACCTCCTTTAGATGGTCACCAACAAATGAAAATTGTGGGGTTGGTAGAGTTGGACACTGAACCGCAAATTAATGCTGCTACTAGAACTACGGGTTATTCTTTGCAGCCTACCCCAATCTACCTAACTACAATAGATGACATTCGTGATATGCTAAGAAAGCTAGTAGGATATTATGATTTTATCAATGAATTAACTAAGACATTCTCGCACATTTCCTTCTTGGATTTGATAAAAAAATCCCCTGCTCATAGGGCTGCTCTACTAGAATCATTAGGTCTTGGTCATTGTGATAATGTCACCCCTCCGCTCAAAGGAGAAATAAATCACGTGCACTTTGATGTCTATCCTCCAGGGCATCCTGAAAGATATTTTGGATTTGTATTCGACATCAAAAATATGCCCACACACACTGAAATAGTTCATAGAGGCAATTTAGCATTGTTTTTACAAGTTTGTTCATATCAAAAGATTTAGTAAATTCTGATATGAGTTGCTTGAACAAGTGTATTGAAACCTCTGGTATCCTATAGTACCGGTCGAGAGAAATACCTTCTAGCATGTTAATGAAATGTTTTGCAATGACTGCATCCTATGGGAGTAGATGTTGAATGGCCATTGCGTAAGCCTTGATGTGGATGTTAGGATCACCCTCCCCTTTGAATTTTGGAAGATCAGGAAAGGGTCTTAGGAGCATGACTGTTTGAATGGAGAAGTCTAGGGGCTCCTTGAGATATTCAAAAAATGTCCCCATTGCGTATGTTTCCACCATTGAAGATCCTTGTTGGGGAGGTGGAGGTTGCATTGGTTGTTGAAATGGGACAACATATACATTTTTTGGGGCATATGGCATCCCCTGTGGTTGTCCATATGGACCTAAGTAGGTAAACATGTCCACCTATGGAGATTTAGAATACATGTGTACATAGGGGGGTTGATTACCTTAGTATGGAACCAAAGGCATAAAGCCAAGGAAAATTGCATTTCCAGCTAGTATGGCATTTGAGAACTCACTTCTAGCTAGTGGCTATTATAGATATCCATACGTGGCATGAGGGGGCCTACCCAATGTGTCAAACCCCATAAGCTGATCTCCAGGGATTTGAGTATTCATATAAATTGGAGGATTCTGTGTAGTAGGCATTTTTTCATAATTCTGTGGGTAGGGAGAAGTTTGTGCTTGCCCTGTGTATGAATATTGAGTATTTTGGGAAAGCTCTATCTAATTGAATTTGTGTAACAAATTTGAGATGAAATCACCCATTGACAGGGTGATGCTTTTCTTAGGTGGTTTTTGTTGAACCCTCAGAGGTTGTTGAGGAGTATGGTATCCTGCTATGAATTTTTTGCTATGTTGCCACCCCTCATTGGTAGTATTCTTAGTTGGTGGAGGGGTATCGTTATTGTTTTGGAGTAGGACATCACCTTCTCCTTACAACCTATCAAAATCTCAATTCATGTTATGGAAGTCTTGTTCACTCCTAGCATATCGTTCTAAATAATCCTTATCTAGATGTAGGAGTTGGTCTGATTGCATGCTAATGGGCTGTCAAAACAATACCCGAGGAGATGAAACTTCTTCACCAGTGAAAGTCATGTTATTTGAACTTGATTGTTCATGAGGATAGGTCTACGTGACTTGGTCAAGTTACTCAATACGTACAGAGGAACCAACATTGGTTCCCTGAAGTAGATGGTTTTGATTTGATGAGCGGTTGTCCACCCCTCAAGGTAATTTTGATAACCCACATTAAAAGTGAAGGTGATTGTTGTGGTATACTTGATTAGTAGTTGTACATGTCAAAACCTGGGATGGGATGACCATACTCATCATATCCTGACATATTCAAGGGGTATAAGAATTACCTTAGAATAAAGGATGGACGAAGAAAGCATAAATGTTTAGAGAATATCTCTTCATGTCAGGTTCACCAATTTGTAGGAAAAAAAATCAACACGTGACCTTCTTCACACCCGAACTCTCAAGGTCATGCCGAGACAGCTGGTGGTTGGGAGTGTAGAATGAATGTGAATGTGAGTGTAATGATGAGGATACAGCTAATTGGAAAATATTATGTCTTCAACACGCAGTATTAGGATCTGTGATTCTAAGGAAAAGAATGATCTCCTAACTTAAAGTGGTGTGATGTCTCCGTCTGATATAATAGCCACTCAAAGACTCCAATCAATGTTGAGATCTGCTGAGATTATGTTCAAGTTTTTTTTTGTTTTTGAACACGTAGAAAATGACCTGCAGGAACCTCATATAGATTTATAGACATGGTCATGGAAGTAAGAACAAGAGGCATGGTATAGCCACAGGGATTTATGGGAATTTTTTTGGTCTAGTCCAAAAACTCTTAGCTTGATCGTTTGTTATGTCCAGTAAGGAAAGTTGTGCAATAATATCTTGTGGAAGTGGTTAAGATTTGAATACTAATGTACGTAAACTAGTGTCAATGTCTAACTAATTAGCAGGTTTGTTGGGTTGTGGGACCTAGGGATCACAACCAAAGACTTGTGGAGGCTATGGACCTTGTATGGTAATGCGCGTAATCAAGCCTTATTTCCAGGAGCAATCCAATTTTCATAGGCTTGATTAGGAAATCTAATCTATTTTTTTGGAGTTTTCACAATATATCGGATCAAAGAAATAAAAGCAAACTAATCTATCAAAGGAAATCTTGTTGATATTTTCTAATTTTTAAGCAATGAGTTCTAATATAATAAATAAACTAAAGACAAGTAAGCAACTATACCTAGATGGTTACTTGTGCAAATGTGTGAATCTAATCTAAAACGAATAACCTAATCCAATCAAAAACCCTTCAAACCCTACTTCAGAGGTGAAGAACAAATCATGACCCTGAAAGGGGCTATCATTCCCCACAACTTCCCTGGTAACATTAAAGATGTAAACTTAGTAATGATTTGATCTACTTGTAATTGTCTACTCTATTATAATGAATTATTTTCTACTCTATTTGATATGTAATTAAAACTAGTGATTTGAATTTGACAATTTAACAAATAAAGCAAACAAACACATAATTCCAACCTAGACAAGCAAGAGCTTTAGAAAATCTGGTTATATCTGTATTTTTCCCCTCAATATGTTCCTTTCTTTCTCTGAGTGTTCATGTGAGTCCAAGGGACTGGGTATGCAATAAAAACATGAGGAGGATGGCATTTGAGAAATGGAAGGTTGATGGAAATCTAGATACAATACAAGTAGAAGAGAGATAACACAAGAGATCAGATCTTGGCTATTCAATTCCTAGCAAGATCATAGCAGAAATACAATGCAAGATACACAAAAATTCTCAGGCCTTTTTCTTGAATACAAGTATGGAATATATAGGAATTGATGATGGGAGGTGCCTTCATGCACAAGGAGAGAAGAAGCAATTCCAACTAATTAAATGTATTTAAAAATAGAAGGATGAAGGAGAACCAAGAAATCAAAGATAATTTTAGACAATTTGGGTCATGGATGCATGCTAAAAGTGAAATTAAGTGAACCGTCGCATGTTAAAACACACATGATGGAATCTGGAAAAAGCGGGCAGGACCGCCGCCCTACGCAGGGTAGTAGTTTCAGGACCGCCACCCTGTTTTGGGTGGTAGTTTCAAAACTGCCGCCTAGGCAGGGCCATGGTCCTGAAACTAAACGCCAAAACATGTGTAGGAGGAAGAATAAAGATGGAAAAAGCATGAGAAGGCTAATTAAAGACATCTAGGCAAAAAATATACATTGCAAATGGAAATTGGAGCTCAAACACCTTCTTGAAAGGACCTGAATCATCATTTGGGACTTTTGTAACAATTTTCTGACAATGTAACACGTGTAATTTTGGGTGCTTACAGAAACCCAACCTCTTACTTGTCAAAAAAAAGAAGTGTGTATAATTGGTACAAAGAAAATATGTAAACAAAAATATGGTTAGAATGAGAATGACATAAACAAGTATATCCAAATATAAAATATTCATAGAAATGAGATAACAATGACCTTTCCCCATATTTATTAGTTTAGAGCATTTAATACATTGCAATGATGGAGTTGTGGGAATGAAAACCCATCATTTTGAGCATCCATGGTGTTTGAGAGCCCAATGTGAAAGGCATGTCAGTCCCACATGACCTCTGATAATAGAAAAATGAAACCCTCTCTGTGACAAGTCACAAGTTGATAGTAGTTATTTCGTTTTGGTGTTTTTTGGATCTAATGCACTTGACCCTCCTTCATGCATTTAACACATCTTTCCTAGTTATGAAATCGTCCCTTTTTTTGAAAATTCTCACCAACTCAGGATCCGTGTAGTTCCTTTTGATAATGGTGTCAAAATATATACAAGCATACAAAATAGATTCAATGCATTACTTGTATTCAAATGATAAACTAGGAGTGAAACCACTTCATGTATCAAAGCTTGTGTCCTTTGCACCATGGAAAAATTCACCGTTCATATCACAATGATACATATCATTATATATGATATGTGCCACATTTATTCTACCAAACATAATCATCACATTAAAAAGACACTGACATCCATAATTTTTTAAAACCTCCTTATTCTTTCACTAATAGGTGGTTTGTCCATCTTGTCGTCAAGGTTATAAAAACAATAGTAGCAGAAATAAAAGGAAATACAAACTGATATTAGGTATGGAATATGAAAAATTTAGCACTAAGATATGTGAACATTATTGCAAAGGTGTACCAAACATTAATTTAGTATAAAGAAACATGCAGTACATAATGGTAACATGTGGTGCTCTTTATTCCATCGAATCTATGGATATCCATTTATTCTTGTATATGAATGTCATCTCGATGCTATTGAGAAATAATTTAACTTTAATAAAGGCATCAATCATTGCTAGAGATATTGCCACACAAAGATCCAAATAATCATTATCTTCTCTTATTGGTGTCTATTCAAAATCATCATGTGAAAATGATATTTATCATTTCCCACTTCTTGAACATCTAGGGAAAACAATTATTCGTACTTTGTCTTTCAAGGTATCATAAACAAAATCATGTAAATAAAAAATGTATAAATAATAAGCATGGTATTGATCATATCAATACTTGATGAAATATGACAAAAAAACATAAGTATTATGCTCTTAAGATATTTGTAAACAAACTTGCATAAAATTATGTATATTCTATGTTTTTTGTAAGAAAAACACCCTAATATGATAGTAGTTCTAACAATGTTTTGGAGACGTATTTTTTGGTATACACAATATGTTTATACTGTGTATATGAAAAAATACAACTATGTATGCAACCATGAATGAATGTGTTTTTTATGTGTATTATATGGTATAAAAAAATTCTTTTATTGTGTGCATACACCAAATAGAATAAATGGGTTGAAATTAGTAACTATTATGTATTATGTAGTATACACACTTTCATTTTAAGTGTGTATATGCCAAAAAATGGGTTGAGAGTAGTAATAATGATTTTTATGTAAAATTATATGGTATACACACACTCTATTTTTGTGTGTATGCGCCAAAAGACACCAACACCCTAATATAATACTAGCAGTGAAAATGTTTTGGGAAAGTATTATGTAGTATACACAATCTGTCTATATTATATACATGAAAAAATGTAGTTGTGTATGAAACTAGTAACGATTATGTTGTTATGTGTATTATATATACACACTGTCATTTTAAGTGTGTATGTTCCAAACAAAATAATGGGTTTATAGTAGTAATGACAATGTATTTCTATAAAATTATGTGGTAGTACACAAACTATGTTTTTTGTGCAATAATGTGTCAGGTGGAAGTGGTGAAGACCCTGAATACTGATACTAGTAGTGAAAACTAGTGTCTAATGTCATATTACTGTAGTATAGCATAGCTCTTTGGGTTATATTGTGTACCTGAGGATCTAGTAACCAATTATGTACTCGTGTGCATTCTATTGTATTCACACTTGTCATGGTCAGTGCGTATATGAAAAATCAATACAATGGGTTGACAGGATTAATCTAATAATTGTTATGCTTGATGTAGCAGCGATGGTTTAGCGTCATGGGTTCCACTACTTTTTCATGATTTAGAAAGAAACTCTCATCAGGGAAAGTCATGCAGGTGTGTGGAAGCAAACTGTCAATATGATAAACCTGGTAACCCTCCTTAATGTCTAGTTATCAGAAATTGGCCCATATGGGTTGAATGAGGACCAAGGGACCCCTCCACAACATTATATAGTCTGATATTCTTTTTGTGTACTGTTGATGGATCATACAGAATGAGGATAAAGTAATTTTCACCATAGGATTGAAAACTAATATAGATGGAAGTGGATAATCTGAATCTATGTTATTATGAGTTTTCACAATAGCTATCAGAATACAAAGCAATAATGAGGATCCCAGAAACTAATGACGATTCAAAGGAAATCTATGTCTCCAAATGAAGTCTTTTCTAATTCAAATAGAGTAATGTGATTATCTAATCTAATAAATAAACTTTTTAAAGACTTGGAATTAATTATTTACCTCATAAATGTAGTCATGGTTACTTTATGTGAATGTGTGAATCTAATCTAAAACAAATAACCTAATCCAATAAAAAACCCTGTTAAAACCCTACCTCAGAGGTGCAAGCATGTTGTCTTACATGACCCTAGAAAGGGCTAGTTTGTTCCCCACAATGCTTCTTGGATAGGTAAAATGTTACAAAGAGAAAACTGGGTGTGTGAGTTCCATTCGATATACATTAATTGATTTCCTATTACCTATTGAAATGAATTATATGGTCTACTCTATATAAGACAATATGTAATATGAAACTATGTTCGATTTGTCAATTGACTCATTCATGGAGCTTATAAATATAGCAGTACACACAATTCTTGTACTTGGATTATAGCAATCTTATTTCCCATTTTTAGTGCCTAAAATCTGGCTTGTATTTACGTAATTTGTACAACCATCAATCCTCTTGTTCCTTTCTTTATCTGAGTGTTCATATGAGTCCAAGGGATTAGGTATGCAAGAACAACAACATGAGGATTGTGCTTGAAAAATGGAAGTTTGAAGGCAATCTGGATACAATCCAAGTAGAATAGACATAGCACAAGAGATCTGAGCTTGGCTATGAAATTCCTAGCAAGATTGTGGCATAAATAAAATGCAAGATACAAAATAACTTATCAAGCATTTTTCTTGAATACAAGCATGGAATATATAGGAATTGAGGATGGGATGTGCCTTCATGCACAAGGCAGATAATAAATAGTTCCAACTAACTAAATCACATGTAAAAATAAAAGAGATGAAGGAGATCCAAGCAATCAAAGCTATTTTTAGAAAATTTGGCCCACGAATGCATGCTAAAATTGAATTTAAGTGAATCCGTCACATGTTAAAACACGCATAACAAAATCTAGAAAATTCATTCAGGACCATCGCCTTGTGCAGGGTAGTAGTTTTAGGACCGCCGCCCTATTTTGGGCATGGGAGTTTCAGAACTGCCATCGCCTGGCAGGGGTAGTGGTCTTAGAAACTAAAGGCCAAAACATGTCGCAGAAAGAGGTAGAAAGCTGGAAAAAGCATGGGAAGGCTAATGTAAAGACATCTAGGTAAGAAATATACACTGTGCAAATGGGATTTAGAGCTTGAACACCTTCTTGAAAAGGACCTGAATCATCAATTGGGACTTTTGTAACAATTTTCTAACAATGTAACACGTGTAATTTTGGGTGCTTACAGAAACTCAACCTCTTACTTATCAAAAAAAAGAAGTGTGTATAATTGGTACAGAGAAAATATGTAAACAAAAATATGGTTAGAATGAGAATGACATAAACAAGTATATCCAAATATAAAATATTCATAGAAATGAGATAACAATGACCTTTCCCCATATTTATTGGTTTAGAGCATTTAATCCATTGCAATGATGGAGTTGTGGAAATGAAAAACCATCATTTTGAGCATCCATGGTGTTTGAGAGCCCAATGTGAAAGGCATGTTAGTCCCACATGACCTCTGATAATAGAAAAATGAAACCCTCTCTGTGACAAGTCACAAGTGGATAGTAGTTATTTCGTTTTGGTGTTTTTTTGGATCTAATGCACTTGACCCTCCTTCATGCATCTAACACATCTTTCCTAGTTATGAAATCGTCCCTTTTTTTGAAAATTCTCACCAACTCAGGATCCGTGTAGTTCCTTTTGATAATGGTGTCAAAATATATACAAGCATACAAAATAGATTCAATGCATTACTTGTATTCAAATGATAAACTAGGAGTGAAACCACTTCGTGTATCAAAGCTTGTGTCCTTTGCACCATGGAAAAAAATCACCGTTCATATCACAATGATACATATCATTATATATGATATGTGCCACATATGTTCTACCAAACATAATCATCACATTAAAAAGACACTGACATCCATAATTTTTTGAAACCTCCTTATTCTTTCACTAATAGGTGGTTTGTCCATCTTGTTGTCAAGGTTATAAAAAACACTAGTAGTAGAAATAAAAGGAAATACAAACTAATATTAGGTATGGAATATGAAAAATTTAACACTAAGATATGTGAACATTATTGCAAAGGTGTACCAAACATTAATTTAGTATAAAGAAACATGCAGTACATAATGGTAACATTTTGTGCTGCTTTATTCCATCGAATCTATGGATATCCATTTATTCTTGTATATGAATGTCGTCTCGGTGCTATTGAGAAATAATTTAAATTTAATAAAGGCATCGATCATTGCTAGAGATATCGCCACACAAAGATCCAATAATCATTATCTTCTCTTATTGGTGTCTATTCAAAATCATCATGTGAAAATGAGATTTATCATTTCCCACTTCTTGAACGTCTAGGGAAAACAATTGTTCGTTACTTTGTCTTTCGAGGTATCATAAACAAAATCATGTAAATAAAAAATGTATAAATAATAAGCATGGTATTCAATACTTGATGAATATGACAAAAAAAAACATAAGTATTATGCTCTTTAGATATTTGTAAACAAACTTGCATAAATTATGTATAGTCTATGTTTTTGTAAGAAAACACCCTAATATGATAGTAGTTCTAACAATGTTTTGGAGACGTATTTTTTGGTATACACAATATGTTTATACTGTGTATATGAAAAAATATAACTATGTATGCAACCATGAATGAATGTGTTTTTTATGTGTATTATATGGTATAAAAAAATTCTTTATTGTGTGCATACACCAAATAGAATAAATGGGTTGAAATTAGTAACTATATGTTGTTTTGTGTATTATGTAGTATACACACTTTCATTTAAGTGTGTATATGCCAAAAAATGGGTTGAGAGTAGTAATAATGATTTTTATGTAAAATTATATGGTATACACACACTATATTTTTGTGTGTATGCGCCAAAAGGACACCAACACCCTAATATGATACTAGTAGTGGCAATGTTTTGGGAAAGTATTCTGTAGTATACACAAACCTGTCTATAGTATATACACGAAAAAAATGTAGTTGTGTATGAAAACTAGTAACGATTATGTTGTTATGTGTATATATATACACAGTGTCATTTTAAGTGTGTATGTTCCAAACAAAATAATGGGTTTATAGTAGTAATGACAATGTATTCTATAAAATTATGTGGTATACACAAACTATGTTTTTTGTGCATACGTGTCAAGTGATGGCAACACCCTAATATGATACTAGTAGTGAAAATGTTCTAAACACATATTATGTAGTATACATAGTATGTTTATATTGTGTATGTGAAAAAGTATAGTTGTGTATGAAACTAGTAACAATTATGTTTTTGTGTGCATTCTATTGTATACACACTGTCATTTTAAGTGTGTATATGAAAAACAAAACAATGGGTTGATAGTAGTAATGAAAATGTTTTTTTTTGTAAAAGTATGGGTTACTCATGGGATCCACTACTATCCCATGATTTAGAAAGAAAATTCCTAGGGGAAATCATGGAAGGTGTAGAAGCAAACTACCAATATGATGATCATGGTAACCCTCCTTAAACTCTAGAAGAAATTGTCAATATTTTGAAAGAGGAAAAAGAAACCCCTCCACAACAAAAGATAGTTGATATTTTCTTGTGGGAGGATGATGATAATGAGGAAAATTAATTTCACCAAGGATTGAAAAAAAGATAGATGGAAGTGGATAATATGAATAATGTTATTATGATCCTAGCTATGAGAATACAAACATAATGAGGATCCCAGAAACTATGACGATTCCAAACACTATGTCTCCAAATGAAGTTTTTCAAATTCAAATAGAGTATTGATTATATAATCTTATTTCCCTTTTTTGGGGCTTGGAATTATTTATTTCCCTAATAAATTCAACCATGAATCCTTTTTTTGAGGTGTTTATCAAACTTTGTTTACCAATAACTTGTTAAAATTTTGTAGGGAGCAAGCATGTTGTCTTACATGATCTAGAAATGACAGTTTGTAGAATACAATGCTTCTTGGATAGGTAAATGCCACAAAAAATGGGTGTGTGAGTTCCATTTGTCACATTAATTGGTTCATATTGCATATGGTATGATTTATATGGTTGTGTATATAAGACAATATGTACTATAAAACTATGTTCTTTGTCACTTCACTCATTCATGGAGCTTATATATTTTACAGTATTTAGTTTTCTTGTATTTGATTATAGAATCTTATTTCCCGTTTTTAGTGCCTAGAAGGCTTGATTTACGTAATAAATACAACCATAAATCCTCTTGTTGAGGTTTTTTATCCAAGTTTTTCATTACCAATAACGTGTTAAAGGTTTGAAGGGAGAAAGCATGTTGTCTTACATAATCTAGAAATGATTGTTTGTAGAATATAATTATTCTTGGCTAGGGAAAATGGAAACCAAAAAAGGGGTGTGTGAGTGTCATTTTTTGCATCAATTAGTCTATATTACATATGGTATGATTTACTTGGTTGTGGATAAAAGAAAATATGTACAATTAAAATTTGTTCTTTGTAGCTTCACTCAATCATAGAGCTTATATATTTTGCAGTATTCAAATTTTGTGTTTCTTTACTTATCAGATAGGATCCATAAAATATGATATGAATAAATAACTTTGCAGCTCTCCATATCCTCAACATGCCCTATAATTTTCCCTTCCCAATTCTCCCATGTTCACCATTTTTAGGAACCTTTCTTTGGAAGAAAATGGAGTCACATGAAGCTTCACAAAAAAAAATTGAAGTGTTTTGGTTCTTAACTTTATCAACCTTCGATTGAATAATCAAAATAGTGATATAGTGGTTGTGTAAAGAAAACCAAAGCAATGCATAAAACCTTTTAAATGCACCACCTTAATAATATTTTTTCCTTTCTCATCTCTTTTTTCTCTACCTTCTCTTGGAGGGTGAGTCATTGACTGGGTTGTGACTGGGATGTGTTGAGTCAATGTCACATCTACAAGACCAGGTCCAACACATGGGAATTCCATGTATGGAATATTATGGCTTATCTTATTAGGTTTATCCGATCCTATCACTAGGATAGATGGATCCCTTTTATTGAGGAAATTCAGGAGTACATGTGCTCTTACACATTTCCTAAATATTTATTTATTTTTTATTTGCAAACGAATAGAGAATCATGCACTGTACACTTAAATTATTCCATGCAGTAAGGAGATTCACTTGTCATTTTTCATCTTATTCATACTTTGACACAAAGGTGGATAAAATGTTGTTTGATGTCACATAAAGGCACACATTTCTAATTGACTATTTATTCATATCCAGAGGACTTGAGAGAAGGATAAAGATAAGATGATAGCACTTCAACTTTTGATTTTAGAAAATTTACATTTGTCACAAGAATATTTATCATTTGTATGTGCAGATATGATGAAATTTTTAAAAAGAACATTTTTTCACAAGATAAATTGCATATTATTTAGTGTGAGACTCAAACACACAACATAAAAATGAAAGAGAATCGTAACTATTAATTGTATGCAAGGTGTATAATGCAATTGTTGATAGGGGGAGTAGTGAGTGAAAAAAAATAGAACTTGATGTGGAAATGAAAATTAGACATTGAGAGGACTAATTAACGAGAACGAAAGATTTGAAAATTTATAGTAGATGGACCAATATTGTTAAGGGATTGTAAGCACCCCTATTTTTTCGATAGGAATTAAACTCAAATTTATTTCCTTTCCTTTTGACTTGTGACATGAAAATTTGTCCACAATTTTGTATAAACCTCCTTCACATGTCCCAATTCTTTATTAGGTTTGTTTTTGTATGAAATTCATCATCCACCTAGGTTTTCAAATTCCCACCTTGCTTATTATAAAGAACATGCCTTTAAATGACCTTAAACATGATTCTACCAGATGAATTGTGGTCTGAAACACCTTCCATATGTCCTCTATAATGTGACACCATTATCCTCATGCTTGAACTCATCTTCAATATATTTTGTTTGCATCATTCTTCAAGATAAGCCTACACTACGTCATAGAAATTTACCTAATTGTTCTTTTTTTCCACCTTAGTTTCATAAGCCAACCATGGTATTCATCATGTAAACCATTAAACATGTCCTCTTCATGTTTTCTAAGGCTTGAAAACTTCTATTTATTTGTATCAAGCCTTGAATCCATCACTCCAGGTCATCCTACTGACTACGCCTACTAGACTGAGTGAGTCACACTAATTCAACTCATGCACCCTTGTATTCATCATGATAACTATATTTCCTCATCAAATACTTGATAAAACTTTTATGACATCATCCTAACATGCTATTACATCACAATTATTCCACATGTCATTCACTATATACTTAAGAAGATAAGTATCAACCATGATCTCTCATGCATTTCCTTGTCCTACCTTTGTCTCACTCACTCCAAGTTTCCTCTCTCTCCTTCATTATAATTTATCATTAATGTTATTTTTACATCAATGAAAAGTCAAAATTCACATGCCAAAAATGTCAACCTTTTTAAAAATCATTAAGGTTAACGGTAGAAGTTAAATCATGAGAACTCTTTACACACTTGGCTGTTTTAGAACTACTCATGTTTGTTTTAGAGATTGAAAGGAAATATGAGAGCATTAAAAAATGATCATACACCAACTAGAAAAAGTTCATATTAGGAATGAATTTGTTTAAACAAATCATTCATCCTTATGGTAAGTATTTTGATATTTTTTTATAGGTTTAAGACACTGTTTCTTGTTTTAACTAAAAGCACAATCCAGTTGAGAACTATTAAAAGGTAAATATTAAATATTTCATATTACATGAGATAAGTTTTCATAGGTAAACAAAGGTTAATTTATAAGTTTTAATATTTTTTGGTAAATAATATATGCCCAATGGATCCTAAGGTCACTCCTCATTGCATTTAACAAGAAAATTACTCCAGTGAGTTGCCAACAATGTTTCCAAATTCAACAACTGTAGTAACAAAATCCCACACTTACTATTACATTAATACCACTGGGTATGTTATTTTATATATGGATCTTGTGTGATAAAATTATTCACTAGTGACCCATCCTTTAGTCTTGTTATTAGTAAGTCAGTCGTCATTGTTATTTGTCTAGTTAAGTCATCATTTTTCTCTACAATTTTGAGAATCTTTAAGCATGTCTCACGTGTTGTAATTTTCTTAGTTGACGTCTATATTGTGGTGCCTAGGGTTACACTCGGATGCCTCAGGGTACCTCATTCTGGTATTTTTTGCACCCATTTCATCGTACTTTTTGGTCTTAATTTTTTTGTTTGAGGCCGGTCCTAACGGTTCCCCGTGCATTCCCCTAGGTCATAGTCAATAGTTTCGGGTCATTAGTGTCGAGATTTGAACATGAGATCGATATATAAACATAGCAAACTCACTACATTATAGGTGGACATCTTACTATCAAGGGAAGTAATATACTAAGGAAAGGGACTCCATTTGTGCATATTCTACATCTGCATCACACAATGCATAGGGGGAAAGAGTTGTGTTCTTTCTATTCCATCCACCATTTACATTTTTACATCAAGTTATTGCTACCTACTAATGCTTCATTGGTGCTAGGGAATCCTAGGCACAAAATTACACACACACACACACACACACACACACACACACACACACACACACACACACACACACACACACACACACACACACACAGAGAACTACAATGGGTCTAAAATGTATTGCAACACTCGCTTGTAAGACCACTAGTTTGGCAGTTGAGGTGAGTTCGACCTACTCATATGAATTTTTTTTTTTTTAGGAATTGATGTTTTGGATAGGGTTTTACAGGTAGATCTTCATACAACATTTACAACGACAAAGAGAACATTATTACGACACTACCAAACTCAAGTTTTGAGTTTTTTTACAGTCTACAGTGCCCAGATTATAAACCAGGGCACCCCAGTACCATCCCAAGCACCTCAATATAGAAAAATACTCAAATCCCACCCTTCTTAAGGCCATTTAGTTACAACCTGCCCAACATGCATACCGGTCTGCACAGTCTAGTACACATAGAGGTAAGTTATTTTATAGGTTAGTACTATATCCCTTTTAGTTCCATTATTTTGATATATTCAAATATTGAAAATAAAATACGTCTTGCATTCCAATAGAGCAGTTAGTTTCTATTTAGATTAACTTATATAATAGATTAAAAACCCCATAAATTTCTATTTTTAGTTAATCATTTTTAGTTAAGTCACTTCTCTCCCTTCTCTTGCATATTAGGGTTTCATTTCACTTAGGATAATTTGCTTGCATTTATTCCATACTATTTTTAGTCTATTTACTACAACATTTTAGTCCTCCTAATTAGATTAACATTAATACCCTAGTGTCCCCTTTTAGGAAACTAGATCATAGGTTTTGTTAATTATTTTTGTGAACTTGACTTGAAATTAATACTCATGTGCTTTGGTTCACACTGGACTATTGAGGGATTACCATTACACTGAATGCCATCAGGAGGTGGAGATGAACACTCACGACCCTATGAAGGGTAGATATGGAAGATCTAAAATGATTGGGATGCCTGGGAGTGTGTTAGGGCACCCCAGGGTGCCCTCGTCTATAATCTAGGCTCTCTGATCTTTGTAAATTCTCAAAACCTAAATATGGTATGATCGCAAGGTGTATTCAAGTGCTTTCTGTCTGTTATGCTGGATCTATCAGATGAGATGGAAAGTGACCTAAAATGCAAAAGGAAGTATCAAACCCTAGAAAATAAAAGGTACAAATGAACCTGACGTCTCTTTATAGCAGCTTCTAGGGTTTTTCATTTACATCCTGACATCATGAATATTTACCTCACTGAATATCTACTTACCCATCCTGATTTGCTTCATCGTGTTCAAATTCTCTTTTCTACTACCAATGTTTCTGCTAACATGCATTCGTATTCCCTGTATGACACATTTACCTAGACCTTATCTCAACATATAACATTCAGGGGAAATCCTCTTGCTATCATCCACCCCTTTGACAATGACCCACCACTTTATATCATGTCTCGCATCTATAATGTTATTTTCAAGTGTAGTCGTATTGATAATGGGTTTGAGCTCAACTTGTGCCCTATGTCCTTTCTTTAAGTTTTAGGTTTGTCTACTCGTGAAATTATCACTTCTTCCATTTCACTCTATGCTTATGATGGTTATGTCTATCCATGTCTAGGTGAAGTTACATTTCCTTTAACCATAGGCCCTAAGACTCTACCTACTATTTTCTTTGTCATTGGTTTTCTTATCTCCTATAATTACTCTTTAGGTAGATCATGAGTTCATGCCATGTAAGTTGTTTTCCTCTACCATCCACCGTTACATCAAATTCTTACATGAGCATATTGAGTATACTATATTCTGAGATCGTGATCCATTCTAATATTGTGTCCATGACCCTCACACTAATCTCCCTATTCCCTACATTGATACTACAAATGAACCTCAACCTATGGATGATCAACCTCATTTTGCACCACTTGAGGGAATTATTTTCTTACTAGATGCTATCCCTATAACACTATCTCCATCTACAACTATCATTCCACATCAGCTACCTATTCCCTCCATGGACAATATTATCTCATCCTCATCTCCATCGTCAGTTCACCCACCATTCACTTGCACACTTTCATTCATGACTCGTATTGGGAACATGTCCCCTTTGATTCTACTCATGATAAAAAAAAGGTATGTTCCCATGCCATCCTAGCTTGTCTTGTTTTTACTTTTAAGGACCTTCAACCTTCTAATCATACTTCTCACCTATATTATGATGTTGTCACTATCACTACCATTTATGGCTTGCGTATCTTTGATCTTTTAGTCTATCTCCTACATACCCCTTGTGATTCTTTACAGACATTAGGATATTCTTGGCTTACTTACATCAGAGGTACCTTAGACCCTAGTCACACTGATATTTCATTCCATATGCCTTTTTTAGTGTTTTCATTTGCAATAGTTCCTTTCTTGGCTATTTACCTCACTACACTGGATGGTAAGCACATAGTTTCCCACATCTCCCATTCACTCACAAAGAGTATGCTATGGGAATACATTTTTTACGACTTACCAGCTCATTACATGATCACCCCCATACTATAACATACCGTGTCATGAATCTCAATCCATTTAAATTTGACCTAGAGGATGACGATATCCTTGACAAGTTCACATAGCCTCTTCCCACACTACTACTGGGGGGCATATCAAATGACATAATTCCCCCCCGTCAATTATCATGATTGTACCATTTTACATCCTACACTTCATCTCTATCACTTATTGTCATCTCATATCGACTTCACGTATTACAACACACTCGTTACCTGATGATGCACTCTTGTGCTTTGGTTCACAGTGGACTGTTGAGGAATTATAATTACATTGAACCCCACACACTACACTCTAGGTTTTGCACATTTGCATTCTATCACCATTTCCATACATAGCCTACATCTGACATTATCCTATACATACCTCATATATTAGTCATTCATACACCATCTATGTCATACATGCTAAACTAGTTGGCATTTCTTCTGAGTCTAGTTTTACTTTTCATCCATTCATTCTATATAGTATGCTAGGCTATAGTATATATGGATCTATCTTTGAATTTTTCCACTATATTTCCTATTTCTATTGACACCTATCATTGTATCGCAAATATTACATATACATCCTACATGATACACTGAATTTCCTTATACATGGGTCTAGTTTTACCCATCATACTTAAACATTCTATTTCTATCTACACACTTATTACAGTACACATTCCATACCAGCTACACATTCTAGATTGCATTGCCTACACCATGCATTCACATACCTTGGTCATTTCTACCACATCTTTTTCTATGTGCTGCACTCACCACACTATTACCACACTTTAGTTCCTCAGTCTATACTCAACTATAAAGAGTTTACTAATCAAATGGACCTTACTGTAGACACCAAAATTAGGTCACACTCCCCTTTGGTCCTTCGTCAAATAAACACCTTGAACATACTCACTTAACCATGGCCCCTTTCATCCCATACTAATATTAATTTAATTAAATTAATTCATTATCCTCACAATATTTATTATTTAAATATCCTAATTAGGATAATGCGCACATATCCACCTCATCCAACCACCTCACCCCTAAGACCTATTCTTATTAAGTTGCCGTAACTAACTAAGACCTACCCAAACCATAAAAATAAATGCCTAAATTCCCTCTAACCACATTCCCACCCATTAGAAGGAAGCTTCCATGCTAATCTGTAGAGTAAATGAAATGATATCCCAAAAAATCAAGAGGATCTGCCCAATTTAGTAAACCTAAGAAATCCTGCCCCCTAACCGATACCAATTACCCTTAACCGCCACTAGTTAAGCTAGAACCTCCGTCGGTTACATTTAACCCCCAAATCAACCTTATTTCGAGGTTTTCACATTTCTAGGAGATAATCACATCTTTTGAGAACAAGTGACAAAACCAAAGTTACATGCAAGTAGAACTTGCATTCGTATACATAATAGAGCATCCATAGTTGGTACCTGAAGTAATCACATAGCCACTTGCCTTCATGGGAGCATCTGAGGAAGCACAAACACTACATCAAGTTCATTCTATTTGATCATCCACCATTTCCAACCAAGAATCAAGCCCGTACAAACAGTAAGTTTTGTTAACCAACATTCATCTATTCATCATTTGGTAGATCCTTTCTACATATGTTATTTATCTTTTTCTCTCATTTCCATTCCCCCATCATCTACCTCCATGCAAACTTGACCATTTTTTATCCATACCCTTACATTACCCATACCTGGACCTTAATCATTCCTGTGCATACCTTAGATCCATACGAATCTTTCTATTTCCCATCCATCTTCATCTATCCTCAGATCTATCACCTAACCCAAGTTTTATTGAGTTTCCTGTACCCTAACCATACCAACGTCGGTTACCCCACAACCATCTCCGGTTAGACTAAAATGATACCGGTCATACCAGACCGATGTCAGTCTCTGTTTCTTTTACCATGAATCAAGAACAGAGTTTCTAAACTTCCAACAAATACCCCAAAACCACCCAGAAATCTCACCATGACCAGTAACAGTACCCCTGACAGTGACAAGGACCTTTAGATTCAATCATAGATTAGCCCGTTGTGAATGAATTTTCTTATTGTAGGAAAATGAGATACCTAAATCATTTTAACCCACATTATAATTTCCTTTATTTCTCGCATTAATTTTCTTTAAACAGTGGATTGACAGCCATCTAGGAAGTATCACACTTCCCCAGATCTAGCACATGCTAGTCAATCCACTGCATATATCGTTTAACTTTTATTTGGTGGTCTTGTGTTCCATTTCAGGTAGTCCCTCTAAGAGAAAAGGAAGCTCTCATGATCAGCTGTGGATTTGGAAGTCATACCGCGCGTAAAAACCTACAACCTACATTTTAATAGGTATTCCTCCTAGCCCATTACCCTTATTTGTTTCATCAAAATTTGAAGAAATGCTCTAGAATCATGTGAAACATTTTAGCACTCCTGATGGGACTTATTCGGGGTTCTTTGCATTCTTTCATTTCTAGGTGAAAACATTGTGTGTGTGTTTCTTTTCTAAAAATATCTTACATTAAACTTTCTCCCTTGGAATCTTATTCTCTTCTATTGTCTAAAAACCAACTGTATTTTTGTGCTTAAAACAAACATTTATTCCCTTTCATTACTATTACATTAGTGAAAGAGCATCCCTTCTCCTGTTCATCTATTTGTGGCATAAAATTATACATTAATTGAGGGCAACATATACACTAGAAGTCATTCTCAGCTGATGGTTGACAAATGAATCATAGAAAAAGCACTTTCTTTCTTTTCCTCTCTCCGAGTCTTACCAAAAGATCACAAATTCAAAATATATACACATTCTTAAACAACATCTCTCACCTGAAAGAAGTTGTAGGTGATCACAACGATCAAAACACAGTGGGTACCTTGCTGGTTATCTTTGTCCAGTACCCCCATCAGAGGATGGCCCGCCCCTACAATAACATACGTAAAACCTCTCCTTGTAGATATCCTTCTTCGTAGGAAACCATCCTCACCAAAAAAATATATTCTATAGTTCATGAGTCAGTTCTTAAAATAGCATAAGCTAAACAAACATAATGGAAAAAACACTCTTAGGATTGTATTTTTCTTAGTGTTTCTTCTTGGCTTGCATTTTGAGGTGAGAGGTCACACTCTTTATTTTTCTAATTTCTCCTTGCATGCTCCTAATCACATGTGGTGCATTCTAACTTCATCTAAGTGTGCATGGACCATATTCTCATTATTCTCAAGATTCTGGGTTTTATTCCACATTAATTTTAACTCACAACCACATTTTTCTTCATCAATGTTTCAATTTCACAGTAACCAGTGTTGGTCCAGCAACTGTCATCAATTACTCTTTAATCGTCATCAATTTTCCCCAACTGACGTCGGTTCACTATTATTTTGTTAACCAACCCAAAAAGGAAACCTATTCCCCTTCGTTAGGTATTTAGAGTCTCTTTCACTCTAATCATATCCATTGACATAGTAAGTCTCATTAGTATTTGGCATACTTGGCAAATTTGGCCTCATACCTTGTTTTTTGACCAACTTTCCACTTTCCACAGTGATCGGCAGTAGTTACTTGTGACTGGCGTCATTTTAACCAGCATTAGTTATCCTGTGTCATTTTCTAGCTGAAATTTTAACCCCAATTCACCTACCACCACCTATTTATCCTACCTATGTTGTATTTCTGTGTCATTGACAGAAAACAGTCTTACCACATTAGTACATGTTCACATGGTACTGATGCATTGGTAATCAAGCACCCCTCATATTCCATGCCATTCGTCAAAAAATCCCAGCTAGCCCTTCACCACTTTCTATTTTATCACCAGGCTTGGAACCTATCCACCCTATCTCTATTGCTACCATAGAGGAGGAGTTCACATGACTTCTTGACCAAAATCCTACCGCCTTGTAGTTTTACCTTTCCTACTCATCCACTCGAGATGCCTCAGGTCTGTTGATATACACAATGCCTATATCTATCCCCCGACTCTCGTTCCTACTTTTTGTGTCAGCCTCATCTGACTCCATGCTACCACCGCATCTACCTTACCCCTAGCCATTTCGTAGCTAGGCCCTATACCTACTATGATTGCCACATCTACTACCTTTGTTGCACCCCACCACATCCACTATACCTTTGTCAACCACCTAGAACATAACCTCATCCATGCCTATTGTCTCACATGTACCCGTAGCTACACTACCACCCCCGAAGTCAGTGACCCCTATCCATTTTCAAAATTTTATCCTTTCTATTCCACAATCTTTAGCCCCCCATTGCCACTAGGGTCACTATAATTCTTCCACCTCCATATATGTACTATCAATAGCCTCCTGTTTCATCTATTATTCACTTTAGGTGTGTACCCCCATATTTTAATGCCTTCTTCTCAATTGACCTATATGAGAGCACCATATATTGGAATGTCACCCCCCATTATATGTCCAATACCAACCCTCTTACACTACAAGAGTCACCCATCCATCACAACCTACCAACGACCTAATTAAGTTAATGATGGGACAAGATGTAGACATTGGAGGCATCGGTTTATGGCTCCCGCAACATTCTCACATACGATGATATTTTTAATGAGACTATGCATCCATCCATTCCTATTTGTCAATATCCCATGCATTGGGAAATGCCTAAATTCAACTGTTTTGATAACAAAGAAGATCTGGAACAAAATTTGTGTTCTTCTAAACATGGGTATTATCTGATCTCCCATGATGATGCTTTACTCTTGAGGACCTCTCCCATGTCTCTAACTGGACCCCGCGTTAGATTGGTATAGTGGGTTGTCTAAACACACTCTATATTATCATTTAATGAGGTAGCCCAAGCCTTCTTGGATCAATTCTCCATTAATATCATTAAGAAGGTTATCATGACTGACCTCTGCTCTACACATCAGTATGACGATGAATCCATCATAGATTTTGTTGCTCATTGGCATAGCCAGATCAATCAACTCACATTCTAACTACAACAAATCAAACTTATCGAACTCTTCACGCGGGCTTGTGCTAGGCATATCTCACCGACTCTATAGGTTCAAACCTTCCGAACCTTTGATGAATCATTCACCATGGGATGAACGTTAGAGATTCAAGTTATTGAAGAGAAGAAAATCTAATTACGCAATAAGAGCTCCGCATTCAAGTCGAATGATATCTCTTACTCTTCAAAACCATAGAACAATTATTTAAAGACCAAGGGGACCGCTAACACAATGGTACTCAAATCTGGTCTAGCTCATTTGTCAAATTAGGATAGCCCCTCATCTAATCTCTCACCCCATTTAGACTTTTCAATTCAGACGGGAATAATGGAAATATACCCCAATTGGGGAACCTTATTCTTATGTCTTGGAGAAGATCATAAAAGTTGGGGCCATCACCCTTCCTCTCATGAAACCACACATTATTTTTGACCCTACTCGCCTCACACTCACGTGGTATAAAGAGCATGACTTCTGCAACTACCATCGAGTAAAGGGTCATAGTGATGGAAATTACATCACCTTCAAAAACATTGTCCAAGAAATGCTTGAGAAGAGCTAGCTAACCTTGGATAATCCTAATGCATCTTCCAATTAGAACCTACATATCTTCAAGAAACCCTTTCCTAATCATGCCTCTTCTTCTGATCAAAATGGAGAGACTTCAACTCATGATAGCCATACCCACGAGGTCCATGCTATTTTCAGCGATACACCTGATGTGGCCCAATTACCTCATATTCCTTCCACAGAGGAAATTCTAGCCCAAATTCCTCCTTCTGCATTGGAACCCACCTCACTTATTCCTCCACCCATAGATGAACACCTTTCACCTCCTTCATCACCCGTGGAGGAGCCTTTTGTTAATATCAAGACTATTTCACCTTTGGCTTCTCCACCTAGAGAGCCATCACTCATAGTACCTCTCTAGCCCCCAAAAGAGTACCCACCATCTCCTGCACCTATAGAGGAGCACCCATCATATCCTCCACCCATAGAGGAACACCCATCATCTCCTCCACTTATCAAAGACCCAGTAGAGATACCTTTGCCTCTTAGTGATCATTCTCGATCAGCTACCCAAGATCCTATAGACTTACTTTCGACTCTCTTACCCACAAAAGCTGAAGCTAGAAACTTCCCCATCTCTAAGAAAAATTTCACAAGAATTACCATTAGGTCCTCATTAGGCCTTACCTACAGATGTGCCATTGTCACGCTTAGCCGATCACTAAGATTATGTGGATAGAGCCTTACTTTGGGGGCATCTCCTGCTTCTTGTCTCAACGCAAATGCAGATGCAACTTGTTGACACTATCCACTATCTACCCAAAGATATTTTAGCCAATTGAACTAAACACAACCTCCTCTAACACAACTTCTTCCACGACACCCATCATAGCTCAACACACACCCTTACCCATAACCCAACATACACCTAAATCTAAACCCACACCTATATCATCTTCCTCAACTAAACCTATTACTACCTTATGGGTCACCCCCCAACAATCAACCTTATTCATCCACCTATCAAAATAGATTTATCTACATCCTCCATAGTCAATACCAAACCTAATCTAAAACCCACACATAAGAGACAACACCATAAATCTCATACTCTATACCTCACCAATCACATGCTATTCACCTTTACCCTCTTCGTCTATCTTAGGACCTTGTCCTTCTAAACATGGGTAAGAAACCTCCACCCATTGGTAAATGAAAAATGCAGCAGTCCATTCAACCATTACAAACCTCAAACATACCTAAGTGCCCACCACAACTTCTACCCACATCTGCAACATATTTACCACCCATACCTCTAATACCATTAATCACCCCTTGACTACCCATGACACTTTAGTCTCTTTCCCTCACACCTCCGGCATGACCTACACCATCTACCTTCACAACACCTTCATTATTCCCATGGGTAATGTGTCGTCTTCCCCCATCCACCTTTCCCTCTAGATCTCGTGTACTCGTATCACCTTTACCTAAACAAGTACAACCTAAGGACAAAAATCCACTACCCTCTAATAAGGTAGTCAAAATAACCATACACTCTCCTGCCAGTTCGTCTACCATACCCCTACCCAAGCAAATACGACCAACACCTAACACCAAGCCAGCACCCAAAACCATAGCTCGACCCACTCCCCCCTCCTACAAAGATTGTTCCTCAACAATCAGCCACACCTATGCCCAAACCCACTTTCACTTCCCATTGCAACCCACTAGCAGGGTCCTATGCCAAAATCTTAACAAACCTCCTTGAGACTTTTGTCATCGCATTACCACCTGCTCATAACTTAATACCCTCTCAAAACCAAGCCAAAAGGGTTTTATGACACTAAAATTTTACACCTACTATCATGTGCTAGGGCACGATGTGGAAAACTACAAGGCTTTGAAAACCATTCTTATCTAGTTGTGTCCTCTTGAAGGAAAAATTTGACGATGATGACCTTCTTGATAAGGACCCCCCCGTTCACCAAAACCCATTCCCATAGCGCTTCCCTCATTACCTACTCAATGACCTGGACCTTTACCTTCATAGCTCTTAGAACCACCTCCAAGATTTGAAATTAACATGGTTTACATCAATGACCTTGCCAAACCTCCACCTAAATGTCGATGTGTCCAGCTCATGTCACAAGGATCCTTCCCACCATTGGGATTTTTACCTTCATGTCACCATACCTTTCATGGCTCACCCACCTCACCTACCTCCCCACCTCAGATCAACATGATGCACATTGGTACTCATGCTTAGAAGGAAAAAGGAAAGGAAAAGGTAACTAAATCACCAATTAATCCTATACCCAACACATCATCTGCACCCACACCTAAAATCACTATCCGCAGCCCCACGTATCCTATTTCTAATGGGGTCACACACCACATGATGCAAAAAAAATGAAACCAATCCCCCCTCAAAATGTCCTTATATGACCTCATCCAAACCTTAGAATCCCATCATCAAGATCTCATGAAGGTCCTACAATCTATTGAGGTTTCACCAAATGACCCTACACCCGTAGCCTCCATTATCACACCCCATCATGTAGCCTCTCTCATCAAATTTCCACCTTTATCCTCACCTCAACATACTCACCAAATAGCCTCCCTTAGCTTCTTAGGGGAAGTGATCACACTGCACCAAACAGATGATCCAAACCCAACTCTATTTATCTATGTCCACATTGATGATATACGTGTACGACGTGTCATAATTGATGGGGGTGCTAGCATTAATATCATTTCAACCCATGCATTCACTCAAATGCATACACCTGACAATTACATGCATAAAGATCATGTCATGTTGTGTTCATTTAATGACGCTATCACTTCTACACTAGGCACTATCATCCTCCATGTTCACATGGGCCCCTATACTATTCCAGAGTTATTTTACATCTTGGAGGGGGAATTCCAATATAACCTGTTTCTTGGCAGACCCTGGATTCATGTCATGGGTTGTGTCCCTTCCACTTTGCATCATTGTAAAAATTTTGAGCATGAAGGACACACCTATTCTATTCCAGCTGATCCATCACCTTTTAAAACATGCAACATGCTTTACCAACCCAATGACGTGCTTATACCCATTAGGGCGTCTACCTCCACTACCACTACCACTTCCCCTACACCTCCACTTACCAGTATAGCCGCTACTGCAACCGCATATGCCTCCTCTATTCCTACCACTACTGCAACCTCCACAGCCGAACCATCATCCCTCTCAATCCATTAGCTCCACCTTCGGGTCGACCTATGACACATCATTACTATTTCCAACTCCCTACATACCAACCCACCGATCCCTTGGAAGGCATTTTTTTAAAACCTCACTCTGGGGGAGTATCACCTATATAGTGTCAACACATTCCTTACTCCATAAGTGTATGGAAGTATTCATTAACACCCTCATTATGATCACCATATAGGAGATCACCTCCTTTATGGTCCTCCTCCACCTTCGTACCAATCTCACTTATGGGGGCACTTGATACTATAACTTACACACCAGAACCATCATCACAAACCCACCCATTTTCTACCGACCTCCAGTCACTCACCAATCCCTATTTCACCCACACCTTCCTACACCGATGTGCGTGGAAGGGTTTTGGTTTTGGATTTTATAAGATAGGTCACCATACTATTATTCCATGTACCACTCAAAAACATAATGACCGTAGTGGTATTGGCTTTACTGAACCACCTACCAAGAAGGCTCGCATTGAACTTATCAAGGACATTAGCCCTTCTCCACCTTCTTCACCACCATCACCACCTTCACTGATGGAGGAGATGGACCTAGAATCCATTCCTCCTAACTTTTTTGCTCATAAAAACCATCTCCTTGGGGCCTCTAACTTATCAACGCGAGGGCGAGGCTCCCTCCTCTCTTTCCCTTCTTCTATCCTGAAATGATCGATGACGATACACCTTTGATTAATGTCGTTCAATTCCAGGATTATGAATCTATACTCACCTACCTTGTTACAGAAGACTCATATATTCATCGGTCGTTACCATCTGAGATGCAAAACATGTTGAATGAATCAACTATTGAAATCAACATTCATACTCAGGATGACCTGCACATCTTAAAGATTGGCCAATCTTTATATGTTTCTGAACAAGAAGCCATCAATTCTTTTCTCAAAGAGCATGACCATGCTTTTTCTTGGTCTTACGTAGACATGCCTAGTATTGACCCCACTATAGTGGTCAACAATATCATAACTGTTCCCAATGTCAATCCCATCAAACAAAAGCTGAGGAAAATGTACCCTCACAATGCCCTTCTTGTCAAAGAAGAACTTTAGTGCCTTCTTTCCATTTCCTTCATCTTTCCCATTGATTATCCTCATTGGATTTCTAACATTGTCCCTATCACTAAGGCGATAGGGGGACTCTGCATTTGCATGGATTTTTGTGACCTCAACCTAGCCTACCCAAAAGACAACTTTCCTCTACCTGGTATTGACTAGCTGGTTGACCTTAGTGCTGGTCATGAGATGCTATCACTTATGGATGGTTTCTCGGGTTATAACCAAATCTTGCTTGCCCTATAAGATCAACACAAAACCACATTCATCACCACTTGGGGGACCTTCTGCTATCGAGTCATGGCTTTTGGCCTTAACAATGTTGGTGCCACATATCAGCGGGCTATGACTTATGTCTTCCATGACATCATGCATCATATATTGGAAGATTAAGTGGATGATCTCTTGGCCAAATCTAAATGCCACTCTGAGCACCTCACCGTCCTAAAAACCATTTTTGACCGCCTTATTAAATATTACGTTCGCCTTCAACCCAAGAAGTGTGTCGTCGCGATTCTCTTAGGAAAACTCCTGGGGTTTATCGTTTCCCTACGTGGTATAGAATTTGACCCTGCTAAAGTGAAGGCCATTCTAGAAATGCCTCTGCCCACTAACCTTAGGAAACTACATAGCCTGCAAGGTAAGTTGCAGTCTATTCGCTGTTTCATTTCACAATTATCTAATCGGTGTCAAGTGTTTCATCATCTGCTTAAGAAGGGTCTCTCCTTTAAGTGGAATGATGCCTACCACAAATATTTTGAGGCCTTAAAAAAATACCTTCTTCAATTCCCCATACTCATTCCACTTAAAGATGATCAACCTTTCTACTATACATCTTTGCTACCGATCACTCTTTGGGGGTCATGCTTGCTCATCACGATGAACAACACAGGGAGCAGGCGGTTTATTACATAAGCCATAATATTTTGGACTACGAAACCCAATACACCCATCCTAAAAAACTTTTGTTAGCCTTAGTTTTCATCGCCACAAAACTCCGTCATTACCTACTCAACCGCAAAACCTATATTGTGACCAACACTGACCCCTTACACTTCATGTATGCCAAACCTTATCATAATCAGTGTGCCGCACGCTGGCTTATGATTTTGACTGACCTGGACCTCGAATTTATCCATAAAAAGTACATTAAGAACAAAGCTATTGCCGACCAATTGGCCAATGCACCTATTTCCGGGGATCAACCCTCTAATTTTGACCTTCCAGAGGAGTTAATTGCTGCCCTTTCTTGGAAAAACCCGCTTACCAAATAACACTCCTCTTCGATGCTTCCAAGTGTCAAGGTGAGGGTGGGGAAAGAGTTATCCTCATTCCCCTTTATGGTGAACCCATGCCTTTTTCTTTCAAACTCGATTTCTATTGTACCAACAATATTGCGAAATACGAAGCGCTCGTACTAGGTCTCCAAGCTGCCTACGTCCTAGATGTCAAATCAATCAACAGTTTTGGTTATTCTCAATTGGTCATAAACTAGGTCAATGATATATACCAATGTCATAATGAGATACTTAAAAAGTATAAACATCATGTAGACATACTTTTGACCACCTTTGACCGTTATGCCCTTCAAACAGTCCCATATTCAACCAACAAATTTGCTGATACCATGGGCTGCTTGGCTTCTCAAATAACTGCTATTCCTGTTGATTCTAAAATCTTTGTCACCATACAATGACTCCAATAACCCTCTTATTTAACTCGTGACATTTACTCCATTGGAACCATCACCCTAGACCCAAGAGACCTTTGGTATAAACAATACTACGACTATCTTTCTCTCTCCATCTTACCCCCTGATCTCACCCGTAATGGACAACACGCCTTCCTTAAAAAGGTCTCTCATTACATCATCATGGGGGGCCTCCTCTATAAGAGAGGCTTTGATGGTATTCTCTTACAATGCCTCACAAGTTCTAAAATTCCTTATACCATTAAGGAAGTTCATGATGGTATATGTGGAGGTCACTTCAGTGGCCTTGCTGTTGTTAAGTGTATTCTTCGCCTAGGCTATTACTGGCCAACCCTTAACCATGATTTTTGTGGCTATGTCAAGCATTGTGTAAAATGCCAACAACATGCTAACCTTCATCATACACCCAGTCACACCTTATAGGTTTCACGTGCCCTTTGGCCCTTTTCTCAATGGGGTTTGGATCTTATTGGAGAGATCAATCCCCATTCTTCCTAACAACATCAATGGATCATCACCACTACCGAATACTACACAAAATGGGTTGAATCGATATCACTCATCTCCATAAATGCTGAGAAAATATGTGAGTTCATCAATCCTCACATCATTTGTTGCTTTGGTGTTCCTCATCACCTCATCACTGATAATGAAAAATAATTAGAAAATAAAACATTGCAAAAAATTTACGATGCCTTCAACATTTAGCTAAGTTTCTCATCACCTTATTACCCACAAACCAATGGCTAAGCCAAATCCACTAACAAAACCTTGAACAAAATTCTCATGAAAGTGGTTAACAATACTGGGAAGAACTGGCATATGCACATTCCTTTTTCCCTATAGGAATACTACACTAGTATTCGTACTTCCACTGCCGCTACACCTTTTTCTCTTGTCTATGGTACAGAGGCTGTTATGCCCCTCAAAGTCCAAATCCCCTCATTCTACATTTCTCTTCATGACATGCTCAATGATGATGACTTTCTTCAGGACCATCTAGCACAACTTGAGTTATTAGATGAATGTTGTCTTAATGCTCTTGATCATCTTCAAGTTTACCAAAAACGTATCAAATGTGCCTATGAAAAACATATCCATGAACGAACCTTCCAAGTCAGTGACCTTGTCCTAAAATAAAATCAACATGTAACCAAAGTAGAAAAAGTAAATGGGGAAAATTTTCTCCTAATTGGCTTGGACCATACATCGTGACCCATACTTACAGATCAAGTGCTTATCGTTTATCCTCACTCGATGGTAAACTAGAACCTGAGCCCCTTAATGCCTTGCATCTTCGACCATTCTACTGTTGAATTTTAGTCCTACCTCACCTTTTTCCTCTTTCCATGGTCGTCCCCTGAGTGCTATGCACTTATTACACCTCACCAACAATTAAACAAGAATCATGTGCGTACCTATCACTTTTTATCTTCTCTTGAATATGTGTACCATGGCGCTGCACATAGCATTATTATCATGGATAATTTTCATCTACCTTTAGATGAGATGCCATTGTCATTTCACCCTACTTTATGAACAAGAATCCTATTCTTCACCTTGCTCTTTTCCATGACTTCGAAGCCCTTACATGGGATCCAACTCCTTAAGTCAAACTTCCAATAAAAATATGACTCCCTCGAAAGGACATCTTCCTTTCTGCATTCACTGCTATAAATAGACTGCTCCCTTGAAGGAAAACTATGTAAATCTCTTTAAAAAAAAGTGAGAGAATCTTAAGCTTCCCGCATTGATCAGCTTCAGAAAGATCTCAAGGAGTTAATTTCCTCATCCCATATAGACTTCCCGCATCTATCAGTCTATCTCAAATATCAGTCAACACAGAAAGATTTTTTCGTCATGGAATTACCCATTGTGACTTCGGATCTCTTTCCCAAAGAGCATGCTACCTGATACGATATAAAAATTAACCACCTTTCACCCCTCTCACCATTCTCACTCCCATTTCCTACTGCCTCAAGGGACCTCTTAGAAACCATGAAATTTGGTGATCATGTGACTACTTTTCACCCTTAGAACAATCAGTCATGCAATGTCTTTTAGGGTCTTACGTCCATCAACTCCTCCAAGGTATGAACTACTCGGTATGATCCTAACCAATCAAGCGGCTTTCTTGCCCCCTCTTATCTTTTAACCTTCTTTATTACGTATTAATTACCTTATACAGGACTTGGTCCTCAATGCTTACCTTTGGGGTAATTTTCTTCTTCTACCACAATCAAAATCACCTATACCAATTTTCCCACAACTCACCCATACTTAGTAGACCTAAACTCAAATCATGGCCACGACCTACCATCTCATTCTCATATCTCCTCATATTCTTCCCTAGCTTATGGGATAACTACATCAGCCTGAGCTCCTTTTTCACCGGGACTATGTAGGTAGCACTCCGAGGCATGGGTCCCTTAAAGGTTAACTCGGCCACTCTCTACCCTAACTGATTCATCTTTCATTTTCCTAAATCACATTCTACCCTACTTCGTTTCCTCTTTATATCAAAAATTGGAAATTAAATCAAAAGAACAACAAATTGCTTCACATTTTTATCATCATCAAAACATACATTTATTTTGATTACCATTTATTTACCAACATCATACAAGTATTATAAAACATCTTTAAAATGACCCATATCATCATTCATTGCAAATATTAATGAATTACAACCAAAACCTAACTCAATCCATGCCTAAAACCACGACCTAACTCCACCACACCTCAAACCAAAACCTAACTTCATCTATGCCTACAACCTGACTTATCCATGCCTAGACCACAACCTAACCCAATCCATGCCTACAACCTGACTCCACCATGATTCCAATCTAATCTCATGGACCCGCCTCTTCACTACCAATCACCCACTATGTGGCTCGCCCACTCAGTCCCCAATCTCTCTCTCTCACTTTCCACCTTTTCTCTTTTTCACTTTTCATTTTCCTGATTCACAAATAGACAAATGATTTTAAGAAATGTGGATTTTTCTTATTTATAACATCCCCGACCTAACCGCCATCAGTTTTACCTTCACCGACATCAGTCACGTGCCCTACCTTACTGTGGTCGGTTACGCTATACTGGAATCAATTACCCTTGACCAGCATTAGTCACCATCTCTTCCACATTGCCCACACTTTTACCCTACCCCCTACCCCTAATTTTTGCCTTAAATACCTTTTTACCTCACCAATCCCTTCCTGGGACACTTCACTTGATCTTCTTGACCTTATCATTTATTACTTCACCTCAGTGTCTTTCGAGGACTCATTACTTTTCCCATACATAGGCCCTACCCATGTTGTGACCTAGATTGTGGGACATGGAACATCACTAGTGACCTTTGACCCTATGTGTTCACTATACCTTACGACATTGTTACCTACGTTGTTGACCTAATGACCTTACCTTGCCTCTTTCCATGACGGTTTATCCTAACCCTACCTTTGGTGTACCAAAACACACCTGAACATTCCTGCTCCTAACCTATGTCGTGTTTCATGACCATATCCTATACCTTGGATACCGGAATCACTTCAACCTTGTTTGGATAAAACTATCGATCTTAGATAATGTAGAGTTTTCCTGTTCTTCAACCTAGTACTGTGCTGCACTTTATACATGTGT
Organism: Taxus chinensis; assembly: GCA_019776745.2. Classification (NCBI taxonomy): domain Eukaryota; kingdom Viridiplantae; phylum Streptophyta; class Pinopsida; order Cupressales; family Taxaceae; genus Taxus; species Taxus chinensis. The sequence goes on from CM034146.1 coordinate 662,743,348, forward strand.
GTGCATTTCACTTTCACTACCTTTGACCCTAACCCATTACCTGGATTACCTGAGTGAACCTCTTTTCCTTTTTTCATGTTACCCCACTTCTTCCTCCTCACATTCACCTTTTATCAAACCACTCACCAATTATTCCTTCTACCTCATTAGTTCCTAGTTTGAGGGGGATCACCTTCACCCACACATGGGGCAACCACATCTTATTTTTGTCAGCATTTCTTACCAATACAAGCTATACAACAAAAAGGGGAAAAACGTAGACACCAAAATTAGGTCACAGCCCCCTTTGGTCCTTCGTCAAATAAACACCTTGAACATACTCACTTAACCATGGTCCCTTTCATCCCACACTATATTAATTTAATTGATTAAATTAAATTAATTCATTATCATCACAATATTTATTATTTCAATATCCTAATTGGGATAATGCCCACACATCCACCTCATCCAGCCACCTCACCTAAGACCAATTTTTAGTAAGTTGCGATAACTAACTAAGACCTACCTAAACCCTAAAAATCAATGCCTACATTCCCTCTAACCACATTCGCTCCTGTTAGAAGGAAGCTTCCATGCTAATCCATGGAGTAAATGAAACGAGATCCCTGAAAATCAAGAGGACCTGCCCAGTTTAGTAAACCTAGGAAATCAATCCCTAACCAACACTAGTTACCCTTAACCACCGCTGGTTAAGCCGAAACCATTGTCAGTTACCATTTAACCCCAAAATCAACCTTATTTCAAGGTTGGCACATTTCTAGGAGATAATCACATCTTTTGAGAACAAGTGACGAAACCAGAGCTACATGCAAGTAGAACTTGTGTTAGTATACACATCAGAGCATCCATAGCCAGTACCTAAAGCAATCACATAACCACCTACCTTCACGAGAGCATCTGGGGAAGTGCCAACACTACATCAAGTTCATTCCATTTGATCATCCACCATTTCCAACTAGGCATCAAGCCCATACAAACAATAAGTTTTGTTAACCAACATTCATCTATTCATCATTTGGTGAATCCTTTTTACATCTGTTATTTAGCTTTTTTTCTCATTTCCATTCCCCCATCATCTACCTCCATGCAAAATTGGCCGTATTTTTATCCATACCCTTACATTGCCCATACCTAGACCTTAATCATTCATGTGCATACCTCAAATCCATACGAATCTTTCCATTTCCCTTCCATCTTCATCTAACCTCAGATCTATCACCCAGCCAACTTTTATTGAGTTTCCTATACCCCAACCATACCGACACTGGTTACCCACAACCGTCACTAGTTAGACTAAACCGATACTGGTTATACCAGACCAACTTCGGTCTCTGTGTCTTTTACCAGGAATAGGGAACATATTTTCTAAACTTCCACCAAATACCCAAAACTACCCAAAATCTCACCCGGACCAGTACCAGTACCCTGATAGTGACCTTGACCTTCAGATTCAATCATAGCTAGATTGTTGTGAATTATTTTGCTTATTTTAGGCGAATGAGATGCCTAAATCATTTTAACTACAGTAGGATTTCCTTTATTTCTCGCATTAATTTTCTTTAAACAGTGGATTGAAAGTCGTCTAGGAAGTATCACACTTCCCGGATCTAGCACACGCTAGGTAGTCCACTGCATATATTGTTTAACTTTTATTTGGTGGTCTTGTGTTCCATTTCAGGTAGTTCCTCCAAGCAAAAATGAATCTCTCATGATCAGCTGTGGATTCAAAAGTCATACGCGCACAACAACCTACAACCAACATTTTAACAGGTATTCCTCCTAGCCCATTACCCTTATTTATTTCGTCAACATTTGAAGAAACACTCTAGAATCAGGTGAAACACTTACATTCACCAATGTAAAATTTTCATCATCCAACATTTCCCATGTGAGTGATATACACCTTTGCTTAACTTGTCACACATTTTTTATCATCTTATAGTGGTATACGCTTTACGATAAATCACCATCCACATTATTGTTTTGTAATGGCATACACCTGAAGGCACATCACGACTCCCTTCTTATTTATCCCATAGTGACATACACTTTATGTTAAATCATCACCCATCATCATCCCTTCATCCTATAGTGATATACACTTAGGGATAATTCATCACTCATACATTCCCCAAGTCCTGGTATACGCGTAGGCTATAGGGTCCACGTGCATCTTTTCATATGCCTCATTCACATCCACTCATTCTCTAGTGATATATGCATAGGGCTAAATCATCACTCTTCCATTCAACAAGTCATGATATTCGCTTCGGGTATAGGGTTCAAGCACATCTATTCTACATATCACATCTCATCACCTCTACATATACACACTCATCACAGTGTGCTAGATACAACCAACTATACTCCACCATTTCCCAATGACACACTATCATTTACGTTTCATCAGTGATTGCTGAGGGGGAAAACAAAATGAACCTCATTTCATACACTTCCATCCACTCAGGGGGCACGTTGCTCATATCATTTCATCTTACATTCTATTCCATCCATCCACAACATATTATATTGTCTTGGGGGATTTTAGTTTTGCTTTCTAGTATTTTTCATGCTAACTTTACTACACATGTTAGCTTGCTTTCTTACATGTCATTATCATGCACAAAAGCATGTTCATGTATTTTTTTAGTGTGATCAGAGGTACAGTTCTCTACATGCGTCATGGATGCTCACCTTATACCCTTCTTATACCGGTCACTGGGGGCATCAACAATCATCTTATCCAGGTGATATTGTTTCATTTTGTACTTAGCATCTTATCGTACTTGCTCATACATTCTTTGACATATTGGTTATCATTCTAACATGCTAACGGATGTTTTATGTGTAACACTTGTTTTACAGGATTACATGTTTCCATGACTACTTGTTTTTTTCTACTTGTCTACTTCATTTTCCATTATATGTGGGATTTTCCCTTTCCTTGTGAGCACACTTGTTTGCTATTTGTGGCCATGACAGCGTTAAGTGTCTTGTGACATCATGAGTGATGTCCCATGTTTGAAATTTGCTTTTCCCATTTTTCTTGCATATTTACACTACTTTTTTTGATAGTTTCTACATTGTATGCATATTTTACACTTATTGCATGCATGTGTATTCAGACTAAAACTTGTACTAGCTATCCATCCCCTTTTGTGAGTGCCTTGGTATCTACCAAGCATTTCCCTTTCCCCATGTAGGGAAGAGTTCTACAAGTCAAAGTTTGGTTGATCCTCTCCTGGGGCCACATTCTCCTTCCAGGATCATCGCATGCACCCCTAAAGAGGGGGGAATTATTGAGGGTTTTCTACTAACACAGTTTATTTACACTGGTTCAGACACATTGAGTGAGTTGAGACTAGTCTACGAACTCCATACACAACATCCTTAACATGACATGGTGTCCATCGATAATTTTGTAAAGCAGTTATAGGTTTGGGGGTTACAGTGGGTGTGCCTCTCTACACTTCTCCTTCCAGTGGCATCAGATCACCAAAATAACTAGGACAATATGAGATCTCTTCACACATTTTAGTAGAAGCAGAAAAATTTGGAGGACACAGTGCATTTCCTCCTTATAATTCTTTAGCCAGGGTGGCGTAAGATCATCTAAAAAACTCAGGATAATACAAGATATTTTTTCTCGACATGGATCAGGTGCACATGTTCCATTTACATTTTTTTACCATATTTTACTTTTTTGTACTTTACACATGTGTATTTTACACAATAGTTTTACATACATACATATTTGACTACTTGATCATTTTATCCTTGCAAGTCTGCCATATGAGAAACAAAAAGTCAAATCAGGGGCAACAATAGCAAAAACAGTGACAACGACAATGAAAAAACACCACTACAAGAACTTTTGTTTACTAACCATGTAGGTACACTACACACAGTAGCAAATAAACACAAGTTCCACCATAGGTTTACTCTCATCACTTTTTATGCACATTTTTCCTCTTTAGAATCCAAGCTCCTCCATATTTTTCTTTTTTGTCATTCTAAATTTGAGTCTAGTCCATCATCACGTCTTCTTCTACACTCTACATGGATATCAGATATGCATCTCTATTTACTTAATGTTACTGACCTTTCCACTCATAAACATATATTTATAAGGTTCTCAAGTGGATAAAGTACCCTATTTACTACAATGTTTTAGTCCTTGTAATTAGATTAACATTAATAACATAGTTTCCCCTTTTAGGAAACTAGATCATAAATTTTGTTAATCATTTTTGTTCACCCTTTGCATACACTTATCTTTCATTCCTCAGCGCCAAATTTATCTACTATACCCCTGCTTGTGGAACATGGTCCTCCACTTTCATCATCCTAGGTACCACTCAATGGACATCCATCCCTCAACCTTATTGGTTGACACCTCCTTTATGACCACTTGGGGGGTATATGCATTACACATCTAACCCCCTCCTCCACCTTCATCATACTACCATCTCTTATCTTTACATTATTTCTTGTTCATCCTTATACCATGACATAACACCCTCATCACCCCGTGATGCACTCATGTCCTTTGGTTCACATTGGAATGTTGAGGGATTACTATTACATTAAACCCTACACACTACACTCTTGGTTATCTTATACATACCTCATCTATTAGTCATTTATACATCGTTTATGTCATATACGCTACACTAGTCATCATTACTTCTGAGTCTAGTTTTAAATTTCATCCCTACATTCTACATACTACGTTAGGTTAAAGTATACATGGATCTATATTTTCATTCTTCTACTACATATCATATTTATTCTGACACCTATCATTGTATCTTACACATTACATATACATCCTACACACCCACATTGCGTCCTACCTATCCTACATGCGACACTGGATTTCCTTATACATAGGTCTCGTTTTACCTATCATCATTACACATTCTATTTATATCTACACACTTATTACTTTATACATTCCATACCCACTACACATTATACAATGCATTTTCTACATCGTGAATTCACATACCTTGGTCATTTCTACCACATTGTTTTCTACGTGCTGCACTCACCACCCTATGACACACTTTAGTTCCTCAATCTATACTCGATTTCTGAGGGTTTACCAATCAAATGGACCTTACTTTCATCATATGACATCTTTCTCATTCAACATCTCCCACCTTAGTGGCATACACCTTAGGTAAAATTTGCACTCATGTTATCATCACATAGTGGTATACACTTTAGGTTATATCACCACCCCCAATTTTATCATTTTTTAGTGGCATACACCTTACAGTACATCACCACTCCCTTCTTATTCATATAATAGTGACATATGATTTAGGCTAAATTATCACACCTCTTAATTCGTTCATCCTACAGTGATACACACTTAGGGCTAACTAATCACTCTTCTGGATTTAACAAGTTACAGTATACGCTTAGGCTATAGGGTCCACGTGCATCCTTCCATATATCTCACTCACATATGCTCCTTCCATAGTGATATATGCTTAGGGATAAATCATCAGTCTTCTATCCAACAAGTTGTCGTATACGCTTAGGCTATAGGGTCCATGCGCATATTTCCGTATGTACCATCCCAATACATTCATTCTATAGTGATATACGCTTAGGGATAAATCATCACTCCTCCATTCAACAAGTTGTGATATACGCTTTGGCTATAGGGTTCACACACATCTATTCTACATATCAAATTTCAATGCCACTACATATACAAACTCATCACAGTCTGCTAGATGTAACCAACCCTATTTGACTATTTCCCGATGACGTACCCTCATTTACAGTTTAGTCTTGACTACTAAGGGGGAAAAAAAAATGAACCTCACTACATACACTTTCATCCACTTGGGGGGAACATTTCTCCTATCATTCCATCTTGCATTCCATGCCACCCATCCACAACATAATGCATTATCTTGGGGGCATTTAGTCTTGCTTACTAGTGTTCTACATGTTCACTTTACTACACATGTTCGATTGATTTCTTATATTTCATTCTCATACACACATGGGTGTTCATGTATTTGTTTAGTGTGATTGCAGATACATGACATATATACATGAAATGGATGCTCGCCTTCTACCCTTACTATACTAGTTGTTGGGGGCATCCACACTCATCTTAAACAAGTAGTATTGTTTCATTATGTACTTAACATATTACACTACTTGTTCATACACATTTTTAAATATTGGTTATCACTCTAATATGGTAACAGGTGTTCCATAGTCAACACTTGTCTTACAGGATTACATGTTTCCATGACCACTTGTTTGTCTCCTTTTTTTCTATTGTATGTGGGCTTCATTTTTTTCTTGTGTACACACTTGCCTTTTTTTTGCTGCCTTGATGGCCTTGCGTGTCTTGCAACATTGTGTGTGATGTTCCATGTTTGAAACCAACTTTTTCCAGTCTTCTTATTTTCTTGCATGTTTACACTACTTTGTTTGGTAGTTTCTACATTGTCTGCGTATTTTACATTTATTGCATGCGTGTGTTTTAGGACTAACACTTGTATTATCTAGACATCCCCTTTTGTGTGTGCTTTGACATATAAAAAGTCCTTTCCCTTTCCCCATGCTAGTTAGAGTTGTACAGGTCAGAGTGTGGTTGGTCCTATTTTGGGGCTGCATTATCCTTATAGGGTCATCACATGCACCCCAAAGATGAGGGGAATTATTGAGGGTTTTCTACTAATACGATGTATTTATGTCAGACACAACGAGTGAATTTAGACCACTATACAAACTCCATACACAAAAACCTTAACAAGACATGGTGTCCTTCGGAAATTCTACAGAGTATTTACAGGATTGGGGGTTATAGTGTGTGTGCATCTCTACACTTCTTTGTCCTAATGGTTTCGGATCACCCAAAAAACTAGGATAGTACAGAGATCTCTTCATAGATTTCAGCAAAAGTGGTTAAAGTTGGAGGACACATCACATTTCCCCCATATACTTCTTTATCTAGGGTGGCGTGAGATCACCCAAATAACTCGTGATAGTACATGATATCCTTCTATACCCTTTTTTCAACATGCATCAGGTTCACATGTTCCATTTAATTTTTTTCTAGTATTTTACATTTATGTACTTTACACATGTGTATTTTACAAAATGTTTTTATATACATACATATTTTACTACTTGATAATTTTATCCTTGCAAGTCCATAATATAAGAAACAAGAAGTCAAATTGGGGGAAACAACCAAAAAAAATGATAACAAAAATGACAACACACTGTTACAAGAATTTCCTTTACTAACCATGCAGGTAAAATACACACAACAACAAATACATACATGTGCTGCCCTAGGTTCACTCTCATCACTTTTTATGCACATTTTTAATCTTTAGAATCCACACTTCTCCACATTTTTCTATTTTTCATTTCACACTTAAGTCTAGTCCATAAAAATGTAAGCTTCTAGACTCTATATGGATATCAGTTACGCATCTCTATCTACTTTATGTTACTGAGCTTTCCAATCACCAATATAAAGTGGGGGCAAATGTAAACAAAAAATTATGCACGTTATACATTATTTATCCTGGTATTATACTACTATTTTGAATGTTCTCAAGTGGATAAAGTATTAATTAATCCCAGCTTTGGGTAATCTTTATTTTATATTTTGGATAAACTATCTAATTAATCCCACTTATATGCCCATTTTACAACTGCCTTGTCCTTCTAGCCCAAAATCAAGGCACCTCATCTTGTACTGGGTGCACCTCGGGGTGCCCTAGTCCCACCTTGGGTGCCCTGGTCTATGCACATCCTTTCCCACTTACTTTTAGGGCCTTTTTAGAAATTTGTTGTCTTTATCTTTTTCCCAGTCAGCCTTGTCAAGATTAATTACAAAATCAAGCTTAAGAGCCCTATAAATATAAAGTTAAAAGACCATAATAAGGGCCATGTTATGGTGAAATCACAACACCCTTGATTGTTTGCAAGTGGATGGTTGAGGCAGTCACTGTGATTCATTAAACATGGAGTTATCCCAAAGTGTGGGATTTTACAATCAGGATAACCCTCTGAATGGAGGCCAATTCCTATTCCTCTATTTTGATGCACACATCTATATTGTAGAGGATTTACTCCAAAATCTACTCTATCTTACCAAGGAGACATGGTTGAGAAGATTTCATGAAATTAAACCTAAACTAACATAGGTGATGCACCAAAAGGAATTTTGAACGCCTGCTTTTCATGGAGATGGAAACCACAATCAGATCAAGAAGGATGAAAATACACCACATATCAATCCATTGATGAAAATCCACTAACATTTAAATAAAAACCAATAAACATGTAATATAATAGCCATGCTCAGATAACCAAGATTGTAACGAGAGACCAAAAGAAGAAAATTAATGCAAGAGAGGGTTGAAATTCATCCACAGACTTGTTTCATTGCTTGAAGGATTTGACACAATGCATTACAGTGGCCAAGAGGAACAATATTTTTTTACAACTTAAATGGGAGCTTTGAACTCCACAAATTCATTTACAAACTAGAGAAGAAGGGAGGGTGCAAAGTAAAATTATCCAACATTAGAACAATGCCCCTCCTTACAATATATAAGAAGAATGAGAGAAGGGAGAGAGAGGAATTCAAAATATTTCTTTAACCACCCTAAAATGCATTGAATTCACTTGCAACAATGATGGATGCCACTAAAAACCCCATACCTCCATGTACTATGCCTTGTTACGAAAGAAAGGAAGCCCATACCTTAATCATTTGGGTAAGTGATAAATCTAGTGACACCCCCCAAAAATGGAGGACACTGAGAACATTTCAAAAAGTCCTTTCTTGTGTAAATAAGAGCTTCCAGTCAAAATTTATGGCCATATGAAGATTGGGGTGCTATACTACATTAATTACGAGAGGTTGGTTCTATTTCTTTCAGACTCTAAAATGCATAGAAACCTCTGAAATCCAAAATTTCAGACTTTTGAGCAATTTGACTTTGGAGGTTGATGTTACTATTCACTCAATTGGGCACGTGAAACCTCCAAAACTCCGAAGTTTGAAATTAAGAATTTCAAAACTTTCCATTTCGGAGATTGGGTTACTATTCATATATTTAAGTCAACAAAACTTCCAAAACTTGAAAACTAAAAAGTCTGAAATTTGGACTTTAGGTTTTAGACTTTTGCATTTTCAGGGTTTTGGGGTTCAGGTTTTTGGGACTTCAAGGTTCGGGTTTTTAGGATTTTTGAGTTCAGGTTTTCAGGATTGTAGGGTTTAGGTTTTCAATATTTGGTTATCCATTTGGGCATATGAAACCTCTGAAAATCTGAAAGCCTGAATTCTGAAATTTGGACATCAGGTTTCCGACCTTTGCATTTTTGAGGATTTTTTATTGTTCACCTATCTGCGCTCACAAAAACCTCCAAAAATATGAAGTTTGAATTTCAGACTTTGAGTTTCAGAATTCAAGCTATGAATTTCACGTTTCTTTCTACCCAGTCCCCGAATTGGACACTATCCCACCTCCCAACGGATCTACCTTATAAATTTGAATTTTTCAGACAATCAGAGTTTCTTCATTTCCCAAATTCATCTACAATCCTTGACCTGCTTCAACATATTCAGCTAATCCTGAAATACAAGCTCCCATGACTAAATCAACCCCATTTTCTCATTGTACAAGTTCATAATTGTTCAATTTTTCCTAATGGAAAAAAATGGATAACAGGTCCTAGGTCATAGCATCACACACTACTTTCAGTGCATCTAGATTTGCATCCATTACATCACTTGCATCCAAATACTTTCATGCATCAAGGCTAGGAGATGTGCATCACACACACTGCATAGGGGAGGGATTATATTATATTCCATGTGCACATGCTATTTACATTTCCTATAGTTACTATTGCCCACTACTTCATAAAGTGTGACTGGAATGAGAGTACCTAGGGCACGACATTCACACACACACACACACACACACACACACACACACACACACACACACCATAACTACATTTGGGTCTGAAATGTAGTGAAGTTCTCAACAATAAGACCACTAGTTTGTTGGTTGAGGTCAGTCTGACCCATTCATTTTCATATTTTTTTTTTCTAGGGTTTGATACTTCCTTTTGCATCAAGGAGGTTATTTTTCAACTCATTTGAAAGATCCAATGCAACAGATGAAAAGTAATTGAAGACACCTTGCGACTATACCATAGATTTAGGTTTTGAGCACTAAAAGAGATCAAAGCACTAGGAATGCAAACCAGGGTGCCCCAAGGGTGTCCTAATACACTCCCGTGAGCTCCAATCATACCAGATCTTCCAAAACGACCCTCAGGAGGGTCCCTGAGTGTTCGTCTTCACTTCCTAATTTCATTTCTAGATCTGCAACAACTTGGGATAGTCACTTCAAATTAGCTAAGCCACTTCTCTCCCTAATCCTCCATATTAGGGTTTCATTGCACTTAGAATAATTTACTTACATTTATTCCATATTATTTTTAGTTTTTTTAGTACAACATCCTAGTACTCCTAATTAGATTAACATTAATACCCTAGTGTCCCCTTTTACGTAATTAGATCATAATTTTTGTTAAGCTAGACGCAGGATTGTGGCACCCAAGAGTAAGACATTAGTGCTCGTTTCTAGGTGCTCCAGTCCTAGCGGTCACTAGCTCCCTCACCACTCTTTTCCAGGTCCCAAATGCCTAAAAAATCAAAAACCCTAAATTTTTAAAATTTCAACTCAAATGCCTATTACATGCTACATTTTCATAAAAATACTACACTTACCAACTCCGCAACATTACACAACACCACAATGGTTGCCACTCTCTCAAACTGGCTAGGACATAATGGTATCACTTGAGACATCTCTACTCACTTTGTATACACTCATGTAAACGAAAAAATGAAGTGATAAGCTACCTTTTCACTTAATTATTTATAATCACATTTCAAATGCCACCTTTCCTATGGGCTATATCTTGTGCTTATCACCACGACTAATATAATTCTACACCATTTTTGTCATATATTAATCATTTTTACTTCGATATACACCCCATTTGTGGCATTCTTTTTAGAATTTAGCCTACAACCATATTGTACACATTTCACCTGCATGATATCTCCTTAACGTTGTCTCTAATTTACTGCATATGTGTTTTAACCTCTTGACTATTACTTTTGGCTTAGAGTTCATTCCTTTCATCATTCCCTCTATCGCTGAAAGGGGGGGGAATATTATAAGGATTCCCCTTACGATTCCCGTTATGTCACCATGCATGCAAAGTTCATGATTCCAACACCTGGAAATTTGTACTATGAAATTTCACCATCAATCCCCCCTAATTGTTAGGAAATAAGGGATATAATATGTAGAATAATCCCTCATAGAATTGCAACATTAGATACTAATATGTAGAAAATATTAAATATCTCAAATAAAAGTGCAGAATAAAATAACACAACACAAAGAGATAACATTTAACGTGGTTCACCAAATTTGGGCTACATCCACCAAGAATCACTTCCTCATATTTTAATACAAGCCACCACTCTCTCAATACAATACCTAGATATGTTTGGAGCTATGCTCAACAAACTCTACAGAATTCACACCCGAATTCAAATCACATTTGCAATTTTTTTCATCCTTCTATCATATGCATAAAACCATATAAATAGACAACTGTTTAAGCAGTTTTACAAAACCGTGGGTATTAAAACCATGGGCAAAAATTGTCCCATAAACCTATGGGTCAAAATCCCACCCATATGAGAAAATCATGTTTCTTGATATATCAGGCACGTTTTAAGGCCCAAAAAATACTAAAAAAGTGTACAGTACTCTTAGTGTACATTCTTCAACACTTTCACACATGAAAACAAGCTCCACAACCTAAAACTAATGACCTAATGTGGGGGCAAAAATAATTTAACACCTCCCAAACATGATCACACACTATAACCTATCGATTCCCCCATAATGACCTAACTTGGGGTAATAAAGTGACTAAAAATATTTTTATGCAACATCTCATAAATTTTATAGCAAATGACCCCTAATAACCTAACTTAGGGGCAATAAGTGATTAAAATTATTTTTATGCAACATCTCATCAATTTTCTAGCAACTTTCCCCTAATGACCTACCCTGAGGGCAATTAGTGAAAAGCCTCTCCATGAGCAACCAATCAAAACAAATCAATCAACCAATCAAAATCAACACATTTAAATTAAATCATATCATTCAAATCTACATGCGGTCTCCTAGATGACCTAACTTGGGAGTTATATGTACCACTTCTTTCCCAGATGACAGAACTTGGAATTTTATTCTATATTCTGTATTCACTTCTAGATGACCCAACTTGGAAGTTTTCTCTTTCATCCTATGTTTTCTTCCTAATAAATTAACTAGGAAGCTATCTATTTCTATCGCGTTTGCTTCCACATGACCTAAGTTGGAAGTTGTCTCATTCTCTATCGCATTTTCTTCCAGATGGCCTAACTTGGAAGCCTTCACATCATGATGACACCCATGGAGTGGGGGAAAGAGTTCCTTTTTTGTATCACTCATATATGGGTCAAATGTTTAATAAAAATAATTTGGATCCAAAAATTAAAAAAAATTGACCTGAGTCTATCTGCAATGGCTAGTTCTTGAGGATGTAGTTAAAGCTTTGAGAATAACACACGTTTCTCTCAACACTGTTGCTCTGGTAGCAGGATGGCCAAATCCTCCAATCATTCTATCCATATACAAGCATTCAGGTTGGGAATTTATCACTCCCTATCCATCTATTTGTTTTCAAACCATGTTTGAAGTCATATAAAATCATAATCATCATTTTCAATTCCCACACTTCATCATGACAGTTATTTTTTAATGTTCCATGGATAAAATTGCTAATCCATAGTTTGGCATAATTTTATAGCTCTATCAGCATTCTTCTACTACACATCTATGCATTCTTCTACAACATGGGCTGCTTCAGCTTTTTATTAGGTATGCATCTCTATCTACTTTATGTTACCAGGATTTCCACTCACCATCATAAAGTGGGCGAAACAAAAAATGATGCACTTACGATTACATTAATACGGTTGGGTATGTTATTTTATATATAGATCTTGCGTAATAAAATTATTTACTAGTGACCCATCCTTTAGTCTTGTTTTCAGTTAGTCAAGCATCATAGTTGTTTTTCTAGTTCAGTTATCATTTGTCTCTATAGTTTTGGGAATCTTTTGGGGTGTCTCAGGTGTCATAATTTTCTCAGTTGACATCTTTAGGTATATACTAGGGCTCCTAGGGTTACATTGGGTCACCTGTGTCATCGTACTTTGTGGTCTTAATTTAATTGTTTGATTTCGGTCCTAATGGTTACCCCGTACATTCCCCTAAGTCATAGTCAGCAGTTTCGGGTCACTAATGTCAAACTTTGAACAAGATATTCCTATATAAACATAACATACTCACTATATTATGGGAGGACATCTTATTATCAAGGGAATCTATCTAATAATGAAAGGGACTGCGTTTGGGCATCTTCTACATCTTCATCACACACTACATAGGGGGAATGGGTTGTGTTTTTTCTATTCCATCCATAATTTTCATTTTAACATCTAGGCATTGCCCCCTACTACCACGTCATTGACGCTAGGGAATCCCAGGCACAAAATTATAGACACACACACACACACACACATAGAACTATTTTCGGTTTGAAATGTAGTGCAACACTCAGTCGTAAGACCGCTAGTTTGGCAGATGAGGTCATTTTGACCTACTCTTACATTTTTATTTTTTAAGAATTGATGCTTCGGATAGGGTTTTGCAAGTAGAATTTCATACAACATTTACAGTGATATATAGAACATTATTGTGAAACCAGTGTGATAGAAGTGAAGGTTTTACAAAGATATTATGACATTATCAAACTCAAGTTCTAAGCTTTTTTGCAATCTACAACGCCTAGAGTACAGACTAGGGTGCCTCAAGGCACCCTAGTACCCTCCCAGACACCTCAATATAGAAAAATACTCAAATCCTACCCTCTACAAGGCCATTTAGTTATAGTCTACCCAGTTTGCATACTAGTCTGCTAAAATCCAATACACAACAAGGCAAGTTATTTTACATGTTAGTACCATATACCTCTTAGTTCCATTATTTTGATATATTCAAATATTGAAAAGGAAATAGGTCTTGTATTCCAATATAACATTTAGTTTCGATTTAGATTAACTTATTAAAGAAATTAAAAACCCCATAAATATCTATTTTTAGTTAATCATTTTTAGCTAAGCCTCTTCTCTCCCTTTTCTTGCATATTAGGGTTTCATTTCACTTAGAATTATTTACTTGCATTTATTGTATATTGTTTTTAGTCTATTTACTACAATGTTTTAGTGCTCCTAATTAGATTAACTTTAATACCCTAGTGTGCCCTTTAAATTTCTTAATTACTACAAATAATCCTTATGTTAAATAAACTTAAACATGCCATTTTCTATCTATTTGATGATCACATGGTCTAAATATAATCTATTTTTTTACTATGATCATCGATTTTAACTTATAAACATCTTCATTTCCTACCTTTCCTTTGCATTATGAACTTTAAAATTGACTATGTTTGGCTCTGTGGTTAGTCTATTTTGTTAAGATATATCTTTTTGAATTTAAAATTTGAACACTATGAATTCATGGCTCAATAATCTTTTAACACTTGTCTGATAATGAGTTTCTCACTTCTGACTTGGACCGTTTTCAATCTTCAACACTTGATAATAATCGAATTTGTTTTTCTCCACAAGGTTTCGAGCTTAACTTGTTTCCTTGTTTTCTAGTGCTCATGGGATGGATGTGAGACAAGTGTCCAGAATAAACACATGTATTCTTGACATCACCATATATTAAAAAAAAATAGTACTTAACCTTTTCCTCATATTAAATAGATAAGATGTATAGTGGTAAAGTTTCAAGCATTAATATTCAAAACTCTTGCACACCTTGAGTTTTTTTATGATAAATTTATTCTTGAATTAGAGTGCACCAATGAAGGACACATGGAAAATGGAAATTTATGGCAGACATGGGCATCTAGTGTTTTCTCATAATTTTCCTAAGGTTAAATCTTCTCATCTAGACTTCGATGGAAGACCGATGTGAGAAACATAACCCTAATGAAAAACACATGGAGGAAATAGGCATATGGCACAATTTGAACTATTATATCCCCCCTATTCCAAAGGATTTTAAGGCACTTATGAGGGATATGTGACAAGTATTATATGTAGCGAAGATCAATAAAGGTTTGATATCTAATATGGTATTGGTTATGAGGTTAAATTTGATAGTTTGGACTAGTTTTAAATAGAGCTAATAGATGCAACAAAGACATGAATAGAAATATTATTTTTCACTCATATATTTCAATTGGAAGTCCCAAATGACTTGAAACTAGTATTTTTAGAAAGGTTTTTGAGATAGATTCACATTTTCCCTAGTTTTGAGGAGAATGATTAAGAGATCCATGATATTTTTTGGACATACTTTAAGGTTACTAGTTGCTAAAAAACTAGATGTAGTGGTGAATAAATTGATTTTAACTTCTTATAGGATGTTCGATTCTCATAGAATATGTTCTCTCAAACCAAATATTATATTCATTTCCGCACCACAAATACATTCAAAGATTTAAATAAGTTGTGAGCAAAAAGATGAGATTTCACATTGGTTTATAAGGTAAAATCATGATTTTCTCAACAAGTGGCATCTTCATATTCACTAATTCTATTGATCTCATGGGCTTGTTTTGATGTATTCTCAGAGATCAAATTTCAAACAAATATCTACTTCAAACCATGATCAAGGAGGTTTTTTGAAGATCATTTTTAGCTTAGCGTATTTTGGAGTTTCCTAATCCTTGTAGAGAATATACAAATGAGAAAAGGGATATACTTCAGCATCTTTTGATCCTCGTACTCTTCTCTGTTATTCTATAAATGTAGCCAATGTCTATCATAAAATAATGCTCTCTTGAATGCAAAGTAACTTCACTGAATTAGGTTCCCAATAATTCTTAATTTGTATACCTTTGAATTGGACTTGTATGTTGTGTTAAGTGCATTCCTAGCGACTTTAATCAATTTCATATACTCCAAAGTAAATAATATCTTCTTGATTGTGGCTCATATTTTCACTTTGGCTAGTGTTATTACATTGTTACCTTTTTTGCCTTTCCTTGCATGTTGTATTGTGTGGATTATATTTGCATAATTTTAGTTTCTTGTGTCATTGATGCATAAAGTGAGAATTAAATTTATGTAGAGTTGATTGTGGTTGTATTTACCCTTATGAAACTATATTTATCTTGATGTTTTTCTCACATGGAAAGTAATCCATTTTTTCTCTACAATGTCACCAATTTTTGTTCAATATTTAGTATTCTTCCCCTTTTCCATAGAAAATTGTTAGCTAGGAGTGGATTAGTGTTGGAAGTAGAGTATTAGGAATGGTAGCTAACATTTTCTAGGGGTTTGTCTCATAGATGTAAGGTATCACACCTTGGACACTTTCCCATTGTTGTTGACTGAGATCCAAATCCCATGAAGCTATAATAATTTTTGCGTAAACCCTAATCCCCAATGCGTGAACTATGAGAACCTGCAACACTCTCATAGTTGTAGATTTAAACCTTAAGGAAATTTGGGTCTTTAAATTGATTGTTGAAAATTGTTTAATCCCACGTCACAAACCCTAATATAATCATAAAATTTCCAATTTTTGGGCTCTCAAAACATCGTATTGGTGACATCATCTACCACAACTTGCATGTTGTAACACACACTCTTCTCATCCTTTCCATATCCTCTTTTGCCCATTCCAAGTTTGATTGTGACTCAACTCATCCAAGTGGTAGTAGAATTGTAATTTCCTCTCACTAAAGAAAATTGGTAAAAAATCACATTGTGGCCCTTCTACTTTCTTCACTCACTTGGAAAAACTTTGTTATACCCTTTGGTAGTGGCTCAATTAATCCTTGGTAGATTGATATCACATTCAGTAAAGCTTTCTTTTTATTTTCAAGGGTAGGGAGAATGTGGTCATCATAGGTAAGCTATTGAGGCTTGCCCCTTTTCGCATGGGTCATTAGGAAGGGTCTTGGTGTAATATCCTTCATTATATTTTTGGTTCTACAATTTCTACACTATTTTCGTTTGCTTCCTTAAGTGCATTGTCATTGGAATAAGACACCATATAGACTATGCACATGGTAATGTGAAACCCTAATTTTTATCTCCACCAACCTAGAAACTTGAATTCTTATCATAGATAATGAGCCAAGTTTTCATTGCGTTGTTATGCCCTTCTTCAATAATCGTTAACCTCTTTTGAGAGGTGGTTGATACACGTTGTTGTTTAAATCAAAGAAGCACTGTGAAGTAGTTAGTGATGCATCATGTCACATAGATGGTGAAATGTTTTGGGGTTCGTCAGATAGTGGAAACTAATCAACGCAAATATTTGGGATTCACGTGAGAATTTTTGAGTATATAGGTTTCTTTTCCTAGTGAAGGAGTGTTTTGTGTTCCAACGTGTAGTGTCGTTTACACCTAGAAATTGTCACTTCTTTCTTATATGGATTGACATAATCATGAAAAACAAAAATAGTGTCGAACTGAAGAATCTTATAAATATATCTTCTAGATTTTACTACGCTGATAGGCATTCTGCAACGACAAGCAAGACTATAATGGAGTTTGTTTTTCACTTTTATTCTCAACATTAAATTTGATGTTCATTCGACCATCGTGTGACAGTTCATTCATAAATTTGACTTCTATTGGACTTTCAAATAACTTTGTTTCTTTTTTCTTGGAGAAGTCAATCAAAAAGTAGTAATATCTTGGCCATTGTAGTAATGTTTGGGTCTTTTTTTTAATAGATATTTTTGACAACAACACAATTGCATAACTAAAGGATAATATTTGCAATAAATGAACAAGATATTGATAGAGAATTTAATGAAGTTGTGGATTAAAGAGACGTAAAAAACCAAACCTTAAAACATTGAAATTGATATCTATTGTTGTATTTCTTACACCTACATTTAATATTTAATATACTTACTATTTTATTTATTTTTATTTGTTACTCTTTTTGGTATACTTACACTACACTACACTTGTATAATTACACAAGTATCCCCTAAATGATATCTCTCGACATACTTTATATAAATATATTTAAGATATCTATACTACCTAATTATTATTTCATTTCATTGGAAAAAAAACTTATCCTTGAACGACACTGTAAAATCCTTAAAAAATTGCTAATTAGGTGGGAGGAACTTGAACAAAGCAACCCTTTCAAACTCCTAGAAGTTCTAGTGTAGAAGGAGTGTAACAACAAGTTCTCGGGTTAGCTGGTTAATTCTATGAAATCGACGCTCTAGTGAAAAGTAGATATTGAGTAGATAAGGTCTGAACTGGTCTGAGAGACATGCCCTTGACTCGGCGAAACTACGCATTCGTACTTCTATTTCCGAACAAGGCAAAACCTTTCAAAGCAGCTTATAAATTTGGGAAATCTTGTATTTTTTTTGGATTCAGTACAAAATATCTTTTCAGCTTATGAATTGTTTCGGGAATTTGGTTCTTCTTTCATTGCAGGGTAGGGTAGTAAGTAGTAAGTGAGACTCCCAGATATCGCCAGGCAGCTGATACGGCTTTTTTTTAAAGAACAAGAGCAGGAATAAAATGAAGGAGAGCAGGAATAAAAAGACGCTTAATGGTCCTAGGCCCAAACCTCTCAGGGTTGCCAAGGAATCCGAAAATTGTATAAAGAAACCAGTTATTATTTACCTCCGATCTCCGGAGATAATACATTCACAACCCAGCGACTTCATGGCTTTGGTGCAGCGTCTTACAGGCTGCTCTTCCTCTTACTCTAGTTCTTCTTCTGCTCAACCTATGGAGGACTGTAAACTTGTAAAACCAAGCCCTTCTGTTTTAAGTGCTCCTATTCACAATGATGATAATAACAATGGACATGGTTTGGAAAAGGAAGAGAATCCCTGCCAAATGATCCCACCGGCTTCACCATGTCCAAATGATTACCCCTCTCAAGTAATTTCTCCGCCATGGTGGTCTGCCCCAACAGAGGGGTTAGAGCCGGACATGCTTTTTAATCCACACTCAGATTTATTCTTTTCGCCCAATTCCCCACAAGCATTGCTACATGACTTCCCACTCAAGGAAACAGAATTACAGAACTTCAATCGCTTGGATGATGTGGATAACCTTTAGAATTACGTTGTTACCAAGACGCTCTCAAGCTATGCATAACAATGTAAGTGAAAAAACATAATTCTTCAAAATATAATTAATTTGTTTTTCGTTGAACATGCCTTTGACAATTCTTCGGCCAGGCTTATTTTTCTCCACCAATAAAAAAAATTAATAAACACTTTTTGGTATTAATGATCACAGTTCTACATCTTTAATAGAATTATAATGTTTCTTATATAACAAAAAATATATAAACTATAGTATTATTTACGGAGTTCTTATTTTTTTTAAAAAAATAAATATTTAAAAAAAAAACACAAGTTTGTTATAATTGTTAGTTTTTCATTCTTATTAAATAATAACAAGCTTAAATATCTTAAATATATTTATCTATAATGTGTTGAGAGATATTAATTTTGAAAAACTTATCTAAATATTCTAGTTTAATTTAATTTAATTTAATTTAAAAATTAATGTCCATAAGTAACCAAAAAGGTTAAAGGGACTACAAGAGGGGCAAAGAGAACAAGGCGATGCACGAAGGAAAAAAACAAATACAAAACACAATACAAGAAGCAACAGCAAAGACATGAGATGCAACAAGTCTATGTGTCATGCTTAAGAGGTTCTACACCTAGTAGATCGTGATTGATGTGTGAATTCATGTGCCCGTTTGTGCCTCCGGTGTTGTGAAGAACGCTGAAGGAATGCACCAATATTTTGGGACCCAAGGCTGCCATGATGATGTTTGAGGAGGTCATATCTATGTTGGGTCATCTCCCTGATAAATAAAGCTACACACCTCTGGTCATCATAATGAATAAAGGCACGTAATGAGCTTTGAGTTTCTCAAAATAGACAATAGTACCTGTCACAGATCTCATAGTACATAGGATAACAAAATATAAAGTGCTCTTCTGATTCAAGTTCATTGTTGCAAAGTGTGCAAGTGCATTGGTCTCTAGGAATGTAGTGCCCTGTCTCCATGCGAAGTTGATGAGAGAAAACTCATTGTTGACCCAAGGGGGAATCTCAAACCAAGTGGGAACTTGATGTATTTGGAGGTGAATGACACGTCCCTCTTCAATTTGGAGATAATGCTCTGAATAGTGGTGCATTTTTGTTGGCAATGGTTCTAATGGTTCAATCCACATTGATTTTATGTAAGCTTTGTAGATCTCCTCTCTAATTCCTCTATGAATTTCCCTTCTAGGCTTGTGGGGAGAATTAATAGAGAATGTGAGAGGAGGAAGGTGATTAATATCCAATCCGATGCTTTGGAGGAAAGTTGTACAATGTGCATACCAAGTGGTTTGGATCCCCAAATCACATAGCCTCATGGATTAATGGAGAGCCTTGAAGGGGTATCTATTATGCCCAATTGGTGTATCTACCATACATCTTAGTCTATGGAGTAGCATCATAATATGGAACATAGTTGAGATTCAGAGAGGGTGCGGTGCCAAACTTAGCCAAGATGATTACATGTGGAACCGAGCGTTTTTTCCTGGAGAGTCTTGGATAGCATGGAGACGAGTACTCTATCAACACGAGCCCAACTACTATGGCTGAAGATCAAGGCCCCAAATCTCATAACCATACAACACTATTGGTGTCACAAAAGTTTAGAAAATATGCAATTTTCCGTTGGCATCTTGAAATTGAAGCTGGAAACATTGTCTCTCAAGAGTATTAAGGGCTACATAACCTTTACATAATCTCTCTTCTGCTGCATGAAGCATGTTCAAAGGAGGACCCATGAAAGTCACTCCAAGATAGGTGTAAGAGGAGACCACTTCTACCAAGTGTCCCTTTGTACATGAGGTTAGTTGCATGTGCAACCCTCTTGGTTGTATTAAATACCATGACCTTAGTTTTCTTTAAGTTCACTTGTAAACCATGAGTATCACAAAAAGAGCTTAATATGTCAAGGTGCCATATAAAATAACTATATCATAAATTTTGGTAAACATATACGAAATATAACAAATATTGTATGATAAATGTATTTATATGGAATAAATTAATACATATTTATTTAAAGGTTCTTAGCTAAGATTTTTCACATACCACAATAATCAATAACTTTATTAATATCTCTATGTGGCAAATGGAATACATTTATCTGCATCATTTTGTTCTCAGAATATCTATCTAAGAAAAAACAGGTCACAACTTTACTATACGACAAAGATATTACTATTTTGGATTCACTTCTCTAAGAAACAAAAAAAAAACATTAAATGATAGACCAATGAATGTCAAAGTTATGATAGACCACTGGATGTCAAAGTTTGGGTGAATTGTCATGTGTTGGCTAAATGGTTGCCAAATTTAATATGGAGGATAAATGTTAACAACTCACTCCATTACAACCTTGATGTCATTATATGAACACCTCTCAATGTGCACACATGCACATGCATGTGTATATATATACACAACAAAAAAAACCCTTTAGGGAGAGCTATACTAACACTAGATTTAATGTCCTAACCGTGGGTACATGGGTTTCAAAATTCCAAATTTAATTAAAACTTGTAATATTTTGTGTCTTTTCGCAGTAATTAAGATGATATAAGATGCACTACAATCTAGGCACACCAACAAATACAAAATATAGGAAGATGAAAGAGGAAGAAAAACAATAGAGATCCATGAAGGATGAAAATAAAAATAAAAGAAAGAAGGATACAAGAGGAGGAGGAGAAAACATACGAAATAGAAAAAGGAGGAAATAGAATACATTAAGTGGGACTCAGCCAACATGATATAATAAGCCAGACATTTAACTACTAGTAATCATGTCCACTCAAATTTTCAGGTATACATCTTTGGTCATGCACACATAGATCAATAGGTACAAAATCCTATAGTATGTTATGTGTATCCTGATGAGTATGTAAGATATACATATGGAAGTATAAATGCTCAACGATACACTTGAAATATCCTACAAATTGAGGTGTTCTAATTTCAATAATTTTTAAAGGTTTTTGTCTTATTTAAGTATTGAAACCTCTAAACATATCCAAAGAGACACACATATATATTGATAACGCTATCCATTAAACTTTGATGGCGAATGTAAAATTATGTTTATTTGTTTGTCAAAATAAATAGTTTTTGGATACTTTATTTTTATACAATACAATCATTCATTAAAAATTAAATCCTTGAAACTAATTCAGTCCTAGATATGATTGCCAGTAAATAGAATAAAACCTTTACATAAATAGTAACTTCATTTCCCATGACACATAAGCTTAATTAGTTATGTGTTTTTTAACCAAATTTATTCTCATTCTAGGTTGCATGTTGTATGTGATATTCATTTGGTATATTTTCAAACTCATTTGTTTCACTTTACACGCTATAATTATTATAATTTGAATCCGAGAAATCTATCAATACATAAGTAAATTTATTATAATTACACAAACAATAATTTGAAGCTTAAAAAAAATAAATCCGTTTATTTCTACTTGTTGTATTGATAAATGCATTGAAAGATAAGGTTTGGGGTGATTGTATTATACTCCAAATTGCTTATTAAAATCCAATATGCTTATTTACTGAAAATTTATTAAGGGATTTTTGAAATGAAAATGATAAAGTGATAAAGATCGAATGGGGAGTTAGTTTTATTCATTCTTTCGTGGATACTGAGGAGCGCAATTAAGGAGAAGAATGAACATTGCAAGAAAGTAGAACAAAAAGAAGGAAACTCTATTTTTTCATGGTGATAGTGACGATTTCATCAAGAATTTTGAGTTTGACATCTTTTTTTTAAAGAATTAGCTACTCTTGTATTATGTACAATGATCTATCATATTACTTCCTCTTTATCTTCCTCTCTCAGCTATATTTTTCACATTTGAAGAAAAAAGACCATTGATTGAAAACTTGTGTTTTAATATTATTTGGTCTACACTGTTAATACAAGGTTGGTTTGAGGGTCAAGTCAAACCTATAGAACGAGGGAGAAGATCAGTGAGAGGATCAAAATAATTCAAAGGCTAGTTCCATGTGGTAATAAAATGGATACAACTTCCATTCTTGATGAAGTAGTGAACTACCTCAACTTCCTAAAAAACAAGGCTATAGCTTTGCAATTTATGTCTAATAATAAGGATGATAATAATATGAAGATCAATTCCATGCCCGATTTCTACTCATTTTTTCATTCTATAAACTCCCTATCTTCCTTCAGTAGTGCTTTGAATGATCATATTTATCATAATAATTTATTGTAAAGAAGTGTTCATGAACAATTATAACAAAGATTGCTCATGACCCAGAATCTAAACTAGCTCATGAATAAGAATCTAGACAAGTCTCAATTACCTGAATCTGTATCCATGCTGTGAGAGATGTTTACTTATTTTATTTATGGTGGCATTGAATAGTGAAATTGAAGCTGAGGTAATTTATTTATGATATCTTAACCTAATATGAAACATAATTAACTCTTCAAGTCCATGTTGTTCAGATATTCATTTTTTTTTTTGTCTTTGATCATGTTTATGCTTACATAATATACTAATAGATGATTAAATAGGGAATATGATGGAAAATATTATGAGCATGTTTTGAGAAGCTAAATTTCATGCTTGAATGTGTAGACATATACTCATAACTTTGACAGTCATAGCCATAAACTTCATAGATAAAATTTCCTCTATACAATGGGGGTTAACACTAATGATCTTATAGATATTGATATGAAGATAAAAAATTTTGATTATGTAGGACCAAATAAATATGGAGTCCTGAGAAAGGAGCCAAAATTCTTATGGGCTAATTTTACATGCACAATTTACTAAATTTCATGAGTCACATAATTTATGGGATGAATTTTAAGCATTAATGTATGGATAATGTAGATGGACCTATGTAAAACTAGAATGATCAATAAGTTAGATCCTAAATTTAATAAATTGAAAAAAATGTATGAGATCGCCCCTACAACAAGGTTATTTAAAGATTTATTAATTTTGCACACCCCTCAATTGTATAAGATGCAAAAAACTAGATTCCACCATTATCAGAGACAGGATAAAAAAAATACCACAAAACATAGAAAAATTAGACTTTGTAAACTACAAACCACATAAAAAATAGGAAGGCATTATTTGTCATAAACACAATAAAACTAGATTGTGTAAACCAAAAAAACACATAGGAAATAACAATAAGCATTATTTTTCATAAATACAATAAAACTAGATTGTGTAAACCACAAAACTCATAGAATACAACATTAAACATAATTTTTCATACACATAATAAAACCATACTATGTATACCATAGAAACATAATGAAAACAACATGAAGATTTTTTTTCATATAAACACTAAAACCAGACTATGTAAACCACACAACACATAAAAAATAACATTAAGTATTATTGGTCATAAACACAAAAATACCTTCAAGATGCATCAAATATTCCAAAAGACAACGGATGATGTGGAACTTGAATCTTTAGCTAAGGGGGTTTTCCCTATGATTCATCAAACACAAAATTAAGTCTTTTTAAGACTAATAAATACATCATATAATCACATAATAGTGCTACTCACCCACACTTTTTGTTATAGCTTCATAACTATCTCTGATTGTTGTACCAGACCAATTTTGTGTTTGCTTGTGTATTTCTCTTCGACGAGTTGTGTTAGGAAATGTGTACTCCTCATAGTCATGAGAATAATTTTCTAAATCCTCCACCATGACTTCGTTTTGCTTCCTCTTTTGAGGATTCCTACTTAAACTAAACCATGGCCGTAAGCAGGTGGTAGAAGTTTCGTTTCCACTACTATCTAGAATGAACTCAAATGTAAACAAACCTGAGTCATGTAAAATATTTTCAAATTTTTGCACACAATATCCAAAAGTAAATATCTTTTCATAAATGTATGACATGACATCCAACAATGCTTTCAAAAAATCTTTCGATTAGTAAAGCACTTGTAATGCATCCCCATGGTTTCTATCATGCTAATCTGGGTTGAGGTAATGTGTTGTTTGTTGTATTCTATCATCACCCTTAATTGTCACAAAAAATAAAGTTTATTAATAATTGTGAAATAGTTAACATAACAAACACTATTTAATAATAATAAAATATGTATTGTCAATGATAATGCGGGGCTTCTCTGATGCAACTTATTTATGTGTATTGCATTCAATTGCTTCTGTAACATGAACATCAGGGTCACCTATAATGATAAAAATAATGTTATTAATGTATAATGAATTGATAAAAATGATACAACATAGTTGAAATAATGAAACGAAAAAATCCACCTTCACCACTAAAATTTAAATTCCTTGTAGATGGATTACCATCGTGTGTCCTCTTCAGTTATAACACCCTCAAAACATGTTTGTAGGTGTTTCCTTTGGTATCCCAAGGATAGTAACCAACATAAAAAATCCAGGCTGAATCTCCAAACTAAATACCATCAGTCCCTAGATGTTTGACTTCTAACCATGTAAGACCTAGGAATTGTATTCTTTGTGCAACAATCACTATCAAGTATTTCTCTGGCCCTCTTAGTAACAGAAAAAAATTCCTTCTCCTTCTAGTAATTTTTTAAGAAGCCCAATACTTGTAACTTCTACTTATTTTTATAATGCGGTTCAACTTGAAAGAAAAACATATACACCAACCAATCCATTCTCCTTGTGCATTTTTTCTTCAATCGCACAAGTATCGAGTCTTGAAGAAACAATGATATGATTTAATCGATGCATTTGTATCCGAATTGGCATGAACTAAGTTATAGAATTATTTTGACCACATAACTACACGTAGAAATAATAAAACAATTTAAAACACCCCAAAATTTGTTAACTCTACACATATATACAAATAGAATCATAAGATATATAATTAACACTTACCAATACATCCCTCTTGTAGTCACATCTTTTCATAATACTCTATAAAAATTGTATCCTCCTTGAACTACTCCATGAATTTGTCGATGAGGAAAAAGGTCATGTGCTCATTATCGGTGATAATGCACATGATGTTGCCTAGTCTTTGAAACATAACCATCCCAACATCCTTCTTTTTATATTTGTAAATAAACATTTCATAGAAAATAAATAATACAGAAAAATAAAATCCAACTCAAGCCTGTAAATATTCTATCACAAAATGAAGAAAAAAACATGTAAATATTGTTTAGCCAAACCCTGCAAACATGCAAAATGCATAACAAAACACAAAAACAAAATACATCCCTAACATATAAAGAATGTTATTAAGGGTACAAAGTGTGCATTAAATTTATACCAAAAAATGTTAATAGATTTGTATCTTATATCTTGTATTTCAAAAGTTGCATCATTTGTAATGAATGCATTGACATCCCAATTCATATTTTTCTTTTTCCCCCTTGCATATACTTCAGCAAGCCATATTTATATGGCGTCAAATTTATCACGGGAAAAAACCTCCCATGTAATGGGAAACCCAACCTCTTACTTGTCAAAAACAAGAAGTGTGTATAATTGGTATTGAGGAAAATATGTACACGAAAATATGGTTAGAAAGAGAATGCCATAAAAAGGTATATCCAACTATATAAAATATTTGTCAAAATGAGATAACAATGATGGAGTTGAGAAATTTTAATCCATTGCAATGATGGAGTTATGGGAATGGAAAACCATAATTTTGAGCATTCATGGTGTTTGAGGGCCCATAATGAAAGGCACGTTAGTCCCACACAACCTCTTATGATAAAAAAAAAAAACCCTCTCTGTGATAAGCCACAAGTTGATAATAACGCTTCCGTGTTGTTTTTTTGGGGATCTAATTGACTTGAACCTCTTCCATGAATTTAACACATCTTTCCTAGCTATGCACTCATCCCTTTTTTTGACAATCCTCACCAACTCGGGATCTGTGTAGTTCCCTTCGATAATGGTTTCAACAGATATACAAGAATACATAATAGATTCAATGTATTACTTACATTCAAAAGATAAATTAGGAGTGAACCCACTTCATGTATCAAATCTTGTCTCCTTTGCACCATGGAAAAACTCACCATTCATATCACAATATACATATCATTGTATATGATATGTGCCACATATGGTATACCAAACATAACCCTCACACTAAAATGGCACTAAAATCCATAATTTTTTGAAACCTCCTTATTCTTTCACTAGTGGGTGGTTTGTTCATCTTGTCGTCGGGGTCAAAAACACACTAGTAGTAGAAACAAAAGGAAATAAAAATTGATATGATGTATGGAATATGAAAAATTTAGCACTACCATGTGTGAACACTATTGCTTTTGGAGGAATGACGAAGATCTGTAGGGAATCCTTGAGCATGAAAATGTTGCACTCAACTGCAAAACGATGTAGCTTCAAGATCAAAGCAAGAAATCATTCATGGAAGCAATGTGCATGCATTGAGGAAAAAAAGCTGAAAAAAACAAACTCTATTCCATTCCCCATGTGTTGCTCAAGATGAAAGGGTGTACAAATAGTAGTGGGGTGTGTAACTCCCCCACAAATGTAGTAATCGAGAAGTGGGAGTTACATTCCCGGAATAGCCGGTCAAATGTAACTCCAATGACATAAATGACATGTTGAAAGTCTACCCACTCTGCGAAGGAAACCGAAGGCAACAACATGAAGAACTCTGAGTCTGGTGCACAAAAGTGTGACATAGGTCTAGAAAGTGAGTGCAAAGCAACTGAAGGTAATGTCACAAGTGCAGAACTATTAGAGTAAAAAAGAGGAACACCTGTAAAAAGGATGTCCAAGTGATGTGAAGGGAACAAAACATCCTCCACAACAAAAAAGGGATCCAAAGCTAAGGGTGGATCAACGAAGGTCTCTGGAAATGTGGAAGTGACATGATTCCTGGAAGGGGCACTCCCAACAACAGAGATGATGAACTCCTCTGAAACACATGTAGATGGATGAGGGACTTGTAGTGCATCACAAGTAGACTCTACGAAAATATGACTAAGGTTAGGCAGATACACGTCCCAATGAGGGGGCTCAACAAATAGAAGAGCGATGCTAGATAGGTATGAGTTATCCAATGAAGGTAGAGGAGTGAAGTGGGCCTCACACACTGGAAGTGGAAAGGAGGCTGGTGTAATGATGGTGTGAGACTGAATATGAGACTGCTCGATATCTGATGAGATGTGGGATGTGTCAAAGGTGTTGGTCGTCAGATAGGACTTTACGAAGAGCAATAGTCAGGGGACAAGAAGTCCCTCCTCTTTAATGGGAGAGGTTCCCTTATTCAGAAACGAACCTATTTACAAATGTACAAAACATGATTTGTTGGTTAAACTTGGATATTACGAAAGTGTTTTCTATGAAGATCATCAATTACAAAAGGACTGAGGAAAAAGAGTATGGGAAAGAGCAGAAAGGCAACATGCAGAATTATAGATATCAGAGTAATTCTTTATGTATGCGAAGTCACAGTAAATTGAAACAAGATCATTTGTATTGGATAAATAAGATGGAATTCAAAGACACAAAGTTCTGTAAATAACATCTGCTAGAACACAAAGTTTCTTAACATAACACAGATTCATTAATCAAGGACACAAAGTTCCTTCTTGGTTATACAAGATCACCAGGCTTGCAAAGTTGAAGAGTATGCAATCGGTGAGACTAACAAACTTGAGACAAATGATCTTCACAAAGAAAATAAATGAAAGCTTAGGAATAACAGAGATCAGATAGACAAAGAATGGAAAGTCCTTCTGTATTGATTTCTTTATAATCTATTTACACTTTTCAGAAAATAAGACAAGTTCTTCCTCCTTCAAAATGGCGTGGAAAGGCCATTATATAGCTTACAAGTCAGTTACTCTTTGTAACTACTTCTTTTAACTAAAGATTAGTTAAGGATTGCCAATCACAATACCTCAACTTATTACAATGAATCCGAGAAAAAGAAATAGAAAAGAAGAGAAGAATAAGGAGAAGAAGACAGGTGGTCGGTCACTGAGAGGGACCCACTGACTTCAGAATTCGCTGCCTGAATCTCTTCAATGACTCGGCTATGTCTCTGCCATGAGGGACTGATGTGTTGGCTGTAGACTGACCCCAAAAACTGAGACACTTCTCCATTTCTTTATCAAACTCGATATGAGTATGATAATCTTTGTTCGCTTCTTCAATGGCAGATTGAAGAGAGCAGACCTCCTTCATTCTCTCCTTGGAGATGGAGCTTTCCTTGAATAGATTATCTTTGACAAAAGCTCTGAACTGAGCTTTGATTTCTTGCAGGGAAAGGAGTACACCAGAAGTTTCATCTTGAAGATGGCAGTGTATATCTTTGAAAGAAGAGACCACCAGTGTCTTGAAAGCTTCACCCTTCTGCCAACTATTCTTCAGCTCTCCCAAAGCCTCCTCCAAGACTTTGATTTTCCACTCCACACTGTAAACCCAGGACTTTGATAGATTATCCTTTGCATCATCAAAAACCTTATTTGCCAGTAAGACGTTCTCATCTGTCTGTCCCATAAGGCGGAGGTCTACTATGCAACTACTCCAGAGCTTGAGCTCTTTATCCATGATCCCGATAGTAGAGGACAGCTTCTGTTGCAAATTATTCACTTTTCCATGGAGTTTGAAAGCTTCATCGATGAAGTTCAACCCTGCAACAAGCATATCATCCACCATGGCTTCCATAGCTCTGCCATAGACGGAATACTTGTGCATGTCTTTGATACTCTGTACTTCATCTTGGCTCAAAATTACAGGTGGTGGAAGAGTGGTCAATGGAGTAGGGTCTAAAACTTTGTCCTTAGACAAAAGAGACTTGATGAAACCTGTGAGAATTTGGGCCTGTTCTTCTAATTGCTCAATAGTTTGCTGCCCTTTTTCTACCCTCCCAATGACTCTTGTGACTGTTTCTTGGAGGTTATGAATCTCACCTTCAGGAGTAGACTCTCCCATTGGGATTCTTGAGAGCTCTAAGTCAGATACCTGCAAGTCCTGCTCTAATTTATCCATTGTAGGCTTGGCAATCTCCAGGAATTGCTGACCTTGAGCATCAGACACTATTCTGGAGATAGTTCTGGCTTTCTTGGCACGAGAAGGAGTGGTGCCCAATAAGGCTGTGACAGCATCAAAATTTGACCCTGAACTCCGAGAGGAAAATTTTCTCTTCCTATTGTCAACCAAAGGTTGCACCCACACAAAAGAGGAAGAGGAATCAGCAGGAGGAGCAAGAGGGCCAAGAGACAGAGAGCTCATGACACTCAAGGTCTGTGCAGCTGTTGACTCGAGTTGAGAGGTGAGTGGGGCACTTGGGGCAATTGCGGCAGAAGAGTCAACATCACCTGAAAGCTCAGTGCTCTGGATTTCTTTATCTTTATCAGCTAGGTCTTCAGGAGCATTTGCAGGGGTTGGCATTTCACTTTCTTCACTTTCACTGAGAACAATGATATTCTCCGGTCCCATAGGCACTTCTACCTACTTTCTTTGAGGATCATTTTCCATAGGCTCCTTCTTAACCTCCTTGAGTTTCTTCTGGTACACTTGAGTGGATGAAGAAGGAGTGGAAGCTGCAGGTCCTTGTATTGATGAGGCAGGTGGGGTTTGCACTGGTGTTTCTGACCTGGGAATCGATGCCTCTCTCCGTGGTGTTGAAGCATCCTTAGAAGAGGATTCTCCTGAGTGCCTTCTGAGCTCTCGAACTTTTCTATCAAACCAGACCTTAGTTCTGACTAAGACTGGAGCAAGGATCTCAGCCAGATCATCTTTTTCTTTCCTGTTCCAATCCAAGTCCTCCAAGGGGGTGTGCTTAATCACACTGTCATACTCATATGAGTATAGATCAGAATTATCATCCTGGAGTCCTTCAGGGACCTGGTACAAACCGAGTTCTTGGATCAATTGACAGGGAGAACCTGCCACAATGCCTTCTCCTGGCCTCAAAATCATCTGCACAGTCAGCCCAATAGTCTTCTGTATCTGCCCTATGATGGTAGATTATCTTGATGTTCCGTTCAATGAACTTCTTCAAGTCAAAGCAGGTTCTTGGCTTGAAGAAATGGACAGTGATAGGAACCAGGGCTCTCTCTATGTTCTGAGCGTCCAGGGCTGTTTTGCAAGTGTAATTTCCCAAAGAGATGGGAAAGTGCAAACTGGAAATCTTCTTGTCCCTGCAGGTTCTGTGTAGTTTGTCTAACTGCCTGCATACTTCAATCAAGGCCATCTTATCATTGCAGAACATGGGAAGCCTCAGAGGGGTGCTCTCATAGCCAGCAAGCCTGATATAAGAAAATTTCCTGAATTGGATGAAATAAGCACCATATTGCGATATCAGGTTCATGGCTTCATCTGAAAACCTTCTAGCAGTATCACCTTCGAGCAGCCTGACCACGTACATGGTGAAAGCGTCATTGACCCTTCTGAAATTACGATTGCTGGTCTCCAGGGTGAACTACGGGCAGTAGGCATATATTGGATCATCTTTGTGAGCGTCAAGGTAGGAAAAGCCAAACCATTGTCGTGACGCTGCCAGGGTATACATCAGGTACGAAGTCATGTAGAACTTCTTCGTTTGCTGCACATTGGACAGCTGCTCTGCCAAATTCATGTTGATGATCTCTGCCCAGTTAATATTTTGCGTTCCCTCGCACACCATGCTGATGAGCGGGCACATCCAGAAGTGGAATTCGTTGGTAGAGGGCAAACCCATAACCCGAGCCAGTAGAATTATAAAGTCAGACAATTCTTCATTAAAATCTACCCGGGAAAAGGGTTTTAGACAGGCGAGAGGCTCCCTTCCTAGGGTTTTTAAGCCAGGACTTCGCCACTCATGCCTTGTATTTGTCACTGTCTTGGTTGAACAAGGCCTGTGCTTGATCCCGGGAAACGACTATGGCATTATCCATCTCTGGAATCCTCAGAGCAGTGCTAATGGCGGCAGCATCCAGTTTGGCGATGAGTTCCCCATGTATATTGGTCAATTCGCTCGAAGCGGGGTCGAAGTGAGCTCCGCATGAAAGCACGGTATCAGCACACTGTACTGAGATTGGGAAACCTCCAGCAAAATCCAAACCGCTATCGTGAATCATCTGCGCCATTGGTGTAGGGTTTGCGTCTGCCATTCTTGCCCAAAAATCACTGAAATCAAGATGACGAGCTTCGTTGTCCCCAATATTGTGAACGGCAGACTCAAGTGGAGAAATTTGTTCCTGTCCCTGAAATTTGATCTTCATATTGATAGTAGCTAGGAGGACAGAGCCGCAAACCAGACTTGGAAAGGAATTACAGAGGGAGGAGATACACGCGCAGGTTTTCAAATTGCAAGGGTTCGAGCAAAAGATAGCATGGAAGTAGTGTGAAAAATGCAAAGGGGAAATGCTCGTTATATAGCCGTTTAGGAGAGAGAAAGGTCATAAATGCGCATTTAATACATACCCACCAATTTGAATAAGCATGATATTCAGGTAGAGCGGGAAAAATAAGCACGAATGACACTTGGTTCATTAGGGACATGTGAGACGCGGATGCGCGAAACACGCGGCTCGGCCGGTTCGGGCGAGGCGGGGAAAAGACACACAAATGTCTTTTGGGACACGCGGGACATGAGTGCGCGAAGTGCGCGATTCGGGTGAATCAGCCGAAAAGGTTCCAATGGGTCCGAAAAAGTTTGGGACATTTGAGACGAAAAAGCGCGAAGTACGCGGTTTGGGAGTTTCGGCCGAAAATGGAACAACTTGCACTTTTGACTTGGGACATTTGGAACATGAAACTGAAGTTGCGGCTCGGGATTTTCGGCCGAAAATGGAACAACTTGCAAAATTTGCATTTGGAAGTACGCGACTCGGGAGTTTCGGCTGAAAATGGAAGTAGCTTGCACAATTTGATTTGGGACATTTGGAACACGAAAGTGGAAGTACACGGTTCGGGTGTTTCGGCTGAAAATGGAATAACTCGCACAATAAGTTTTGGGACACTTGGGACGAAAAGTTCTGACGGGCCCGAAATCAGGACAACTTCGGGGAAATCGGCCGATCGGGGAACAGAATGCACTTTTGAACTTGGGACAGTTGGGACAAAAATTTCCGACAGGCCCGAAAATCACTCAAAATGACCCAAAAACGCAGATTTTCTCAATTTCACGACTTAGGTACTTTAGAGAAAACACTTAAACTCAAAATTTTTTGAAAATTTTTACTTTCATTAGAGCAACGGGGGGAATTTTGAGTGGACAACAACTGGCTCCTTCTGGGGATGACTTGGCATAAATTCAAGGAATGAGACAAGGCAAGAACTTAGACAAACTCAGGGAAGCAGACCAGTACCTTATCCATTGGGCCACGGAGTCAAAAAGCAGACCAATACAGAGGACAACACACCAAAACAGAAAAGGAAAGAAAAACAAAAACACTGTACAGAATATACAAAGGACTCCCTAATCACCTATGACTTGAACAACTTGAGATACTGCCCACTATAAGGAAGTGGGAGAGAAGAACCATCCATGTAATCAAGATAAAAGGAATTCTCACCAGCAAAGTGTCTGATCTTGAAAGGTCCGAGCCACAGGGAATCAAACTTTCCATGGCTGCCACGAGGTTCATGCCTTTTATCCCATAACAACACAGTGTCTCCAACTTGGAAATCTCTGAACCTGGCTTTCTTGTCAAACAGGACCTTTACCTTCTGCTGGTGAACAGATATCCTATCAGCAACCACCAATCTGTCCTCATTCAGTTTGTGCAGGTACATAATTCTCTTATCCAGAGCATCACTGAAACTAGTATCCTCAATGGCCTTCATTAGATACAAGGCTGGCAGTTCCACTGTTACTGGCAATTGAGCTTCTACTCCATATACCACTTGAAAAGGAGACATTCCAATAGCTCTCTTTGGTGTAATCATGTCTGCCCAAAGAGCATCATAGAGCTTCTTGTGCCAGTTTCGTTGAGACTCATTGACTAATTTCCTTATAATAGTCACCAGATTTTTGTTTGTGGATTCTGCTTGCCCATTTCCCTGAGGGTAGTAATCTAAAGAATGAGCCAGGGAGATGCCATATCCGTAGCAGAAGTCCATTATCTCAGCTGAAGAGAAATTCGAGGCATTATCTGTTACAATCTTGTTAGGTACACCATACCTTACTAAGATGTTCTCTTTGATGAAGCTGCATACCACTTCAGAAGTAGTGCTCTTAACTGGAATAGCTTCTACCCATTTGGTGAAATAATCCGTGGCAGTCAGTACATGAGTGTGACCAGCACTAGAAGCAGGATTAAGTGTACTAATGAAGTCCAAACCCCACTGTTGAAATGGCTCCTCAATCACAACTGGCTTGAGAGGCAAAGAAGCCAATTTAGGTCTTCCCACAAAGGTCTGACAAGCCTCACATTTATCCACCCACTTGGATGCATCTCTGAACAAGGAAGGCCAGTAGTATCCTCCACGAAGTATCTTATGAGCTGTAACCGTTGACGAATAGTGCCCTCCACATGCCTGATCATGAAAAGCTGAGAGCAACTTTCTCTGCTGTTCCTTGTCCACACACTTCAAAAATCTCCCATCTAAGCCACGCTTGAACAAAGCATTTTCCCATAATACATATTGCACTGACCTCAATTTAACAGTCCTCTTTTCTTTGGCAGTTAAATGAGAGGGGCATTCCCCATAGGTGAGAAAATGGGCGATGTCAGCATACCATTCGTCAACTGAACTAAGGAACAGAACAGTAGGAAGGTCAACTTTGTTCTCCAATAATTCATGCTTAGCTCCTTCAGCAATGAGCTCACAAAGACCTTTTCCACGAACCAGCTTGGTCGGCTTGATGTCAATGTCATACTCTTGGACCTTAGCAACCCAGTTCCCTCTCTTGGATCCAAATTCTTGTTGTGTGAGAATTGACTTAACAGTTGTATCTGGAACCAACACCATGGAGTGAGAGTTGAGGATATAAAAACGAAATTGCTTAACAGCTTTGACCACTGCAAAAGCATGCTTCTCCATCATGGTGTATTTTAACTCATGATCCTTCAGAATATAGCTCATGAACGCAATTGGGAGTTCATGCTCATTAGAGTCTTCTTGAGTTAAGACAGCAGCCAAGGTATTATCTGTAGCATAGCAATAGATGATGAAATCTTTGCTGAAATCAGGACAGGCCAAAACTGGAGTTTTAGCGATAGCTCTCTTGATACCCTCAAAGGATTCCTTTCCTTCAGAAGACCAACCAAATGTTTGCTTCCCTTTCATCATCTGAGAAATATTCAAAGTTAACTCTGCAAAATCAGGGATGAATCTTCTCAAAAAATTGATCTTACCGAAGAAGGAGTGCACGCCCTTTTTACTGGTTGGGAGAGGAATTTGCTGGATAGCTTGTACTCATTCAGGATCAATCTTAATACCATCCTTGGAGACAATGTGCCCTAATAGTTTTCCCTCTGTGACACAGAAAACAGATTTTTTGGGATTCAAAGAAATTCCATGCTCTCGGCATCTTAGCAGTACTGTCTCTAGGTGATCAAAATGATCCGCTCTTGTCTTGGAAAATACTGTCAGGTCATCAAGATATATGACAATACACTTCCCTTTCAAACTTCCAAAAGCTAGATCCATAGCTCTCTGGAAAGTGGCACCAGCATTAATAAGCCCAAAAGGCATTCTCTT
The DNA here is from genome assembly GCA_019776745.2 of Taxus chinensis. NCBI lineage: Eukaryota > Viridiplantae > Streptophyta > Pinopsida > Cupressales > Taxaceae > Taxus > Taxus chinensis. Next base: position 662,779,338 of record CM034146.1, read on the forward strand.
GTAGGCAAAGGTACCCCAAGGAGTAGTGAAAGTTGTTTTGTGTTGATCTACAGTATCAACCTCTACCTGATTATATCCCGAGAATCCATCAAGCATGGATAACATTTCAGATCCTGTTACTGCTTGCAAGACCTGATCCATCATAGGCAAAGGATAATTATCTTTCAAAGAAGCCTGATTCAGATTCCTGAAATCAACACAGATGCGGATCTCACCATTTTTCTTCCTAACAGGCACAATATTTGCAATCCATGTTGAATGGTGAATGGGAAAAATGATTTTAGCCTTCAACAACTTCTGTATTTCCTGAAAGATGGTGTCAGCTATTTTGGGGTTGTATTGCCTCTGTTTCTGCTTGAAAGGCTTAATTCCAGGCTTAAGAGGAATAGAGTGCTGCATATCTTTTGGTTTGAAAGCTTTCAAATATTCATAAGAGTAAGCGAGAACATCCTTATACCTCCTTAGAAGATCAATTGCTTTTCTCCTCTCATCTGTTGTGCAACATTTTCCAATATTTACTAGCTTAGGGTCATTAGAACTCCCAATATCAATCTTATCATACTCAGCTGATTGCTGAGGTCCAGTGGAAGCTCTAGATTTCACATACCTGTCATGTTTATCAAATAGTTCCTCCAAAACTCACCAAACCTTTAGGAATCTTGTTTCCTTTGAGATTGATGCATCCATCTTGATCTGTTTCTTCCCCTTGGGCGACTGCTTGGTCAAAGGACACACTTTCACGAGGCAGGTTGTCACTTCCCTCAAAATACAGTTGTTCGAAATTACCCTTGAGTTCCAGGAAGGAAAGCAAATGTTGATCATCATTGAAAACTTGCCAGTTATTGGTATTGTCAGGTACACTAGGCCGATGGACCATTTCAATAGTGAACTTATCCTGAGAGAAGTCAGGATGAGGAATCAGTAGTGACCCCGAGACTGCTAGTGAATCAGCCCTGCTGTTCTTCTCCCTAGGTATTGCCTCAATGGAGAAAGCATCAAGAAATTCAATGGAATCCCAAACCTGATTCCGGTAATGCTTCAGCCTCCCATTTTTTACTTGGAAAAGGCTTCTCACTTGCTTTACAATCAGTTCTGCATCACCACGTGCCAGAAGATTCTTCACACCTTGTTCTTTGGCCACTTGCAGTCCAAGAATGAGAGCCTCATACTCTGTTGTATTATTAGTGTTTTCGAACTGCAACTTAAATGAAAAAGGATGAAGGCCACCTTCCGGTGACACCAGTAGGACACCAGCTCCAGAACCAGCTGAGGAACAACTTCCATCAAACTCTAAAATCCAAATACCATTAGGATCTTTAGGTGACATTCTGGGAAGTTGGATTTCATCAGGGGACATAATCATGTAATTGCCATGACCCATATCCTCATAGAGTATTTGTGCTTTAGGATCATCCGTTTTTTGCACAATATACTCAGATTGCTTCTCAGGCATCAACTTCTTCATTTGTCCATTAACAGGTATGAGTGCATGCGACCAGTCCATTTGGATTTCCCCACCCACATCTTTGCAGAAGTTCCTACTTAGCAACATCCCGTATGAAGGAGGGATATCTGCTACTAAGATGGTAGCCAACACTTTCTTTTCAGGCAAGGCAGCAAAAGCCACTTGTGCATCTTTAATTCTTCCGACCAGGGGCACTTCTTTACTCTCCATGGAGTAACAAGATCCATAAGTGCGTGTGAGGGTCAGACCTAAAGCATGAGCTACTTTAGCAGGCATCACGTTATCTGAGGCTCCTGAGTCAATGACACAATTACTGAGCCTATGACCAGCTATAAGAAGTGTTACATAAAATGGTTTAATTTTGTCACCAGGCGAGGTGACAGCAGCTACCAGACTAGGCTGTGGTGCAGAAGGAGGAGTAGGTAAAAGGCCTTTAGAGGTGGTTTTGGAGTGGGAATTAACAAATTGAATCATTTTGGCAAAAGCTTTGGGATGAGTTTGATAATACTCAGCCTCTGAAATTTGAACCTTAGTCTTTTTCAGATGATCAATAATATCAAAAGACCCAGAAGTGGACGGGCCATCATCATTTGAAATTCTAGGCTTATCAACTTTAGGAGAAAAAGAAGGAACTTTGCTAGTAGGATTGACAGGACTCACCTTTGGTGTAGATGAAGTAGGGATAGGAGATCCTCTTTTTGCAATTACAGGAATAGTTGCCAACTGCTCCTTAGATTTCTTTATGGGCTGCGTCACTTTCTCCCTCTGATGTGTCTGCTCTCGAGTCATGACAACAAATGATTCGCTATTCATGTCTGCTACCACTTCATCATAATCATCTCCATCATCGATGCCCTCAGTGGTGAAGAAATTAACCCGAGATCCCTCAAGTTCCTCTGCCTCATCATCAAATTCCTCCACAAACTCCTCGCAAGCTTCATTATCCTCATCATCATCTGGCTCTTCAACTTCGCAGGTTGCATTCACAGGAACTTTAACAGGAGGTCCTTCAAGTGCCAGTCTTGTTTGAGAAGCAGGCAAATGATTTCTGGGCTGGAAATTTCTTCTTGGAACATCTGCATAAGGGGCATGCTGAGCCAATTGTTTCTTTATAGCAATGAGATCATTCGCAAGCTTTTGGACTAACGGATCAGTATTAGGTCCAGGAGTGGAGGAGGAGGAAGCAACAGACTTAGATTTGGAAGGGTCTCTCCTCAACTTCCCTGACATGATCAGATCATCCTCGACACTAACAGCAAGAGTTTGATCCTCCACCAATGTTGTGAGATTAGCCCTTCTCAGCGCATAACTGACTTCAGACGATTGGGCATTTAAGAAGAAACATTTTCGGATTTGATCAACAGGTCGAGTATTTACAGGAATTTTGTTGATCAGTCTGTTGAATCGGGCCACAAATTCTCTCATGGGTTCTGATGAATCTTTCTTTATCTGAGAAATTTGGGCAAGCAAGGCATGCACATCTTCTGCTGGCTTAAAACGGTTTTCAAACTGAGTTCTCATTGTGTCCCAGTCGGTGATAGCGCCAGCCGGAAGGTGGTAGAACCAATCAGCAGCATTATCTTGTAACGTCTCAACGAACAGCCTTACGGAGACGTCTTCATGTTCAACTCCCAGAACTCCACATGCAACAATGAAGGCTGCGATGTGTTCATCCAGATGCACTTTGCCATCACCTTTGAACTTAGGAAAGTTCTTCCGGTTACCTCTGGGTAACTCATGCAAAGGCTGAGGAAGAGCAAGGGGCCCGACACGATGACCCCAGGGCAATGGTGCCGCCATTCTTGGAAAAACGGCTTGGAGAGGAACTGCAACACCAGCAAGAATCAAAGCTCACAGATTAGGGCTAGCTGGCTCTGAAGAAAAACCACCTGTGGGAATTCTGTCTTGAACAGGTGGAGTGCTTGTCGAACGAGTCCTTCTATTTGTTGAAGGGAAAGGAAAACCCTGCTGCTCCAAAAGCTGAAACTGAGAGTCTTCAATACCGAGGGCCCTTCTCCCTCGAGTAAAACGCGGAGTCGCCAGATCAAAGGATGATCGAAAAATTACAGAACTGGAATATGATTTTCCCCAGCGGAGTCGCCAAAAACTGTTGGTCGTCAGATAGGACTTTACGAAGAGCAACAGTCAGGGGACAAGAAGTCCCTCCTCTTTAATGGGAGAGGTTCCCTTATTCAGAAACGAACCTATTTACAAATGTACAAAACATGATTTGTTGGTTAAACTTGGATATTACGAAAGTGTTTTCTATGAAGATCATCAATTACAAAAGGACTGAGGAAAAAGAGTATGGGAAAGAGCAGAAAGGCAACATACAGAATTATAGATATCAGAGTAATTCTTTATGTATGCGAAGTCACAGTAAATTGAAACAAGATCATTTGTATTGGATAAATGAGATGGAATTCAGAGACACAAAGTTCTGTAAATAACATCTGCTAGAACACAAAGTTTCTTAACATAACACAGATTCATTAATCAAGGACACAAAGTTCCTTCTTGGTTATACAAGATCACCAGGCTTGCAAAGTTGAAGAGTATGCAATCGGTGAGACTAACAAACTTGAGACAAATGATCTTCACAAAGAAAATAAATGAAAGCTTAGGAATAACAGAGATCAGATAGACAAAGAATGGAAAGTCCTTCTGTATTGATTTCTTTATAATCTATTTACACTTTTCAGAAAATAAGCCAAGTTCTTCCTCCTTCAAAATGGCGTGGAAAGGCCATTATATAGCTTACAAGTCAGTTACTCTTTGTAACTACTTCTTTTAACTAAAGATTAGTTAAGGATTGCCAATCGCAATACCTCAACTTATTACAATGAATCCGAGAAAAAGAAATAGAAAAGAAGAGAAGAATAAGGAGAAGAAGACAGGTGGTCGGTCACTGAGAGGGACCCACTGACTTCAGAATTCGCTGCCTGAATCTCTTCAATGACTCGGCTATGTCTCTGCCACGAGGGACTGATGTGTTGGCTGTAGACTGACCCCAAAAACCGAGACACTTCTCCATTTCTTTATCAAACTCGATATGAGTATGATAATCTTTGTTCGCTTCTTCAATGGCAGTTTGAAGAGAGCAAACCCTCCTTCATTTTCTCCTTGGAGATGGAGCTTTCCTTGAATAAGATTATCTTTGACAAAAGCTCTGAACTGAGCTTTGATTTCTTGCAGGGAAAGGAGTACACCAGAAGTTTCATCTTGAAGATGGCAGTGTATATCTTTGAAAGCAGAGACCACCAGTGTCTTGAAAGCTTCACCCTTCTGCCAACTGTTCTTCAGCTCTCCCAAAGCCTCCTCCAAGACTTTGATTTTTCCACTCCACGCTGTAAACCCAGGACTTTGATAGATTATCCTTTGCATCATCAAAAACCTTATTTGCCAGTAAGACGTTCTCATATGTCTGTCCCATAAGGCGGAGGTCTACTATGCAACTACTCCAGAGCTTGAGCTCTTTATCCATGATCCCGATAGTAGAGGACAGCTTCTGTTGCAAATTATTCACTTTTCCATGGAGTTTGAAAGCTTCATCGATGAAGTTCAACCCTGCAACAAGCATATCATCCACCATGGCTTCCATAGCTCTGCCATAGACGGAGTACTTGTGCATGTCTTTGATACTCTGTACTTCATCTTGGCTCAAAATTACAGGTGGTGGAAGAGTGGTCAATGGAGTAGGGGTCTAAAAATTTGTCCTTAGACAAAAGAGACTTGATGAAACCTGTGAGAATTTGGGCCTGTTCTTCTAATTGTTCAATAGTTTGCTGCCCTTTCTCTACCCTCCCAATGACTCTTGTGACTGTTTCTTGGAGGTTATGAATCTCACCTTCAGGAGTAGACTCTCCCATTGGAATTCTTGAAAGCTCCAAGTCAGATGCCAGCAAGTCCTGCTCTGATTTGTCTGTTGTAGGCTTAGCAATCTCCAGAAATTGCTGACCTTGAGCATCAGACACTATTCTGGAGGTAGTTCTGGATTTCTTGGCACGAGAAGGAGTGGTGCCCAACAAGGCTGCGACAGCATCAAAATTTGACCCTGAACTCCGAGAGGAAAATTTTCTCTTCCTATTGTCAACCAAAGGTTGTACCCACGGAAAAGAGGAAGAGGAATCAGCAGGAGGGGCAAGAGGGCCGAGAGAAAGAGAGCTCATGACACTCAAGGTCTGCGTAGCTGTTGACTCGAGTTGAGAGGTGAGTGGGGCACTTGGGGCAATTGCGGCAGAAGAGTCAACATCACCTGAAAGCTCAGTGCTCTGGATTTCTTTATCTTTATCAGCTGGGTCTTCAGGAGCATTTGCAGGGGTTGGCATTTCGCTTTCTTCACTTTCACTGAGAACAATGATGTTCTCCGGTCCCATAGGCACTTCTACCTGCTTTCTTTGAGGATCATTTTCCATAGGCTCCTTCTTAACCTCCTTGAGTTTCTTCTGGTACACTTGAGTGGATGAAGAAGGAGTGGAAGCTGCAGGTCCTTGTATTGATGAGGCAGGTGGGATTTGCACTGGTGTTTCTGACCTGGGAACCGATGCCTCTCTCCGTGGTGTTGAAGCATCCTTGGAAGAGGATTCTCCTGAGTGCCTTCTGAGCTCTCGAACTTTTCTATCAAACCAGACCTTAGTTCTGACTAAGACTGGAGCAAGGATCTCAGCCAGATCATTTTTTTCTTTCCTGTTCCAATCCAAGTCCTCCAAGGGGGTGTGCTTAATCACACTGTCATACTCATATGAGTATAGATCAGAATTATCATCCTGGAGTCCTTCAGGGACTTGGTACAAACCGAGTTCTTGGATCAATTGCAGGGAGAACCTGCCACAATGCCTTCTCCTGGCCTCAAAATCATCTGCACAGTCAGCCCAGTAGTCTTCTGTATCTGCCCTATGATGGTAGATTATCTTGATGTTCTGTTCAATGAACTTCTTCAAGTCAAAGCAGGTTCTTGGCTTGAAGAAATGGACAGTGATAGGAACCAGGGCTCTCTTTATGTTCTGGGCGTCCAGGGTTGTTTTACAAGTGTAATCTCCCAAAGAGATGGGAAAGTGCAAACCGGAAATCTTCTTGTCCCTGCAGGTTCTGTGCAGTTTGTCTAACTGCCTGCATACTTCAATCAAGGCCATCTTATCATTGCAGAACATGGGAAGCCTCAGAGGGGTGCTCTCATAGCCAGCAAGCCTGATATAAGAAAATTTCCTGAATTGGATGAAATAAGCACCATATTGCGATATCAGGTTCATGGCTTCATCTGAAAACCTTCTAGCAGTATCACCTTCGAGCAGCCTGACCACGTACATGGTGAAAGCGTCATTGACCCTTCTGAAATTACGATTGCTGGTCTCCAGGGTGAACTGCGGGCAGTAGGCATATATTGGATCATCTTTGTGAGCGTCAAGGTAGGAAAAGCCAAACCATTGTCGTGACGCTGCCAGGGTATACATCAGGTAAGAAGTCATGTAGAACTTCTTCGTTTGTTGTACATTGGACAACTGCTCTGCCAAATTCATGTTGATGATCTCTGCCCAGTTAATATTTTGCGTTCCCCTCGCACACCATGCTGATGAGCGGGCACATCCAGAAGTGGAATTCGTTGGTAGAGGGCAAACCCATAACCCGAGCCAGCAGAATTATAAAGTCAGACAATTCTTCATTAAAATCTGCCCGGAAAAGGGTTTTGGACAGGCGAGAGGCTCCCTTCCTAGGGTTTTTAAGCCAGGACTTCGCCACTCGTGCCTTGTATTTGTCGTTGTCTTGGTTGAACAGGGCCTGTGCTTGATCCCGGGAAACAACTATGGCATTATCCATCTCTGGAATCCTCAGAGCAGTGCTAATGGCGGGCAGCATCCAGTTTGGCGATGAGTTCCCCATGTATATTGGTCAATTCGCTCGAAGCGGGGTCGAAGTGAGCTCCGCATGAAAGCACGGTATCAGCACACTGTACTGAGATTGGGAAACCTCCAGCAAAAGCCAAACCGCTATCGTGAATCATCTGCGCCATTGGTGTAGGGTTTGCGTCCGCCATTCTTGCCCAAAAATCGCTGAAATCAAGATGACGAGCTTCGCTGTCCCCAATATTGTGAACGGCAGACTCAAGTGGAGAAATTTGTTCTTGTCCCTGAAATTTGATCTTCATATTGATAGTCTCAGGGCCGCAACCTAAACTCGGGGAGGAATTACAGAGAAAAGGGATACACGCGCAGGGAATTAGGTTGCAAGGGCAGCATGGAAACAATGTGAAAAATGCAAAGGGGGAATACCCGTTATATAGCCGTTTAGGAGAGAGAAAGGCCATGAATGCGCATTTAATATATACCCACCAATTTAAATAAGAAGGATATTCGGGTAAAGTGGCAAAAAACTGGCATGAATGACACTTGGTTCATTAGGGACATGTGAGACGTGGATGCACGAAACACGCGGCTCGGCCGGTTCGGGCGAGGCGGGGAAAAGACGCACAAATGTCTTTTGGGACACGCGGGACATGAATACGCGAAGTGCGTGATTCGGGTGAATCGGCCGAAAAGGTTCCAATGGGTCCGAAAAAGTTTGGGACATTTGAGACGAAAATGCGCGAAGTACGCGGTTTAGGTGTTTCGGCCGAAAATGGAACAACTTGCACTTTTGACTTGGGACAAAAAGCTCTGAAGTACGTGACTCGGGAGTTTCGGCCGAAAATGGAACAGCTTGCACAATTTGATTTGGGACATTTGGAACACGAAACGAAGTACGCGGTTCGGGTGTTTCGGCCGAAAATGGAACAACTCGCACAATAAGTTTTGGGACACTTGGGACGAAAAGTTCCGACGGGCCCGGTTCGGGTGTTTCGGCCGATCAATGGAACGCACTTTTGCACTTTTGACAGTTGGGACAAAAAGTGCCGACAGTACGCGAAAATCACTCGGGAGTTTCGGCCAAAAACGAACAGCTTGCACAATTTCACGACTTTGGGACATTTAGAGAAAAACACGAAAGTGCGAAGTACGCGGTTCGGGTGTTTCGGCCGAAAATGGAAACAACTCGGCACAATAAGTTTTGGGACACTTGGGACGAAAAGGTAATCCTATGACGCTCAAGTCTAGAAAGAGAACTCTCCATGATGCAGAATGCAAGATGCACAAAAGCAAGACGTCGGAATCGGCCGATAATGCATCTGCGAGTGAAAGCCCAAGAGTACAATCAACCCCCCCAGAATGTGGAAAATTATAATGTAGTGCATTTACAAAAATAACAATGCCATCACGTAATGTGTTAAAAATCATGCAACTTTGACTAAAGAAGCGCTAAAAAATGAGCTGCGAGTCAAAAGTTATGGCATTAAAACGATTCGCGCAACTGATGGAAAATGCCACCAAACGCTACAAATGGCATTAAAAAAGTACACGAGATGGGTGCAAAGGGTATCGTGTGAATACTCATTGGAAATGGCATGGAATTTCAGCAAGGGTTTGTTTCAAAAAATTATCGATTCTGGGGGGTTAGCCTCCTGCCAACCCTGGACCTCACCCTCCGTCTTCGACAAGCGTAGGAAGGTCAAATTACAAGCAAAATACAGCCTTGCAAATAATTTAATGCCAAAATTGAATGTTTTTTTAAACCTTAACAACATTAAAAACAGGTTTTTTTTAACCTCTGAACAGTCTAAAAGGGAGAGAGGCCCACGTTAAATGAGCTGCATAGGGCTTGATCGAGCTGTTGTGTTGGCAGATGAGTAGGTTGAAACCACCAAGGTAGTCCATGAAAAACACTACAGGATTGTTGTAGGGCCACGTGGAGGACAACAGAATAATGTTTTAGTAGAGACCATTATGTGCTAGGATGTGTAACAGTCAACAATGGATAAAAAACACCTAATGTGCAGACCACGTGTAGAGAAACGTGCTGAAAACAGGAAAAAACACTGAGTTTTGTGCTTTGAAACCTCCGATAAAGGTTATGCAGAGATGAACATGACCAACAGGTTTGGAGATCAAAGTATTAGGTGCCAAGATAATCATGGAGCACAAGGAGTCAAGGGCCAAATGGTGAACACAAAGACCAATGCACAGATATCCTCATGCGCAGACCTAAAAAGAAGCAAATCTGAAACAGATTCACCACTGCCCCTAACTCAGCAATAACACAAAAGAATGCATACATAGAAGGTGAAATGCAGATAGGTTTGAGGATTCCAGTACGTGGAGAAGGATTGCATCAAAGAGCACTTATCCAAACAAGTTTTCCCCTTTAAAAAAAAATGTCGTTTAACTCTTCAACGTTGAACCACCCAATGTGCAGAACTGAGTTTTGCTATGCAAAAGAAGACTGTTGTGCCATATTATTCCTTGGCTCTCCAACACAATAAGCTGGATACATTTCTTCTTTGGCCCTGATCACACGTAAACCAGATTTTCACCCCAAAGAAACACACAAACAACCCAAAAAAAATGCCACTAGAATCTCAAAAATATGCCAGAAACTCGAACAACAACCCTTGAAAAATGTAAGTAGAGCACATGCAAATGATATCTTGCACAAGAAACTACGAGATGGAGAGTAGTAAGCAAATATTGGGAGAAACATGATTCCAATCTCTGAGCTCTAGATACCATGTTGGAGGAATGATGAAGATCTGGAGGGAATCCGTGAGCACCAAAACGTTGCACTCAACTACAAAAATATGTAGCTTCAAGATCAAAGCAAGAAATCATTCATGGAAGCAATGTGCATGCATTGAGGAAAAAAGTTAAAAAACCCAAACTCTATTCCATTCCCCATGTGTTTCTCAAGATGAAAGGGTGTACAAATAGTAGTGGGGTGTGTAACTCCCCCACAAATGTAGCCGTCGAGAAGTGGGAGTTATATTCCCAGAATAGCCAGTCAAATGTAACTCCAATGACACTCTATGACGTGTGTAAGAGCCATAATGACACCCTAGGACACCTAAGCATGGTGAATCACCTATGTGGAGGTATTCCATGTATTTAAAATAAATACATGGAAAATAACCTACACCAACAATTGCAAAGGTGTACCAAACATAAATTTAATATAAAAATACATGCAGTACATAATGGTAACATGTGGTGTTAATGTATTCCAATGTATCCATGGATATCCATTTCTTCTTGCATATGAATTTCATCTTGGTGTTTTTGATAAATACTTCCCCTCTAATAAAGGCATCAATCATTACTAGAGGGGTTTCCAGAAAAAGATCCAAATGATCATTATCTTCCCCTATTGGTGTCTCTTCAGTATCATCTTCTGAAAATGAGATATATCATTTTCCACATCTTGAACATCTAGGGAAAACAATTATTCGTACTTCTTATTTTGAGGAATCCTAAATAAAATCATGTAAATAAAAACATATAAACAATAAGCATGGTATTGATCATATCAATACATGATAATTTATATGAAAAACAAAACATAAGTATTATACTCTTAAGATATTTGTAAACAAACTTGCATAGAATTATATACAACCACGTTTTTTTGTAAACAAACACCCCAATCTAATACTAGTAATGAAAATGTTCTAGAGATGTATTTTGTGGTATACACTAGTCTATTTATAGTGTGTATATGAAAAAATACAACGGTGTATGCAAGTAGTAATGAATGTGTTTTTTTATCTGTACTATAGAGTATACAAAATGACTTTTATTGTGTGCATACACCAAACAGTTAATAAACGGGTTGAAATTAGTAATGATTCTGATTGTTATTGTTGGGGTTAGCACACTGGTTGTACAGACAATATATCAGATCTAAGCATACATGCAAATAAAAGTGGATATTCTACCAGAAGAATTATACAAAACAAGAGACATAAATCAACACTAGATTTAATGTGGTTCACCCAGTGTGGGTTACATCCACCAAGAAACAAGTCAATCTATTATCTAAAGCTTTGACAAGATATACAATGAAGATTTACAATCTTCTACACTTCTCAGATGTTCAGTACTTTCTTCCTTCAAGATTTTTTGATTCTTCACCAAGAATTCTCTCTCACATAATTATCTTGTAATTATGATACATTCATTACTTCTAAACCCTAGCTTTTATCCTTATATAGTAGTTTATAAACTTAGGGCACTTAGCCATGCAATTACATCCAATAAATCTACTTTAATGCTAAAAATAGATTTAATTCTAGAGAGTTAATTAAAAATTTCTCACACAGGTAACCGAAACCGGTTAACCCTAATCCGGTGCGGATCACTTTTCCTGACCTGTACTGACCGACGTCGGTTACTATATTTTCCAGCAAGTTCCAATTACATGCTAAAATGAAGTAATTAAGCTTCACAACTCAATAATCTCCCACTTGGAGTTTAATTACTGCACCATACATGTACAACATCATTCTTGGATCCTTCCTTGGCTTTGTTTCTTCCTCTTCAAGTTTCAAACTCGAAGACCAACAGAAGTGGAGTGTAGCTCCAACTTCTCCTTTGCTAATGGCCTTGTTAGCATATCCACAGGGTTCTTGCTTGTATGAATCTTTTCCATATTCAACTGTCCATCCTCCAATACTTGTCGTATGAAGTGATACCTCAACTCGCCGCTGAATGTGTTTTGTTATTCGAATGAAACGCTGAGTTATTTGCCAAATGAATCACACTTTGACTGTCACTGTACAAATATTTTACAATTACCTTCCAAACTCTGGGTATTGTATTTCTTTGTAATAAAATCCGACTCTTCCATGAACCTACTCATCCATATCATCTCCTTGATTAGCCTCTGTAGTTTTGCAACATACTCTACCTCTGTAGTAGTTTACAAAGCCACAACCTTCCTTGCAATCTTGCAAAATCCAGCTAACTGTCGTTCCACCTACTGTGAAAATATATCCAATAGTGCTCCTCCTACCATCCAGATCTCCAGCCATATCTGAATCAACATAGCCACGTAATGAAATATCTGAACCTCCATAGCATAACTACATGCTAGATTTCCCTTTCAAATACCTAAGTATCCATTGGACTACTTTTCAATGCTCTTTACCTGGATTAGCCATATATCTACTCACAACTCCCACTGCCTGTGCAATGTTTGGTCTTGTACAAACCATAACATACATGAGACTTCTAACTGCTGAAGCATATGGCACTTGTGTCATGTACTTGACCTCCTCTCTTGATGAAGGACACTGATCTTTACTCAATTTGAAGTGTCCAGCCATAAGTGTGCTAACAGGTTTTGCATTCTACATGTTGAACCTTTCTAACACCTTGTAGATATAATCCTCCTGAGACAAATACAATTTTTTTTTCCTGTCTCTTTGTATTTGCATGCCAAGAATTCTTTTTACAGCTCCAAAATCCTTCATTGCAAACGTGTGAGCTAGCTTTCTCTTAAACTCACAAATGTCCTACATACTAGATCCTGCAATAAGCATATCATCCACATACAGTAACAAAATAATATAGCTCCCATTTTCAAGCTTCTTGAAATAAACACAATGGTCAGATTCACATCTCAAGTAACCATGCTCATGCATAAAACTATCAAACCTCATGTACCATTGCCTTGGAGCTTGCTTGAGCCCATATAAGCTCTTTTTCAACCTGCACACTAATTTCTCCTTACCCTTGACTTCATACCCAAGTGGCTGCTGCATATAAATCTCTTCATCCAAATCACCATGAAGGAAATCATCTTCACATCTAGTTGCTCTAAATGCAAATCTTCTACTGCAACTAAACTCAATATAGTACAAATAGAAGTCATCTTAACAATAGGAAAAAATATTTCACCAAAGTCAATACCTGCCTTTTGTGTAAATCCCTTTACTACAAGCCTTTCCTTGTACCTTTTTTGTCCACCCTCTTCTTCCTTAATTATGTAAACCCATTTGTTCTGTAATGTTCTCTTTCCTGTTGGCAATTTAACCAAATCCCAAGTCTGGTTTTGTTCCAAAGAGTTCATCTCCTGATCCATGCCATGCTCCCACTGAACGTGAGATTTATCCTACATTACCTTCTTTAAAGCTTTCGGGTTCACCACTATCAGTCAATAATAGATAAAATAGAGAAGGTGAAAATATTTCTGGAAGTTTACTTACCCTTTGTGACCTTCTCACAGGAGTTTGGGGTACCAGAGGCTCAATTTGGACCTCCTGGACATTAGTATCAACTTCTGATAGTGACCGACGCTGGTCACCTCTAACCAACATCATTTTACTAACTGATGCACTAGTTTGATCCTCTGTAACCGATCGGCAGTTCATCTGACCAATGTCGATCAGGGCCTAACTGACATCGGTTATTGTGTAACTCTGTCGGTGTTTATTTTTAAATCTGAGAGTTCATTTTCATCAATAAACTTCTCAATTTTCTCATCCTTGGGTACCAAAATTTGATCCTTGTACATTCTCTTTTCATTCCATTCAACATCATGACTCCTAACAATTTTAGAATTCTCTAAATCCCAAAAACAAAACCAAAATCACCAGATCCATAACCAATGAAAGTGCACCTCTTGGACTTTGCATCCAACTTTTTTCTATTTTCTCTATCAACATGCACAAAAGCTTCTGAACCAAAAACTTTAAGAAAAGAAAGATCTACCTCTTTTCTAGTCCATGCTTCCTCTGGTATTCCTCCATCTAGTGAACTTGAAGGGCCACGGTTAATCAAATAAACGTTGTATCAACTGCTTCTACCCAAAACTGCAAGGGCAATCCAAAATGTATCCTCATACTTCTTGCACATTCCATGATTATCCTATTCATTCTTTCTGCAACACCATTCTCCTATGGTGTTCTTGGAACCATTATTTCTCTACGTATCCCATTCACTGAACAATAATCATTGAAATCCTTGCTACATTATTCACCACCATTGTCAGATCTAAGGCACTTTAACTTAGAATTTGATTCATTTTCAACAAGGGCTTTCCATCTTTTAAAAGTTTCAAAAAAATTAGATTTATGTTTAATACAATAAACCCATACCTTTCTTGTAGCATCATCAATGAAAGTAACATAATACTGGGATCCTCCATGAGAAGCTACCTGAGCTGGTCCCCACACATATGAGTGTACAAGCTCCAATTTCTGCTCCTTCTTAGTTGCCCCAACTTTGAGAAATCTCACTCTCTTTTGCTTTCCAAAGATACAATGCTCATTGAAATCAAGATCTAAATCTTTCAAATCTAATAACTTACCCTTAGCCTTTAAGATCTACATTCCTTTTTGACTCATATGACCCAACCGATTATGCCACATGCATGCATCTGAATCTGAAGTAGATAATACAGAAAAAGGAATCAGTAATACAAGTAGATAAATATAATGTTCCTACCTTCTTACCTCTTGCCACAACAAAAGCACCCTTGGTGACTTTCCAAGAGTCTCCTGTAAAAGTAACCATGCAACCAGATTCACCTAGTTGCCCTGCAGAAATAAGATTCCTCCTGAGGCTTGGCACATGCCTCACATCTTTCAATACCCATGTATTTCCATTCTACAATTTTAGATGAACTTCCCCTTTACCAGTAATACTGCAAGGTTCATCATCACCCAAATAAGACATGCCCAAAATTACCCTGGACATAATTTCTAAAATAACCCTTATTAGGGGTTGCATGGAAAGAAGCTCCTGAATCTAAAACCCATGATTCAATTCTATCTAAAGAAATAATAAGAGCATCTTGCATTACCTCTGATGCAACAAGATTCACCTCTTTACCTTTGTCTGGTTGTTGGTTCTCTTTATTCTTTGACTAACAATCTTTCTTTGCATGTCCTTTCTTTCCACATTTCCAACAAGTAATTCTCTTACTTCTGGATTTAGATATGTTATCCCTTGACTTTGATTTCCCATTACTCTTACTCTTGGATCTCTCCTTCTGTTTACCTCTTCTTTCTACATTCAAAGCATTTCCAGATGATGATTCCTCTATACTCTTTCCCATGAATTTCTTCATTCAAGATTATACTAACCACATCATCAAACTTCAAAATATTATTAGCAAGATGTTGTATTACTAACAACCATTACCAAGTTATCCCAACTATCAGGCAAAGAACATAAGAATAAAAGTTTCTTTTACTTCATCATCAAAATGGTATTGAAAATAATTTTAATTGATTTACAATAGATCAGAAATCATTCAAATGACTAGATGCAGATCCACCTTCATGCATCTTAGAACTAAATATTTTCTTCATCAAATAAACTTTATTTGAAGCACTAGGTTTTTCATATAAATTAGTAAGAGATTTCATTAAGTCTATTGTAGAAGCCGCTTCTGTAATATTGGAAGCCACGGATGCTACTAGGCTCAATCTTATAGATCCTAAAGCCTTTTTGTCAAGAATCTTCCATTCTTCATTAGTCATCTTCGTAGGTCTAGAATTCTCATCCAACAGTAAATACAAATCTCTCTGATACAAATAATCCTCAATCTACATCTTCCATAATTGATAATATCGGCCGTCAAACTTCTCTACCTTGTATTTGTTTTCTTCTGCCATTGTTGTAGCTCCCACTCAATCAGAAAACCCTCTGTGAGTAAATTTGTCAACACACAAAACCCTCAAACAAAGCTCTGATACTAGTTGTTTGGGGTTAGCACACCGGTTGTACAAACAATATATCAGATCTAAGCATACATGCAAATAAAAGTGGATATTCTACCAGAAGAAATATACAAAACAAGAGACATAAATCAACACTAGATTTAACGTGGTTCACCTAGTGTGGGCTACGTCCACCAAGAAACAAGCCAATCTATTATCCAAAGCTTTGACAAGATATACAATGAAGATTTACAATCTTCCACACCTCTCAGATGTACAGTACTTTCTTCCTTCAATATTTTTTGATTCTTCACCAAGAATTCTCTCTCACATCACAATTATCTTGTAATTATGATCTTAATTCATTACTTCTAAACCCTAGCTTTTATGCTTATATAGTCGTTTATAAAACTTAGGGCACTTAGGCATGCAATTACAATCCAATAGACTATACTTTAATGCTAAAAATAGATTTAATTCCTGAGAGTTAATTACAAATTTCTCGCACAGGTAGCCGATGTCGGTTAACCCTGATCCAGTGCAGATCACTTTTCCTGACCTATACTGACCAACACCAGTTAGCCCTGACCGACACCGGTCACCTCTAACTGACGTCAGTTACTATATTTTCTAGCAAGTTCCAATTGCATGCTAAAATGAAGTAATTAAGCTTCACAACTCAACAATTATGTGTATTATGTGGTATACACACTTTCATTTTAAGCGTGTATATGCAAAAAAAACAATGGCATGAGAGTACTAATAATGTTTTTTCTATAAGATTATGTGGTATACACAGGCTATATTTTTGTGTGTATGTGTCAAATGACACCAACACCCTAGTATGATACTAGTAGTGAAAATGTTATGGGCACATATTATGTGGTATATACATCTTGTTTATATTGTATATATGAAAAAATGTAGTTGTGTATGAAACTAGTAATGATTATTTTGTTGTGTATTTTGTGGTATATACACTTTCATTTTAAGTGTGTATATGCCAAACAAAACAATGGGTTGATAGTAGTAACAACAATGTTTTTGTATAAAATTATGTGGTAGACAAAGCCTATGTTTTTTGTGCACATGTGTCAAGTGATGCCAACACCCTAATATGATACTAGTAGTGAAAATGTTTTGGACACATATTATGTGGTATGCATAGTATGTTTATATTGTGTATGTGAAAAAATATAGTTTTTTATGAAACTAGTAATGATTATGTTGTTGTGTGCATTCTGTTGTATACACACTATCATTTTAAGTGTGTATATGCTAAAAAATATAATGAGTTGATAGTATTAATGAAAATGTTTTTTTTTTTTGTAAAAGTATGTGGTATACGCAGGCTATGTTTTTGTGAGTATGTCTCAAACGATGCCAAAAAAATAATATAATACTATTTTTTGAAAATGTTCTGGAGACATATTTTGTGGTATACATGGCCTGTTTATAGTGTGTATATGAAAAAATGCATTTTTGTTTGAAATTAGGAATGAATGTGTGTTTTTATTTGTACTATATGGTATACAAACTATCTTTTATTGTGTACATAAAACAAAATAAATAAATGGGTTGATACAAGTGATGATTATGTTTTTATGTGTATTATTTGGTATACACAATGTCATTTAAAGCATGAATATGTCAAGAAAAACAATTCAGAGGATTACCATTCAAGAGACAAAGAGTAACCCATGATTTAGAAAGAAATTTCCTAAGGAACTCATGGAAGGTGCAAAACAAAAACTACCAATATGATGATCCCGGTAACCCTCCTGAAATTCTAGAAGAAATTGTCAATATCTTAAAAGAGGCAAAAACAACCCCTCCACAATAGATTACTCAAGATCTTTTCATGTGGGAGGATGATGATAAGTGAGGAAGATTATTTATAGTAGCAATTAGGAGTGTTGAACAACAAATAGAGACAAGCAGATAATAGCTGAAGAATGTTATTATGATCAAATAGTAATGAGAAAACATATGGCTAGAAGTGAGTAAACCCAGATAAGTATGACGACTCCAAACAAATAATGATGTAGGTGAGAGAGAACCATTGATTCACATAGAGTATTGGAGGTGTACAAGCTACCATGATTTCCCTTTAGTAATGGCTTGGTAGGCTTGAATTTCCGTAATTCTATTGTAACCATTACTCCTCTCTCATGGAGAGTGTTCTCTCCATGTTTGGGAAATCAATAGATTTGTTCAGGACAATACAATAGGGATACAATGACATTTTGGACTTACATAACCTAGAAATGATTGTCTGCTAGAATATAATTCTTCTTATCTAGTAGAATGAATTTCAAACAAAAAATTTCAAGTCGTGAGAAACATTTCGTCACATGGAGTTGGTTCATATTGCATAGTGGTATGGTCTCCATGGTTATGGATATAAGACAATAGGGGTGAGTAAAAAAATATGGCAAATATGGTCTCATTCAATCATTCATGGAGATACTAAAAACCTTCTAGTATTTAGTTTTACTGTATTTGAAAGTAAAATCCTTTTGACTCTTAACTTTTAAAATTCCTGGAAGGCTTGATTCACGTAATAACTACAAACATTTATCTTCTATAAGATAATGAGGTAAATAATATTCAATTTTTTCATATACCTATAACTTGCTAAAATTTTGCAATCGAGAAAGCATGTTGTCTTACATAATCTTTATACGATTGTCAATAGAATATAATTCTACTTGGATAGGGAAAATACAAACCAAAAAAGGGGTATGTGATGAGTCATTTCTCACCGGATTTAGTAACTATGATTACATTTCCTATGATTTACTTGGTTGTGGATAGAAGCTAAATCTTTTCAAGCAAGACTTTGTTCCTTGTAGCTTCACTCAGTCATAGAGCTTAGCATATTTTGTAGTATTCAAATTTTCTATTTCTTTACTTATCATTTAGGCTCCATAAAAATATGCAATGCATAATATTTCTATATAGTTCTCCTGCTCCTCAGCATGCCCTATAATTTCCCCCACACAATTCTCCCATGGTTCACCTTTTGTATAGTAACAATTTCTTTGGAATGAAATTCTAGTCCTGTATGGAGATTCACAAAATTTAGTGCCCAAGTGGTCTGGTGCTTAAAATCATTAACCTTTGTTGTGAATAAACTAAATGGTAAGTCTGGTGGTTGTGTATAGAAAACCAAAGAAATGGTTACAAGCCTCTTATATGCAAGGAAAGCCATCTATTAATCTAACATATTCTCTAATTAGATTAGGCGGGTGACACAACTAACATGGGTTGTGATAATGGGATGTGTAAACATCATGCAAGATCTGTAGAACTAGGTCCAACACATGGGTATTATCTATAATATGGAACTATTATGGTTTGTCTTATGTACGATACGCAATCCTAAAAGCTAGAGATAAATTTGAATACTCATATTCTATCTGATCACATTTTGGTAGGACATCTGCTCTATACTCATTCTCATTAATCTCATATATTCTTCTATCTTATTCACAAGTGAATAGAGAATCTATGCACCATACTATTTCAATCATGTCATGCAGTAAATGAGATTGTACTTGTCATGTTACAACTTATTCAAGAGGCATGTTGACTCAAATGGTGGATCTTCATGTTACTTGATCTCACATAGAGTGGATGAAACCCTTTCTACCTGAAGTAGCTAATTAATTATGGGTATGAAATTCAGAGTATGGATAAAGTCAGGTTCACTGGCACTTAATGATTTCAATTTTTCCCAATGTACAGTTGTATAAAAAAATATTAAAATATAATAATTCTAACTTGCATAAATAGAATTACCATGTGTATATAAAAAGACATATTTTTTCACAAAATAGTATTGATAGCATTGATAATGTTAATGTGAAGGCTCAAATCTCATGATAAATATTAATAGATGAATCATAACTATAAATTATATACAAGGTGTCATCATGCATATTGTCTCATCGTTGAGCAGCATCAACATCATGATGTGATTTATTAGAACCAAATGCAATAGCATTCCTAATAGCTACATCATGTGGGTCTTGTGATGTTGAAGAAGTATCCATATCAAGTAAAGAAAAATCAGAAATGGAAGCATCCAAATCATCATTCTCTTTAATTAGGTTTTAGATAGTGTGTTTTTTTGATTACTTTTTTTCCACAATTTTGTATAAACCTCCTTCACATGTGCCAATTCTTGATTAGGTTTGTTTTTATATGAAATTCATTATCCACCTAGGTTTTCACATGTTGATCTTACTTGTTTTGAAGAACATGCCTTTAAATGACCTTGAACATGCTTCTAATAGATTAATTGTGGCCTAAAACACCTTCAAAATGCTCTACAATGTCACAAAATTCTCCTCATGCTTGAACTCATCTTCATTAAAAAAATTTGCATCATTCTCCAATATAAGCCTACACTAGGTCTTAGAAATAGGCCTAGTTGTGTTTTTTTCCACCTTAGTTAATAATCAAACCATATTATTCATCATGTAAGACATTAAACATGTCCTCTTCATGTTTTCCAAGGCTTGAAAACTTCTATTTAGTTGTCTCAAGCCTTGAATCCATCACTCCTGGTCATCCTGCCGACTAGGCCTAAGGATTAGGCCTATTGGGCTAAGCTAGTCACACTAGGTCAAATCATGCGCTGTTGTATTCATCATGCTAGCCATATTTACTCATCACATACTTGTCAAACCTTCTATGAAATCATCCTAATATACTATTACATAACCATTATGCCTTTATCATTCACTAGAAACTTAAGAAAATAAGTATCAACCATGTGATCTCATGTCATGCCATGTCCTTCCTTGTCTCACTCAATCCAAGTTTTCTCTGTCTCTCCTTCATCCTAATTTGTCATTAATGTTATTATTACATCAATGAAAACTCAAAATTCACATGCCAAAAATGTCAACCTTTTTAAAAATCACTAAGGTTAGCCTTAGAAGTTAAATCATGAGAACTCTTTACACACCTGGTTGTTTTAGAACTACTCATGTTTGTTTTAGAAATTGGAAGGAAATATCAGAGCATTAAAATATGATCATACACCTCCTAAAACAAGTTAATATTAGGAAATAATATTTGGAACAAATCATACATCCTTATGGGAAGTATTGTGAGATTGTTTTATAGGTGTAAGACACACTTTCTTGTTTTAACTAAAAGCACAATCCATTTGAGAACTAGTAAAAGGTAAATATCAAATATTTCATATTTTGAGATAAGGTTTCATAGCTGAACAAAGGTTAATTTATAAGTTTTAATATTTTGTGGTACATAATATATGCCCAATAGATTATAAGGCCATTGCTAATTGCATTTAACAAGAAATTCCTCCAATGAGTTGCCAAAAATGTTTCTAAATTCTACCACTGTAGTCACAAAATCACAGGCTTACTATTGCATTAATACCGCCAGGTATGTTATTTTATATATGGATATTGCATAGTAAAAGTATTCACTAGTGACCCATCCTTTAGTCTTGTTGTGAGTTATTAAGGCATCATTCTTGTTTGTCTAGTTCAGTCACCATTTGTCTGTGTAGTTTTGAGCATCTTTTAGGTATCTCAGGTGTCAAAATTTTCTCATTTGACGTCTTTAGGTCTATACTGGGGTACCTAGGGTTACACTAGGGCACTCCAGAGTACCCCAATTTGTGATTTTAGGGGCTCATGTCTTCATACTTTCTGGTCTTAATTTATTTGTTTGAGGTCAGTCCTAACGGTTTTTTTGTGCATTCCCCTAGGTCATAGTCGGCATTTTCTTGTCACTAGTGTCAAAATTTGAAAAATAAATCCCTATATAAACATAGCATAATCACTACATTATGGGCAGACATCTTACTATAAAGGGAAGCTATCTACTAAGGAAAATGACTACATTTGGACATCTTTTACATCTATATCACACACTACATAAGGGGAAAGGGTTGTATTATTTATATTCCATCCACCATTTGCATTTTTACATCTATTTAATTCCCCATAATACTGCATTTTTTCATATTCAATTAGATTACAAGTACAAGAAAATTAGAGATTTAAAGTTGAAAAGTACCTTTCATTTGAAGGGGAAGTAAGCATTAAACCTACACTTAGTCCTTTCTTATTCTTAGCTCCATAAAAATGAAGTTTCCATAGTCCTTTTGTTGTTATTTCTATTTTGGATGGCAAGGGAATTGGTACATTTTCTTCATGCAAGCAAAAAAAACCAAACAAATATTCTTCTTCTTCTTTGAAAGGGTCATAAACATGTTCTTATTGGGTCTTTTCATTCATGAACAAATTAGAAACACCTTCTAGTGCAGAAACATGTGTTGTAACACCAAAATCAAACTAATCTAAAACTACATAATTCGCTACAGTGTTTCAAGCATGTGGCTCAATATGAAATCTATCCAATGGTTCTGAATTTACTATAACCTTTATTCCTTATCTTGTAGTAAAGAACAAAAATGACCAATCTAAAGAGAGATAACCTCCTATTTTTGTTGTAAAATCTTGTGATAAACATAAGGAAAAATAGGTAGGTAAATCTACAACAGTTACATCTTGTAAAATAGTAACATTGGGACAAATGTGTAGGGTTACCTCTAGATTTTTGATAATACCAACTGTGTTGGTTGTTGTTCTGTCTAGCTACAACACGCTTTTCTTTGTACGTTCATATTGCAGACCCAATTTTTTTGCAATTGCTTTTGGCACAACTGTGCTACTTGCACCACTTTCAACCATGCAATTATGAACTAAATGGTCTCCAATAATTAGAGATAAATAAAATGGTGGTGGCTTCTTGATGTCTTCAGAATTTAGGACCTTTTGAACCATCCATTTAACCTCTTTAATGCAGTCTTGCTCCATTGTTCCAACAACCATGACTATTTTTGGGCTTCCTTTTCTTTTTTTTTTGAGGAAATCTACAGGTTAGGAGGCTCGTGAGAGAGCAAAGCTCGATGTCCTAGAATACTTAGAGCATCCCAAAATGAAATATTAATATTATGTTTCTTCATTACATCAACAATGTTAAAAGAAGCAACTGTTTTTGAAACAACTTCTACCATTTTAGCATAAGCTTTAGCAAAAACTAACTCTACTTCAACAACCTTTGAAATATGAGGTATGAAGAGTCTTCTAGGATTAGGTTGTAATTTTTTTTGTTTGTCCTTTTGAGTATAATTGCTATCTTTTTTATAAGGAACAACAGAAATGTTAGATTTTTTATACCCTGTAGTTGTTGTTTTATCAGTAACTATGGAAAGAACAAGTCTATTTTGTTGTTTTTCTCTCTCCCGAGCCTTATCTTGGGATCTAGTTATGACTGCAATAAATTTTTCCTCTCTAAAGCTGACCAATTTTTGTTCTAGTCATTTTTGACTATGAGATTCTTGTTTCCCACCCTACATTTAAGGCATGTACAATGCTTCAGGTTGAGGACGTGCAACAAGGATTATATTTGGGAATGCATTTGGGCAGTTTATAGGTGAATGAGGTTGACTACAAGGTTGACACCACTCCTCTAAAACCATGCTAACTAGAACAAGAGTGCTAGATGAACTACAAGCTTGTGGGTCAAATTGCCTTGGCTGATATGGTTGTCTATAATTCTGATTTTGCTAATAAGGATACCTATTATGTTGATTTTAGTGATAAAGAGCTTGATATGGCCTGCTAGGATGAGCCAATTTTTTTCAATTGATGTTAATTTATTTCCCATAGTTTTAAAATCTTTGAATACATCATCTGATGGAGCTAAAATAGTAGACTCTATAATGGTAATAGGTTGCAGAATAGGTAACAAATTTGGTATGAGAGGCATAGAAGTCCTTGGTGTCAATTTACCATCTTGAATAAGGTTTTTTTTTAGCTTGAATAGCAATATCATAAGTTTTTGTGAGAGTATCTCCTCCCATACACTGAATCATAGCTGAAATATCATTGTTTAGGGCTCTATGATAATAAATAAAATCATGATCATCTTGAGGCTTGAAACTTGTTGGAATTCTTTCCCAAGTTGTAGCAAAATGGATATTAAAATTGGCCATAAATTCAAGAGGAGCTCTTTTAATTGTGGACAACTCCTCTATGAAGGATAAATGATTAGAATGATCTTGGAATTTCCTAAGTAATTTTTCTCCCAACTCATCCCAAGTTCTTATGCTCCCAATTTCTAAGGTTCTATACCATTGTAAGGCTTTCCCTTTAAAGGATGCAACTAGAAATCTTAAGGCTACATCTTCATGAGTTATGTTATGGACAGGACAAAGAGATGCAACATCTTTGATGTGCTCTATGGGAGTAATATGATTTTCACCAGTGAATGTAGGTAAACGTTTTATGGTAGCATTGGGAATATCATGATAAACTAGAATTACTAAAGAGCTTCCATTAGTAAAGGTTACAAAACTCCTAGGAGGTTGAATAACCATTGGAATAACTAGAATTTGAACAAAGAGATTAATACGTGGTGAAGGAAGATTAGGAGGAGGGTTATCAAAACTAGGCCTATTATAAGGTAAGGTATTACCAACTCTTCTTCTTCTTACAGAATTAAAAGGTAAAGAAATAAACTCAAAAGGAATCCCTCTTACCAATGATCTCATAGTCACTTTAGGCATGGAACATGCTACAAAACTGCACTGAAATTGTTTTACGGAGTCACCAAATAAATCTTTTGATCTTTAGAATAAATTTTTACAGCTTGTTGCTCATAAAAGGGACTTTTCTTTTGCTTTAAATCTACTATGAATTGTTGTAATTTGCCTACAGATCTAATTTTTTTTCCCACCAAGTGTGCCAAAAATTGTTATCTCTTGAAAGTACACTTTTTAGATATATGACTGCAGGTGTTCTAATATTTCTCTAGATCTCTCTCTTTTGTAGATACAATGGCAACACCTCAAGTCTGTGGGTATATCTATTATTGAGGTGAGTCTCTGGTATCAAGGTCAGTTCCTTTTTTATGCATCTGAACTAATTTTTAGGGGTTCTAAGCGTAAAACAATGACTGTAAATGAATTGAAAACTAGGGTGATACCCCAAACTTGTTGAGGGATTTGACTGAGTACATACACAATCAATTTTAGATTGGATTTTGGATGCAAAAACCAATAGTTTTCAGCAAAATATTAAGGAAAAACACTTAGTGTGTTGAGGGAATGAATCAAAACAATACAACAAGAAAACACACACACTAATATTATGCATAAATTATTAAATTTGCAGCAAGGTAAGATGATTAATCAGAAAATTGATATTCGCAAGAATTAATGAGATATACACACCACTATAAATAATTGGAAAGTAATAAATCAATTCTCATTCAAAGGGAAAAACTAGCAAAAACTGCTTCAGCACTCTTGTGTCCAAAACGCCCTCCCTGTGCTTTACAATTGCACACAGTATATAATAGGTTTCTTCATCCTATGTACCCTAAAAATAGGCTAAGATTTGCACTTTTCCATGCATTCTATTTTTACTCTTTAATCATAAATAATAAAGGAATAAAAATAGCATGCTAATTACAATGAGGCTACTAAGGCTTGAGTACAAAAATAACTCAGCCAAACTGTACTTGACTGATCGATTTTTAAAAAATGAAATGGGATGAATAACCTAGTTAATAATAAGCTTCTCTTGATGGGCAAGTCTTCTCAAATGCATGAAACTTGTCTTCAACTGTTTAATGTGACACTTGCCTGATATTATCCTTAAAATGATATTCTTGGCATTCTTTAATTCTGCCTTTTGGATTCTCATGCAAGAATCATCTCCCTATGTGAGAAAAATAATTATTTTATTTTAACACTTCACAAAACTCATCCAATGTGTGGGGACCACTTGTGAGATCTTGATGTTGGCCATGCAAGGTAAAAATATCCTCTCCACCTCTCTATGGGGACCATCCTGATGCTACACTTACGTGATATTATTCTTGCATTGGCCACCTTTTTGGAGAAATTAAGGATGTTTTGGAAAATATAAGGTAATGTGGTCTTGGCAAGGTACATGTGAATCACTTGGTTTTGAAATTATTTACAAATAATAGTGCTCAACATTTTAAAATATTGCATGATTTGGACCTTAGACCAAAATTCAAGGCAGTGATTTTTTAAATAATATGGAGCTAGCCCCCTCCCCACAGCCCACAAAAATGATGTTCCAGGAACACATTAAATCTTATACACTTATCCATAAGGTTGCGGCAAATTTTTTGTTTTGTTTTAAGTTATAAGGTTGCAAGGGTGTCAACCCCTAGTGTATGTTAAATTAATTTTCACCAATAATCTCTACTTTACAAAGGATGGACCAGGTCTAAGTTAAATGATTAAATATTCTTAATTTATCTCTAAGGTCAATTAATTAGAGTCAACTAGGAAGGTGCCATAATTTAATTTACTTGGTTAAATGTTTTTCTCCTCCTTAATTAACATTCAAACCCAAAATGATTAACCTTATACTTAGTTACTTTAGTACCATTATCTTAATAACTTAAATGTCCATTTCATTAATTTTCTAAAACATACTAGGAACTAAATAATGACTTTGCACACCAAGGTATTTAAATGGCCCCATTCACCCATCTACACATACCTTTAAATTTATTTAAAACACCCATAAAATTAATTCCTACCAAGCAATTGTAGGGTTGATCCTCAACCCTTGGATCAATTCAATTGTGGCCACTAGATCCTAGGGTTCCAAACTAACCCTAAAAATCCTTATGAATTTCTATTAAATCCTTTTCTTTACCCTAGTCTCCTCATTTAGTCACTTTATTTTTGTTTAATTTGCAGGTTGGAGAAATGGAAGCCATGGGAGCAAGGAAAAGGAAGAAACTATGGAGGAATTTACAAATTCAAGCTTAGTTTAGTCTAGGTTGTAGATTTATCATTGTAATTTCTTTCATTCAAAGATTAAAGGGGTTTCCACTCCAAATCTAGAATTGTGAAAGTTATTTGTATTTTGAGTTCTCTATTTGGGCCAAACCCTACCTTCCATTAATATGTATGAGATTGAGCACTTTTAATTATCCATTTGAAGATTTACTTGCTTTGAACAATGAAATTTTACCTTCATTTGCTTGCTGGAGGTTTCCTATTAATTTTTACAAGATTAAATTTTAGTTAGACCAAGTTAAAATTTACACAGGAGTAGATATACATTTTTTCCGCCGTTAGTGACAGAACCGCCGCCCAAAGCAGGTCGGCGGTCCTGGGACCACCACCCTACCTGGGTGACGATTCACGAACCGCCGCCTTGCCGGAGCTGAAAGTTATGAGACCATTGTCTTGCCTGAGCGGCGGTTACGAGACCGCCTACTCTGCACAGGGCGGTGGTCCAGTTCCTTAGAAACAAAACCTTCAAATCTGATATTTTTCAAAAAAAAATTCACTAGAGTGTTTTAAAATTCATCCTGAACTTAAATTTATGTGCCTAAAGTTTCCAGTTGAAGGGTTTAATCCATCTATTCATTCCATAGTAAAATTACTCATTTTAAAGCATTTTCCTATTTCAATAGTAACAACAACAACTACAAGATCATTTTCATTTTTTTTCAACAAATTTTCTTTCAAGTCCAATAGTAATAGAAAAGAAACTAAATCTACTTCTAATGTTGTTTTTTTCCTTACTACAAAATGCACTATTTCAACATAATAATTTACTTAAAATTTATTGCATCTTTCCATTTCCACTACAACCATTTGTTCAAATAACCACTAACAACTTTGTTCCACATTCAAGTTTCCAAGCATACACTATTAGTATTTTACAACTTCTATGTTCTTTCTTTCTCTTTTTACAATACTATAACTTCAACAATGATAATGAACTTTCTTTTCCTTGAGCATAGCTCATTCCTTTTAATGCAAAGAACTTACTTTCTCACAATACAAATTATAACTAAACTTTTAAACATGATTTCCATTTGATTCATTTCTTTACATACTAAAATTTGAGGAGAAAGGAAATTATACAATTCCTCAATGAGCTTCCTTAAAAATAATAATACAACTTGGTAATGAAACTTACAATGCAACATTTAATTTTCTTTTTAACAATACAATACTACAAGTCTTCCACCTCAAGTGGGAATAACAAGAAGGTTTTCTCACAAGGAAGGATTTCTTTTGGACATCAACAAATGCTCCAAGTTTCACATCACCAAAGAGAGCTCCACCATGTCTTCACTTGATCAACAACAAAAAAAAGGG
Source organism: Taxus chinensis (assembly GCA_019776745.2). NCBI lineage: Eukaryota > Viridiplantae > Streptophyta > Pinopsida > Cupressales > Taxaceae > Taxus > Taxus chinensis. The sequence goes on from CM034146.1 coordinate 662,807,547, forward strand.
GGGAGAGGCAACACTCTCCACCCAACCAATAATCCAATGAGGAGAAGAAACTATCCTCCTCATTAGGCCCCGAGCCCCAACCACAATGCAATAAAAGATGGATCCAACTCATGGACAATAATACAAAGCTTCCACATCACAATACAAAGATTTCACAACCATACCAAAACACAATCAACACAAACTACAATCACAAGAAGGAAACTAACAAAATATACAAGGCTTCAAAATGCAAAGCCAAAGGAGCAAGGATCTATGGGGAGGTCACTTATGCCTCCCAATGGGAAATAGGTGCCCACCTTAAAACCCTCCAATATACATCTCAAAACCCCTACACAACTCTTATGCCTCCCTCAAGAACCTCTTATGCCTCCCACATTCTCTTATGCCTCCCTACTATCTCTTATGTCTCCCTCATAAAAACCAAGTAAGAAATGCAAGCATTTTCTTGTCCAAGGTGGGGCACCCAACCCAACTCCCTCCAAAACATGAAATAAACTCTTATGCCTCCCTACATGTAAGATCCCCATAGTCCCCTCTCCTACACCACACTTAGGAAATCTACCCAAGCACCCAACAAGCATACCAAAACACTCAATAACATACACATATACACAATATCAAAGAAAACATTTAAACAAGAGTGTAGCTCCTACCTTTCCATGGTAGAGATTGATCCAAGAGTCACACACCAAGCTCCTTCAAGCCCACTCCAACACCAACAAGCTCCAAAAAAATCCACAAGAACTCCAAAATTCTCCAACTCCAAAATACAAGTGCACACAAATCAAATGAAGTAACCCCCAAACAAGGAAAAGAATTGAATAAATAGAAAAGGGAGAGAGGAGGGTGAGGTGGCTCCATGTAGGATGCCACATCACTTATCCTCAACTCCACCTCACAAGTCAAACCTCAACCCCAATGCATAACAAATTGGTGGTTGAGAGGAATGACAAACCTCTTACACACACAATCCAAACCCACACCCCCTAAGGACAAACTTTAAAACCCATGTAAGAAAAGTGCAATAAATGTCACTTTTTGTCTTACAAAACACATAATGGGGTCTATTTTTGACCCCCAATCCATAGGTAGGGTTGGTATAGTAATTTAAGAGGTGTGGGACAAGTTTAACTTGTCCCACAAGCCTCCAAAATTGGCCCTTAAGGCCAAATCCGAATTTCATAAGAGAGGTAGAGTGTACAACACTCAAGATCACAAGCACTCAACTTACAACACATAACCCAAAGAGCCATCTAATCTAATAAATGAATTATTTTGTCCCATCCATAATTATTTTAGTAACATGATTAATTTACTAATCTAGACACAAATTAAATAATTAATAAAAGGAAAATACATCACTATAAAATCACATACTAAAATTAAATAAAAGAAATATAAAAGAATAACACACAAACCCCCTTGGTCACAATTGGAGGTAATCCCCCCATGGGAAACCCCTAACAACAATTCAAACACACACAACATAACACATTTCCATGGTGACCATTGTTGAATTCATCTAGCATTCCAATGTGGTTGGTCTCCAATCCCCCGTTGATTGTTGTGATATGTTTACCTGCAAAACACATAATACCTCCTTCGGCCTCGTGGCCGCATCAAAACATCCAAGATAAAATATACAAATATAAATCCACAATCATCTACATGTGAATCAAATCATCATCTAGGAAAGTAATGTTATTATTTTCAATTTCTAACAACATCTCAATTCTACATTTCATCAATATCAATAGGATCACAAGATTAGTTCAATTGTTAAGGTCTACTCAATATGACAAAAATATCGCATGTCAGAAATATATAACTATGTCAACAACATATCATCATCAATATAAAATGTCTCTAATAATCCACACACATCATACTATGAATCGAAATCCAACAATAGTCCAAGTATCTCTATCATCTAACATCATGCTAAGTCAAAATGATACAATAATATCCACTAACTCTAGTTGAGTTAGTGTTCTTGGTGAGTTGGTTCTTGGAACGGTGAAGTAAAATGAGAATTAGTTCATTATTCATTTGATTTTTCAGATCTATGGCAAAGCTCTAGAAAATTTTCCATAGGCCACCATAATTGTACCCTCGATCTCGGTTCCTCTGTGACTCTGTCTTATTGTGAAACTTCAGTCATGAAAATTACTTCCATGCTTGACTATTTTGAGTTTGGAGCATGATTTGGTGAAGGTGGTCACTGGTATTAGATGTTTCGGGCTCTCTGCTTTATCCTGTGAGTTTGAAGATTGTTCATCTTAAGCATTCGTGGGAGTAATACCCATGGCTCATGAGCTTCAGCGAGCTTCCTGTAATTTATCTGAGCTCAATTCTTTTATTTCTCATCTCTGACTTGAATTCTCGGTGTGGTTTCCTCGTGTTGGATGTCGTTATTCTTTTGTTTTTGAAATCCATTTGAATCTGGAGCATTATTTTGAAGCTCATTGTGGTTTAGACGTCGTTCTTTCATTCTACTCCTTTTGAGATTTGTGCTTCCATATTCATTCACAGTGGGTCATCATTATGAGGAAAACTTGAGCTCATTCTTCTCTGACATGCTACCTGATACTGAAGTAGGTAAGGCCGTGGTTGTATTTGAGCACTGTAATAATGATTTCTTGTCATTTTCACTCTTCTTGTACTGAAATTTCAAAATATTGTGCTTTTATTGTGCCTTCCTGCAATTTTGAGCTTGAATTCAATCTGGGCACATCAAGTTTGGCCTACATTCTTGATCCTTAGAAGGTTTTCACAAGCCTGATCGAAAGCTAGTAAGTTTTTCTTCAAACCTTTATCTGGATATTTGTAAAATGATTGGTTTATTACGGTTGTAGAATCTTGGTGTGTTTCCTTCGTTTATTTCTATTAATTTTTCCTTCATGTTATAACTGACACTGAAAAATGTCATTGAAACCCCGTCATTTCGTGATTCTTTGACACTATAACTCGGTCTCTAGAATTTATTTCTCTCTTCCTAGATTCTATGCTCAGTGAACTTTATTGAAAACCATAATTATCTACTTCTTTGATTTTTGCAAACCCATTTCTTCATTGAACACTATTTCTTAAATTTATTCTTTTTGTGTGCTCGCAAAATTCCCAAATTTCTGATGTTGTGTTTGATGAATTTCTAAGTTTATTGAACCCTGGTTGCCATTGTTAACTCTTGAAACTCCATTGTGAACTCTTTATGGTTGATGCATCTTGGCCGTACTTGTGTTCTGAGCATTTCGATCTAGGTTTTGGTTGAACTTATCCTTCTGTCTTCTTACCAATACCTTCATATAACTCTACATTTGGGTAGACAACATCATGTGTAGCTCCATTGCATTGGTTTATTGAATTCAAATCTATCATTTTGTAATTGTACTTTGAATGGTTTCATGAGCCCTATCATTGAAGCTCTACCCTTTTCTGTCCATATTGCATTGCTATACTGTTAGTGGAGGGGGATTTAATTTTCTAGAAGATCAGTATAATTTCTCCCTTTGAGTTCAAAAATATTTCATGGGTATTCAACCTTTAAATATAGCTCCTAATTTTATTTCACTTCCTAAGCTTGATTTGTGGATTTCAGATCGGTTCTACTGCTTGATGATTTTTACTCTGGATGAGAGCTTGAAAATCCCTAATACCCACTATTTTATTTATGATCTAAATCATTGAATGTACTTCGCTTGATAGGATTTTCCTTCTCGTTGATTTCTCTTACTCCCACTATCTTGTGATTTTGTATGATGGAGGTTTCTATTGAATATTAGTTCTTTTTAACTCTATAACTTGTAAAAAAAATATCTTATACCATGTATTGTGGTAGTTTTTCATTCAAGTTTCTTCTATTGTTAGTTTTTTTGATTTTCTCAAACACGTACATATGTAACTGAAGCTTATTTTATATAATATACAATTTATCTTGATGGAGGATAATCAATTGCATAGAAGATATGAATTGTACCTTTGACTTAGTTAATGTGTCTGAATACTTGGGAAATCTTTTTTGTTCTTGTATTCTCTTTTCTGTACTACATAAGTGCACTTATTTCATCCTAAAAATTGTATTTAATGATTTTATTCAAAAGAATGTTCCCCCTTATAATTTATACACCTGTACTTTTCTTATGTATCATAGTGTTGATTATGTCTTTGATCTACATCTTTGACATGTGAAATGTACAATCTTCCTTTTCTGTTGTTTATTCTAATGTTGAAGTCTTAAACTAGATCAACATCATTAACTGCACTTTTTGTATTTTGGAACATTGCTTCACTTTGTTAAGTTGATACTTTAGAAAAGAATATCAATATTTTATTACTTGACTAATACAATGACCCTGGTTCTAGCCATTTTGGGTGCTAGCTGAGTTATGCATATTTTATGCCTTTCTTGAATTTGTATCTTTACATTGATAAACTTGATCCAACTATTTGTGATTGGCACTTGAACTCTATAAAATCCTTTTGTGACCCCTTTATATTATTTGGAAAGTAGTATTCAAAAATAATTCAAACTTTGTTGGCTTACAAGTGATTAGTTCCTTCTAACCTCCCGATTTGATAGCATTGATCTCATATAGTTGCAAATAATTCTTATACCTTTGTAATGATGATGTAACCACTTGTTTGCATCTTGAAACTTATTTTCATGAATGTCATAATTGAACCTAGAACTTTATATGATTGTCTTGATGCTTGATACTCTGCTTCAACTTGTTATTTCTTGAAAACTTATCTAGATTTAGAATAAAAAATCCAGTAATGCTTGATTGATGTTTACTGCACAATTCATTTCGAGCTTAATCAGTCAGATTATATCTTTATGATTTGTAACTTGCAATCTGTACTTTGATGGATACTTTGCACTTGACTATAATTTTATCAAACTCTAATATCTTTTGCTTGCATGGCTACAACTTATATAATGATCCTTTTGAGTTGTGTTTTTCAATGGCACTTGCATTGATGAAAATGTATTCTTTATTTTCTGCAATATCATTCAAAAACACTTCACCTCCTGTACATGCACACTTCACAAAACAATTATAAAAATGAACGATTAAATACTCTCTTGCATCTTGTAATGTTTCTCTCTTTTTTTCTATGGAGAACAATATAATTAGATGTACTTGCTGGTTCTATTTTATCATTTCATGTAACTTGCTCAATTTCTGTATTTTAATGAAAACGTTTCTCATTACGAAATGCTACAGTATCTTTCTTCTTCACTTGATTTCAGTGTCTTGGTACCTTTCTTTTGTAATATTCCATCTGTAGTTCCTTTTTTTGGGACAACTCATAAGTCTATATCATGTAGATACTTTCAGTAAATATTTCATTTATGCATAGTAATCATTTTTTCCAAAAGATTTATGATTTCTCATCTGCTACCTGTACCTTCACACTTAAAGAAATAGTTATAAAATGTTTATGATTTTGGCCTCTCTTATGTTCCATATTTTTATTCTTTTCTCTTCTCTTTCTTGAGTGGTTATGGGAATCATATGTGTTGTAACATAATAGTAATCTTATCAGTTATGCATTTGTATTCTATATGACTCATACCTCCTGATGTCAGGAGATCCATTTGCACAAAATTTAGATAGTACAGTAATATGGATCAAAACATTTAGCTCATGACTGACATTCTTCCTTTTCTATTTTCTAGGTATAATGCCACTGTCAGATGGTGATGATGAAGATGGAGTAAAGACAGAGCTCAAAGTGGAGCAACAGAGACAAAAGAAACCTAAATCAATGATGGGTTTTTTCATACTCCTTTACTTTTTCATTTCATGCACACGTACCTTCTACTTCGGTAGTTATGAATTACATTTGAGTTACATCCCATGACTTGTGTGGGAAACACTAAAATTCCTTATGAATAATACATTAAATTCTTGAACTAAGTTGTGTAATTCTTTCTGCATTTCATTTTTATGCATGGATTGTACAAAGAACTAAACAACTCAATAACATAATTGGATGTATTTAATCATGAAGGAAATAACTTTCTTCAACTTTAGTAATGAACTCTCAATTACTGTAATCTGCAACTTTGTTTGTTGTTACAAAAATTAACACTCCACTTATTTTGTAATTTTGGCCTTCATCAAGCTAATACATCTTTCCTTAGGGGCTTTTGTGTTCTCTAGCTGAAGAAAAACATGGAATTATAGACTATGTGATTTTTTACATTTTGTAACATCACACATAGCTGCAAATTACATGTAATGATTAATTTAATGCAATGGAACAATTATTAAAACAAATGAACCTCCCCTAGCTTAGGTCCATTTCAACAATGCAATCCAATGTAGCGATGTTTAGAGTTGCCCTTTTTTGCACAAGTGTAAAAATTGTCAATGGGCCATTTAGTTATAGCCTTCCTAGTCTGTATACGAGTCTACTACAATTTAGTACACAACAAGGTAAGTTATTTTATAGGTTAGTACCATATCCCTCTTAGTTCCATTATTTTTATATATTCATTTATTGAAAGTAAAATAGGTCTTACATTCCAATATAACATTTAGTTTCTATTTAGATTAACATATAAAATAGATTAGAAACCCCATAAATTTCTATTTATAGTTAATAATTTTTTGCTAAGCCACTTCTCTCCCTTCTCTTGCATATTAGGGTTTCATTTCACTTATAATAATTTACTTGCATTTATTACATATTTTTTTAGTCTATTTACTATAGTGTTTTAGTCCTCCTAATTAGATTAATATTAATACTTGTTATGGAAAAATCACAACACACCTAATTACTCACAAGTGAAAGGTTGAGAAATTCAGTGTGATTTGTCAAACATGGAGTTATCCCAAAGTGTGGGACTTTTAAATCAAGATAACCCTCTAGAGAAGGTCGGCTTCCTATTCTATCCTAGTGCCAACTACTCCAAAGTGCAAAGAGTTGCAGATCTAACCCTAATATAATATTTCCAAGGAGATAGGGATATATAAAATGCATGAAAATAAAACCTACTCTAAGGGAAGGTGATGAACCAAGAAGGATGCTAAACAACTTGCACAATAAACATAGCACTACCAGAACCCTGTAATGAAAACAACAATAGTGCACAATAACCTTGCATGTAATGAAAGATTAGAAAGATGTAATAGAACATAGAAGAGGGTGTGAAACATCCACAGATCTAATTTTATTGCTCTCAAAGTTTATACAATACATCACATTTAGGGTCAAAGGCTCAAATTATGCATTACAATGTCCAGTAGGGAGGTTTGAAATCTCCACAAATATCTTACAGACAAGAAAGAAGGGAGGGGCATATACAAGGTGTAAAACATTTTGAAATGAGCCTCTCCTTACAATATATAGGAAGAATGAGAGAAAGGGAGAGAGAAGGAATTCAAAATCTTGCTTGAACCACCCTAAACTACATTATAATAACTTACAAAATTGATGGGTGCCACTGCAAAACCCATACCACCATGTACCTTTCCTTGTTGGGGAATAAAGGAAGCCCATACCTTCATCATTTCGGTAGGTGTGAAATCTGCAAACATTCCTCAAAAATGGGGGACTGTATTTCCTCATTTTGAAATACTTAGTCTCATTGAAATTAAGAAAATAAGTTGTTGTGTAGAGAACACTGAGAGCTTTCCAAAAAGTTCTATTTTGTGTAAATACAAGTTCCCAGTCAAACGTTATGACCATATGAAGATGAGGATGCCATACTACAATAAATGTGAGTAGTTGATCTACCTTTGCAAAGATTTGTCCCTGCGTCGCACCCTCCGAAATCTAAAATTTTATAATTTCGAGATTTGAAGCTTTAAGTATCTGTAGTTCAGAGGTCGTTGTCACTATTAATTTGACAAGAAGGCTCGAATGTTTCAAAATTCTGAAACCCTAAAGTTTGAAATTTGGACTTCGGGTTTCAGACCTTTATGTTTTTGAGGGTTTGGGAGTTCATGTTTCAGGGTTTCAGGATTTCTAGTTTCATAGATCGGGTTTCAAGAGTTCAGGTTCTATACATTTGACTAAGAGCTAAAATGTTCTGAAATGTCGAAACCCTAAAGTTTGAAATTCAGACTTTGGGTTTTGGACCTTTGTTTTTTTGGGCTTGTGCCACTATTCACCTACCTGGGTTCATGAAACCTCCAAATCTCTAAAATATCAAACTCCGAAATTCAAAGTTCAGGTTTCAGACTTTCTTCTCCCCTTTTCAGGTTTCTTTGCACCAAATTCCCAAATTTTACCTTGGCCTACCTCTAAAGTCCGAATTTTGGACTTTGGACCTCCTTCATTCCTAAAACTAGCTGAAATTCCTGGGATCCTTTGTAATTTTCTCTGACCACTTCAAATTACGCAGATCGAGCCCAAAATGTGAGCTCCCATGGCTGAATCGATCCTTCTATTTTCTCTGTGTGACATCATGTTTGTCCGATTTCACCCGAGGGACAAAATTGGATAACAATAACCTAGTGTCCCCTTTTAGGAAACTAGATCATAATTTTTTTTATTAATTTGGTGAACTTGACTTGACATTAATACTCTTATGGTTTGGTTCACATTGGATTGTTGACCGATTTCCATTACACTGAACCCCATCAAGAGGTGCAGACAAACACTCAGGGACCCAACGAAGGGAAAATTTGGAAGATCTAAAATGACTAGGGAGTTTGGGAGTGTACTGGGGTGCCTCGGGTTCCCTCATTTGCAATCTGGGCACTTTGTTCTCTGTAAATTCTCAAAATATAAATTTGGTATGGTTACAAGGTGTCTTCAAGTGCTTTCAGTCTTTCACGTTGGATCTGCAAGATGAGATGGAAAATGAACTACAATGAAAAAGGAAGTATCAAACCCTAGAAAAATAAAAGGTGCAAATGAACCTAACATCTCTTTATAGAACCTTCTAAGGTTGTTCATTTACATCCTGACATCATGAATATTTCCATCAATCAATACCTACTTACCTATCATGATTTTTTTTGTCATGTAAAAACCCTCTTTGCTATTACTAATGTTTCTTTTGATATGCATCTAGATTCTCTGTTTGACTCATTTTTTGAGGCCTTTTCTCAACATATAGCATTCAGGAGCAATCCTCTTGTTGACATCCACCCTTTTGATAATGACCCACCACTTTATATCATGTCTCACATCTACAGTGTTATTGTCAAGTGCACTCTTATTTATAATGAGTCTATGATCAACTTGTACCCTATGTCCTTTCTCTAGGATTTAGGTTTATCTGCTCGTGACATTATCACTTCTTCCATTTCTCTTTGTGCTTATGATGGTTATATTTGTCCATGTCTAGGAAACATTACCTTTCCTTTAACCATAGGCCCTAAGACTATCCTTATTGTTTTCTTTGTCATTGATTTTCATGTCTCCTATAATTTCTTGTTAGGTAGACCATGCCTTCATGCCATGTAAGTTGTTGCATTTACCATCCATCATTGTGTCAAATTATTACATGAGTATATTGAGTATACTGTATTTGGATATTGTGATCCATTCCAACATTGTGTGCATGACCCTCACACTAGTATCCCTATTTTGTGCATTGATACTATAGATGAACCTCATCCTATGGATGATCAACCTCATTTTCAACCGCTGAAGGGTGCTAGTTGCTTACTAGATGATATCCCTTTTACACTACCTCCTTCTACAACTATCATTCCAAATCAGCTACCTATACCCTCCATAGACAATATTATGCCATCGTCATCTGCATCAACAGTTCACCTACCCTTCACTTGCACACTTTCTATTCATTACTCGTATTGGGAACATGCCCCCCTCGATCCTACCCATGATGAAACAATATGTCCCCATGTCAACCTAGCTCGTCTTGGTTTTACTTTTGAGGACCTCCATCCTTCTACTTATTTTTCTCACCTATATTATGGTTTTGTCATTATCATTGTCGCTTATGGCTTATGTATCTTTGATATTTTAGTCTATCTCCAGCATACCACCTTGTGCTTCTTTACTCACATTAGGAGATTCTTGGATTGCTTACATAGGATGTATGTTAGACCCTAGTCATACTAATATTTCATTCCCTATGCCTTTTGCTCGTGTTTTCATTTACAATAGTTCCTTTCTTAGATATCCACATCACTACACTCGATGATACGCACACGATTGCCAACATTATCCATTCACTAATGAAGAATACACTATTGGTATGTATCATTTGTGCCTTACCGACTCATTAAATGATCACCCTCATATTATACCATATGATGTTTTCAATCCCAATCCACTTGACTTTGACCTAGAGGATGACAATCTCCTTGATGAGTTCACATAGCCTCTTCCCACACTATTGTTGGGGGGAATATCCCATGCCATGCTTCCTCCTCTCACTTGGCATGATTTTACCCTTTTACATTGTACACTTCATCTCTATCACTTCTTGTCATCTCATATCCACTTAACGTATTACAACACACTCATTACCTAATGATGTACTCTTGTGCTTCAGTTCACACTAGAATTTTGAGGGATTACCATTACACTAAACCCCATACACTACACTCTAGGTTCTCCACATTTGCATTCGATCAAAATTTTCATACATAACCTACATCCTACATTATCCTATACATACCTCATATATTAGTCATTTATACATCATCTATGTCATACACACTACACCAGTCATCATTACTTATGAGTCTATTATTAAATTTCATCCATGCAGTCTACATACTACGCTAGGTTACAGTATATATGGATATAAATTTGCATTATTCTACTACATCTCCTATTTCTACTAATAATTATCATTGTATCTTACACATTACATATAAATCCTACACACCCACATTTCATCCTACCTATTCTACATGCTACACTAAATTTCCTTATACATAGGCCTATGTTTACCTATCATCATTACACATTCTATTTCTATCTAAACACTTATTACATTACACATTTAATACCTAGTACACATTCTACACTACATTTCCTACAATGTGCATTCACATACATTTTTCATTTCTACCACGTTATTTTCTACGCGTTGCACTCACCACCCTATGAACCACTTTAGTTCATCGGTCCACACTTGACTGTGGGTTTATAAATCAAATGGACCTTACATTCACCAATGCAAAATTTTCCTCATCCAACATTTCCCGCGTTAGTGACATACACCTCTAGTTAACTTGGCACCCATTATTTATCATATTATAGTGGTATACGCTTTAGGATAAACCACCACCCCCATTATCATTTTGTAGTGGTATACACCCTAGGTTACATCACCACTCCCTTCTTATTTATCCCATAGTAGCATACAATTTAGGCTAAATTTTCACCCATATTCATCCCCTCAAACTAAAATGATATACGCTTAGGGCTAAATCATCACTCATACATTCACCAAATCGTGGTGTACGCTTACGATATAGGGTCCATGCACATCTTTCCATATGCATCATCCATATCCACTCATTCTCTAGTGATATATGCTTAGGGATAAATCATCACTCTTCTATTCAACAAGTTGTGATATACGCTTCATCTATAGGGTTAATGCACATCTATTCTACATATCACATCTCATCACCACTATATATATACACGTATCGTAACGCGCTAGATACAACCAGCCCTACTTCACAATTTCCCAATGACGCACTCTCTTTTATGGTTCATTCTTGAATAAGGAGGGGGAAAACAAAATGAAACTCACTGCATACACTTCCATCCACTTGGAGGGCACATTTCTCCTATCATCCATCTTGCATTCCATTCCATCCATCGACAACTTATTGCAAGGTCTTGGGGGCATTTACTTTTGTTTGTTAGTGTGTTGCATGTTCACTCTACTACACATGTTAGCTTGCTTTTTAATATTTCATAATCATACAAACATGCACATTCATGTCTTTGTTTACTGTGATCGTAGGTACAGTTCTATACACATGGCATGGATGCTCACCTTCTACCCTTCCAATACTAGTTGCTAGGGAAATCCACAATCATATTATCAAGGTGTTATTGTTTCATTTTTTACTTAGCAACTTATAATACTTTCTCATACACACTTTGAAATATTGGTTATCATTCTAACATTCTAATAGGTGTTTCATGTGCAACACTTGTTTTGTAGGATTACATGTTTCCATGAATACTTGTTTGTTTCTACTTGTCTTCTTTGATTTCTATTCTATGTGGGATTTTCCCTTTTATTGTGTGCACACTTGTCCCATGTTTGAAACCCACTTTTTGCGCATGTCTACACTATTTTTTTATAGTTTCTACATTTTCTATGTATTTTACACTTATTGCATGCATGTGTTTTCAAACTAACACTTGTATTGGATAGCCATCCTCTTTTGTACATGCCTTGGAATCTACTAAGCATTTCCCTTTCCCCCTAAAGGTCAGAGTGTGGTTGGTCCTTTTTTGGGCCCACATTCTCCTTCCAGGGTCATCACATGCACCCCCAAAGAGGGGGGGAATTATTAAGGGTTATCTACTAACACAATGTATTTACACCGGTTTAGACACAATGAGTGAATTCAGACCAGTCTACGAACTCCATACACAATGGCCTTAACATGACATGGTGTCCTTTGGAAATTCTTCAAATTAGTTACAGGCTTGGTGGTTACAATGGGTGTGCCTCTCTACATTTATCCATCCAGTGACATTAGACCTCCAAAAAAACTAGGACACTACAAATATCTCTTCACACACTTTAGTAGAAGTGGTTAAAGTTGGAGGACACAACACATTTCCTCCCTATACTTCTTCAACCAAGGTGTTGTGAGATTGTCTAAAAAACTCGTGACAATACATAATATCCTTCTACACCCTTTTTCTCGACATAGATGAGGTGTACATGTTCCATTTAAACTTCTTCTAGCGTATTTTACATTTGCGTAAATTACACATGTGTATTTTACACATCATTTTTACATACATACATATTTGAATACTTGATTGTTTTCTCCTTGTAGATCCCCCATATGAGAAACACAAAGTTAAATTGGGGGCAACAATAAAAACGATGATGATGACAATGACAACACACCACTAAAGGAACTTGCCTTTGCTAACCATGTAGGTACACTACACACAATAACAACTACACACGCGTTCTACCCTAGGTTCACTCTCATCACATTTTATGCACATTTTTCATCTTTAGAATCCACGTTCGTCCACATTTTACTTTTTTGTCATTCCACGCTTGAGTCTAGTCCATCGATACATCTTCTTCTACACTCCACATGGATATCAGGTATGCATCTCTTTATACTATATGTTACTGACATTTCCACTCACCAACATATATTTAGAAGGTTCTCAAGTAGATAAAGTACCCTATTTACTGCAACGTTTTAGTCTGCCTAATTAGACTAACATAAATACTCTAGTGTCACCTTTTAGGCTAGTCGATCATAATTTGTGTTAATCATTTTGTTTACCTTTTGCATAAATGTAGATTTCATTCATCGGTGCAAAATTTATCTACTATATCCCCACTTGTGGATAGTGGTCCTTTGCTTCCATCGACCCATGTACCAGTTGATTGACCTTCGTCCCTCAACCTTATCAGTTGAAAACTCCTTCGTGACCACTTGGGTGAATAGGTATTACACATCCAACCCCCTCCTACACCTTCATCATACTATTATATCTTATCTTTACATTATTTCTTGTTCATCCTTATACCATGACATAACACCCTCGTCACCTAATGATGCACTCTTGTGCTTTAGTTCACACTTGACCATTGAGGGATTACCATTACACCAAACCCCACACACTACACTCTAGGTTCTCCACATTTGTGTTCTATCACCATTTCCATACATATCCTACATCCTACATTATCCTATACATACCTCATTTATTAGTCATTTATACATCGTCTATGTCATACACGTTACACTAGTCCTTCATTACTTCTGAGTCTAGTTTTACATTTCATTCCTGCATTTTACATACTATGCTAGGGTATAGTACACATGGATCTAGCTTTGCATCCTTCTATTACATATCATATTTATACTGACACCTTTATTGTATCTTACACATTACAAATACATCCTACAAACCCACATTGCATCCTACATATCCTACATGTGACACTGCATTTCCTTATACATGGGTCTATTTTTACCTATCATCATTACAAATTCTATTTCTATCTAGACACATATCACATTATACATTCCATACCCACTACACATTCTACACTGCATTGCCTACATCGTGCATTCACATACCTTGGTCATTTCTACCATGTTGTTTTCTATGCACTCCACTCACCACCCTATGACACACTTTAGTTCCTTGGTCCATGCTCAATTTCTGAGGGTTTACAAATCAAATGGACATTACTTTCATCATGTGAAATATTTCTCATTCAACATATCCCGCCTTAGTGACATATAATTTAGGTTAAATTGACACCCATCATATCACCACGTAGTGGTATACGCTTTAGGTTAAATCACCACCCCCTATTTTATCATGTTCTAGTGGCATACACCTTAGGGTACATCACCACTCCCTTCTTATTCATTATTCATCTCATAGTAACATATGCTTTAGGATAGATAGTCACCCATCTTCATCCGTTCATCCTCCAGTGATACATGCTTAGTGATAACTAATCACTCTTCCATTTAAAAAGTTTTGGTATACGATTAGGATATAGCGTCCTCATGCATCCTTCCATATATCTCACTCCTATACACTCATTTCATAGTGATGTACACTTAGGGATAAATCATCACTCTTCCATTAAGAAATTTGTCATATATGCTTTAGCTATAGGGTCCATGCACATCTTTCCATATGTCTCATCCCCATACACTCATTCTATAGTAATATACGCTTAGGGATAAATCATCACTCCTCCATTAAGTAAGTATTGATATATGCTTCGGATATAGGGTTCACACACATCTATTATGCATATCGCATATCATCACAACTACATATACACACTCATCATAGTGTGCTAGATATAACCAACCCTACACGACCATTTCCCGACGATGTACTCTCGTTTACGATTAATTCTTGAGTGTTAAGGGGCAAAATGAAATTAACCTCACTTTGTACACTTCCATTCACTCGGTGGGTACGTTGCTCCTATCATTCCATCTTACATTCCATTCCATCCATCCAAATCATACTGCATTTCCTTGGGGGCATTTACTCTTACTTACTAGTGTTCAGCATGTTCAGTTTACTACAAATGTTAGATTGATCTTTTATATGTCATTCTCATGCACACATGCGCATTCATGTATTTGATTAGTGTGATCATAGATACAGGACATCTATGCATGGCATGGATTCTCTCCTTCTACCCTTACTATACTAGTCGTTAGGGGCATGGATGCTCTCCTTCAACTGCACTCAACCTCCTGAGGTCATTTCAGAGAAGCCCATGTTGAATGTGTGTGGCTAACTATAGGAGGATCATTGACTAAGATCTAGTAGTGTGACCTCTTGGTAGCCGAGTTGAAAAAGGGGAGATTTAGTGGATATGAACGGGTAGCGTGAATTCCCTATGGTTTATTTACCTAACTTAGATCTAAGCGCTAAACTAGTTTGAAGTTTCCATGTAAACTGAAAGAAATTAACAATCAATGTTACTACTGAAAGGGAAACTAATCTAAACAAATCACAAAACTGAAATATTAAAATCATAAACAACAATTTTCTTCTATTCTAAATAATTAAAATATTTCTACACTAAAACTAAACAAGCAAAAATAACCCGGTGTGATTATTCACCTGTGTTGAGTGTATTGAAACTAAAACAAGAACATTTCCAATTAATCTATGATATGTAGACAAACTCCTATAGATATACTCTCCTTCAGATCCATAGGGATGGGACAAAAAGGATCCGTCACTAGGAGTTGCTATGAAAGATTCAAACCCTCTTGGAAATTAACTAATTAATTGCAAATGAAAGGAAATTGATTTATACTCTATTTGATAAGATGTAACAATGACAAATTATAAGAATGAAGGAAATCAAACAAAAAATCCAACCTAGAATTTACAGAATAGAGGTAAACCCAGTTGTATAGTAATTTTTCCCCTCAGTTTGCCCTTTGTTTCTCTCAGTGTTCATGTGAGTCCAAGGGATTGGGAATGCAAGAACAAAAATAGGAGGATGACACTTGAGCAATGGTAGCTTGAAGGTAGTATCGATGCAATGCAAGTAGAAGAGAGATAGTAAAAGAGATCTGAGCTTGGCTATGCAATTCCTAGCATGATCATAGTAGTAATACAATGCAAGATACACAAAATTCTCAGGCCTTTTTCTTGAATACAAGCATGGAATATATAGGAATGGAGGATGGGACATGCCTTCATGCACAAGGAAAGAAGGAGCAGTTCCAACCTATTAAATCTATTTAAAAATAGAAGAAGGAAGGAAAATCAAGCAATAAAATCTAATTTTTGATAATTCGGATCATGAATGCATGCAAAAAGCAAAATTAAGTGAACTGTCACATGTTAAAACATGCGTGAAGAATCTAGAAAAAGTGGGCAAGACTACCACCCTGCGTAGGGTGGCGGTTTCAAAACTGCTGCCTAGGCAGGGTGGCAGTCTTGACATTAAAGGAAAAAACTTGCGTAGAAAGAGGCAGAAAGTTAGAAGAAGTACGGGAAGGCTAAGTAAAGATGTCTAGGAAACAAATATACATTGTGAATGGGAATTCGAGCTCGAACGCATTCTTGAAGGATACCTAAATCATCATTGGGGACTTTTGTGACCATTTTCCAATAATGTAGCACATGCAAATTTGGGTGCGTACATATTGCCCCTCGGAGAAGTGTCTTAGCCATGAAAAGGCGTACAACGTAGAGTTTGAGTATGGCATTCCTAAAATGGGGAGTTAGAAGCTATACCTGACACACTCGTGTGTCAAAATTTCATTGTCCAAAATCTCTTTACTATTTGAGCAGGGATATAGAAATATACCTACGCCAACAATCCTTTCCTGTGAACACATACACTCAAAGCGAGGTCAAACAACATATATATATATATACAACTCACTTTTCAATTCATTTGTGCATACTGACTTGGTGATTTTTGAGTTCTGGACCCACGGTGATCATTGTTTGTTTTTGAGTATGGTTGAGTTGGAATGGATTTTGGAATGGTATTTTGCGTTAGGCTTGCCCCTTTGTTGTTTGAATGATTTTGAGAAGAACTCCTAGGAAACTCATAACTAGAGTGGTCATAAGGGGCCTCAAAAAGGCATATAGGTAGAGTGCCTTTATTGCTTAGTCTCCATTTTGTGAGGCATATATGATTTTTTTGTATTTCGTGCTCATTGCAAGTGTTTTCACTGCACCTAGTATGTGATGACAACGTACAAAGCTATGAAACACCATGATATGTACATATATCTCTTTTTGGCTCATTTATTCCTTGCATATAGTTATATTACATTGATGATTTGATTCACGTGTGTACTCTTAGGTGTTTAGAATTTCTGATTTTCTACGCTTTTCAAAATGCATGCATTAGACATGAATGCTAACAGAATGAATTTATTTTTGTAATGCTGATATATGATAATGCAACTACATTGTGATGTTGAACATTATTTTCTTTAAACAATATTTGGTACTCCGTATTGTTTTGGAAAAACATGGAAAAAGTTTGATATGAGAAGTGAATGAACTTTCCCCACTCCTAACTCCACGCAACCAGTAAGATACAAGGGCTCAACACCAAGAGCCAGAAAGGGCACAAGTTATGAAATTTTTTGAATGGTAATGATGAGAGAAAGACAAGAATTAGGCAAGACCAAATTGAGACACTACAACCTCACCCTACTCAAGTTACCTCATAGCTTAGAATGTGATTTACTTTCCAATTTGTCTAGACTTAGATCCGTAGATGGCCACTTGCTTGAAAAAATATGGTTTTGAGGTTTTAAGCTCTTTTGGAATTTTGGACATCTAACTCGCTTTGTTTTGATTTATGATTTCACGGAAATTGAATGAACTGATTCTAACTTTCAATTTTATTAAAGAGACCCCATACACCTTGCCCCATGCTACCAGTAGGAAGTATGGGATCATCACCATGGAAAAGGCATAGGTGACTAAGGGAATTTATCTCATTTCCCAACCCTACATCACTAGTATGAGATGCAGGCTCAAAACCGAAGGTTGGTAGGGAAAATAAATGTGTAAAATATTTATTTTTTTTGTATTCGCATTTGAATTATTTATCTAGGAAAAATGTTTAGAATGTTCTTATTTCCAAATAGATGTATATGGGATAGATGCAACACCAAGAAGCTTCTAGAACAGACCATAGACAAAGACACCTAAACTAGAAAGAGATTATAACTAGAGCCAAGTAAGCAAGCCTTGGTATGGTAATGGTCAAAACTTTTTCTTATCTTTCTTGAACTGATGAGATGATTTGGAAACAATTTATGATACCACGAAGATTTGAAGAGAAATGATTTGAATTTTTTGCCAACACTTTTAGAATTTTTTTAGGAATTACTATAAGAATAAGTCCCTTGATCACAAATTTTGCAAAATGAAATGGAAGATGAAAATGCATTGTGGATGTAGTAATGTACATATGGGAATGTAAGTGAAACTACATGTCATGATGTCTATGGTGAACAAAGTTGATGAATATCGAATTCTTCACCCCTAACAATACACAATGGAGAACCATGATCCTCAAAATTTCTATTCTCTTGACAAGGGCCTACCATTATGGGTTTAAACTTATAACCCTTGCCCAGAATTGTATATGTCCAATCATTAAATGCATTTGTTTGAGAGAGGCATTCGTGCACATCCTTGTCACATTCTTGAGACATTGTGTGTGGGTGAACATGACTATGCTGCTCGTCCTTATTTCCTATGTGGAGCATTGTGTTTATTTATGACTCTTTCTAAATAATGAGGCCTTGCCCCATGCATATGGCAATCTTAATTTCAGACACACATTGGTTGAAACTAGGGTTTAGAATAGAACAACCCTCAGAGATGGTTTTGATGAGCATCGTTTTAATCTCAAATTCCCCTTCTTCATTTGTTAATTATATCATGTTTACACCTAGACCTAGGTCATCAGAGGGAAGAGATGCTAAAATGATAAGACTACCCATCCCCTGTGGTTCAAATGGAAGGAAAATCAAATCATCACTCTCTAAGAGTTTCATAATTCTTTTTGTGGTTTTAGTGGACATCGTTTCCATAGATATTGATTCACCCTTATCTGTTTTTACTACCTCAAATGTTTTTTGGTCAATGACTTCAACCTTTGGAACGTCCGGGGTGACCAGGAGTAACTCTTTTGTTTGAGGTGGTTTGTTCAATTGGTTTGCAGGAAGTTCATACTCCATATGGACTCCTTTATTCTTCTTGAGGTTTTCTAAGTGTATATCAAAGGGCTTAAGATCCCCTTGAGTGATGAATACCTTCCCCAACTAGAGGAATCTAATCTCCTGGAATAGGGTAGAAGGGATAGCCTTCATTCGATGAATCCAGGGTCTCTGGTTATCTGGTTCATTCAAATCCAAGTGATCTCCTCACAGGTTTAGACATGCTAGGGATTGGTCCTCATCCTTCTCAAGCTTATCGATAATGTAAAACTCCATCAAGATGGTTTTAGGAACAAGCGTGACTGGAAGAACTATGGTTCTAATCCTTCTCAAGCTTATCCTTCTCATGCTAGGGACTGGTCCTCATCCTTTATTTTCAACTAAATACCACATGTTATGCCCTACTGCATGTGGTGGTTGTGAAGTTTGGGCACTTTCTCATTCTCTAATCCTCCCTACTAAGGTAGAAATAATATCATTGGGTTGTTGGGGTGTTTGTGGTGTAGGGTTTGATAGAGCAGACTCATGATACCCTGTCATGAATTTTTTGTGTTATAATTCTTGTCTTCCTTAGAAGTAAGAATCTTAAGATAGGTATTAAAAATCTCAGAGTTTGAAGCCTTCATTCTATCCAAATACTCATCTATCTAAAGAAGAGGATTAGTTATTCATGCAAATAGATCATCCTCTTTTGATTTCATGGCAATGTGAGGTCTTGACAAGACTCTATGGTAAGAACCTATTCCATTTGTGATAACAAAGTTGTTTGCATTGGGTTGACTGTATTAAATGTATAACGGTTGATTAACATCCTCCATCCTTACATAGGTAATGGGGTTTTAAGTGTAACTAGGGAAGGTTTTAACGTTGTTTGTGTAATTTTCATCCCATCTCAAAAGAGAAGGGGAATGTTGTGGTTACACGTTGGCATAATATCTATCAGAGCCAAATGGCCCACCAAAATCTCTTCCAGACATACTCTAGAAATTATAAAATACCTACCAAAATATGGGAAGAAATGGAGACGCAAGGTAATAGCAGTGAAAGAAAGGAAACAAGAAGGAGTTAATCCTTCATGTTGGGTTCACCAATTTATACGGATGAAAATGAACTTGCGATCTTAAACTACACTCAACCCCCTGAGGTTGTTTCGGAGAAGCCAATGTTGAATGTGTGTGGCTAACTATAGGAGGATCAGTGACTAAGATCTGGTAGTGTGATCTCTTGGTAGCCGAGTTGACAAAGGGGATATTTAGAGGATATGAACGAGTAGCATGAATTCCCTATGGTTTATTTACCTAACTTAGATCTAAGTGCTAAACTAGTTTGAAGTGTCCATGTAAACTGAAAGAAATTAACAATCAATGCTACTACTGAAAGGGAAACTAATCTAAACAAATCACAAAACTAAAATATTACAATCATAAACAACAATTTTCTTCTATTCTAAATAATTAAAATATTTCTACACTAAAACTAAACAAGCAAAAATAACCCAGTGTGATTATTCACTTGTGTTAAGTGTATTGAAACTAAAACAAGAACTTTTCCAATTAATCTATGATATGTAGACAACCTCCTACAGATATTCTCTCCTTCAGATCCATAGGGATGGGAAGAAAAGGATCTGTCACCAAGAGTTGCTTTGAAAGATTCAAACCCTCTTGGAAATTAACTAATTACTTGCATGTGAAAGGAAATTAATTTATACTCTATTTGATATGATATAAAAATGATAAATTGTAAGAATGAAGGAAATCAAACAAAAAATCCTACCTAGAATTTATAGAAAAGAGGTAAACCCAGTCGTGTAGTAATTTGTCCCCTCATTTTTCGCATTCTTTCTCCTAGTGTTTATGTGAGTCCAAGGGATTGGGAATGTAAGAACAACAGTAGGAGGATGATGCTTGAGCAATGGAAGCTTGAAGACAGTCTAGATGCAATGCAAGTAGAAGAGAGATAGCAAAAGAGATCTGAGCTTGGCTATGAAATTCCTCCCAAGATCATAGCAGCAATACAATGCAATATTCACAAAATTCTCAGGCATTTTTCTTTAATACAAGCATGGAATATATAGTAATGGAGGATGGGAGGCGCCTTCATGCACAAGGTTAGAAGGAGAGGTTCCAACCCATTAAATCTATTTAAAAATAGAACAAGGAAGGAGAACTAAGCAATCAAAGCTAATTTTTGACAATTCGGCTCACGAATGCATGCAAAAAGCAAAATTAAGTGAATCGTTGCATGTTAAAACACGCGTGAAGAATTTGGAAAAAGTGAGTAAGAGTTCCGCCCTATGAAGGGAGGTGGTTTAAGGACCACAACACTATCTTGGGTGAAAGTTTTAGAACCTCCACTCAGGCAGGGCGGAGGTTCTAGCATTAAAGGCAAAAACTTGCACAGAAAGAGGCAAAAAGCTAGAAGAAGTGCGGGGAGGCTAAGTAAAGATGTTTAGGCAAAAAATATACACTGCAAATGGCAATTGGAGCTTGAACACCTTCTTGAAAGATACCTAAATCAGCATTGGGGACTTTTGTAACCGTTTTCCAATAATGTAGCACATGCAAATTTGGGTGCATACAATGGCCTTACGTGTCTTGCAACATCTGATTGACGTCCCATGTTTGAAAACTGATTTGTGTGGTATGCTTATTTTATTGTGTGTTTACACTACTTTGTTTGGTATTTTCTACATTGTCTGTGTATTTTACACTTATTACATGCATGTGTTTTCAGACTAACACTCGTATTGGCTAGTCATCCCCTTTTTTGTGCATGTTGGCATCTACCAAGCGTTTCCCTTTCCCCCTATAGGGAAGAGTTCTTTAGGTCATAGTGTGGTTGGTCCTCTTTTGGGGACGCATTCTCCTTCTAGGGTAGTTGCATGAACTCGAAAAGAGGGGGGGATTATTGAGGGTTCTATATTAACACAAAGTATTTACACCATTTCAGACATAGCGAGTGAGTTCAGACTAGTCTACAAACTCCAAACACAATGGCCTTAACAAGACATGGTGTCCTTCAGAAATTCTGAGGAGCAATTACAAGCTTGGGGGTTACAATGGGTGTGCCTCTCTACACTTCTTCATCTAGTGGTGTCGGATTTCCCAAAAAACTAGGATAGTATAGAGATCTCTTCACACATTTCAACATAAGTGGTTAAAGTTAGAGGACATAGTGCATTTACTCCGTATACATCTTCAGACAGGGTGGTATGAGATCACCGAAAAAACTTGTAACCATACAACATATCCTTCTACACCCTTCTTTCGACATGGATTAGGTGCACATGTTCTATTTAAATTTTTTTCTAGTGTATTTTACATTTCTGTGCTTTACATGTGTTTATTTTACAAAACATTTTTACATACATACATATTTGAGTACTTGATTATTTTCTCCTTGCAGGTCTATCGTATGAGAAACAAGCAACCAAATTGGGGGAAAAAGAACATTAATAACAACGACAATACACTGCTACAGGAACTTGCCTTTACTAACCATAAAGGTACACTTCACACAGTAATATCTACACACGCGTTCCACCCTAGGTTCAGTCTCATCACTTTTTATGCACATTTTTAATCTTTAGAATCTAAGGTCCTCCACATTTTTCTTTTTTTCATTTCACGTTTGAGTCTATTCATCGGCACATATTCTTCTACTCTCTACATGGATATCAAGTATGCATCTTTATCTACTTTATGTTACCGAGCTTTCTACTCACCAACATAAAGTGGGGGCAAATTTAGACACAAATTTATGTATATTAGAAATTATTTTTCTTGGTCTTATACTACTATTTAGAAGGTTCTTAATTGGTTAAAATATTAATTAATCCCACCTTTAGGCCATCTTTATTGTATATTTTGGATAAATTATTAATTAATCCCACTTATCTACCCATTTGGTAACTATCCTGTCATTCTAGCCCAAAACTAGGGACCGCCATCCTATACTGGGCCACCCTGGGGTGCCATGGTCCCACCTTGGGCAGCCCAATCTATGCACATCCTTTCCCGCTTCTTTTTGGCACCTTTCTAGTCATTTGTTGTCTTTATATTTTTCCCAGTCGGCCTTATCAGGATTAATTACAAAATTAATCTTGAGAGTGCTATAAATATAGTGTTATAAGACCATAAAAAGGGTCCTAGGTCATAGCATCACATACTACTATCACTCCATCTAGAGTTGCATCCATTACATCACTTACATCCACATAGTGCCATACATCAAGGATAGGAGATATGCATCACACACACTGCATAGGGGGAGGGATTCTATTGTATTCCAAGTAGACATGTTATTTACATTTCCTATGGTTACTATTTCTCGTTACTTCATAAAGTGTGACTAACACGACAACACCTAGGACACGACATGCACACACACACACACACCAAAACTACATATGGGTCTGAAATGTAGTGCAATGTTCAGCAATAAGTCCACTAGTTTGGAGGTTGAGGCCAGTTGAACCCATTAATTTGAATATTTTATTTTTCTAGGGTTTGATACTTCCTTTAGCATTACAGGTCATTTTCCATCTCATCCAATAGATCCAACAAAATAGAAAAAACCCACTCGAAGACACCTTGTGGCCATACCAGATTCAGGTTTTGAGCATTTATAGAGATCATAGCGCCTATATTGTAGACCAGGGTGTCCCATTCATTATATATCTTCAAGATCTACCCTCCATAGGATCCATGAGTGTTCTTCTGTACTTCTTGATTTCATTTCTAGATCTGCGAAAACGTGCGATAGTAACTTTGAATTATCTAAGCCACTTCTCTTCCTTCTCTTGCATATTAGGGTTTCATTTCACTTAGAATTATTTACTAACATTTATTCCATATTGCTTTTAGTCTATTTTCCATAGCGTTTTAGTCCTCCTAATTAGATTAACATTAATACCCTAGTGTCCCGTTTTAGGCAACTAGATCATAATTTTTTTAAAGCTAGATGTAGGACTAGGGTGCTCCAGAGAAGGACACTAGCACCCAGTTATGGGCACTATAGTCCCTTGGGTCACTAGCGTGCTCACCGCTCTTGTTTGGGTCCCAAATGCTGAGAAAATAAAAAACCCTAAATTTTCTAAATTTCAACTCAAATACCTATTACACCCTACATTTTAACAAAAATACTACACTTACCAACTCCGCAGTAGTATGCAACACCACAATAGTCGCCACTCTCTCAAACTGATGATGATGTAATGATTTTTCTTGAGACATCTCTACTCGCTCTGTATACACTCTCACACTCGCATAAAAGAAAAATGAAGTGATAAGTTAACTTTTCACTTTACTATTTATAATCATATTTCAAATGCCACCTGTCATATGGGCTATATCTTTTGCTTAAAACCATGATTAATACACACTACATCATTTTTGTCATATATTGAGCGTTTTTACTCTGATTTATAGTCCCTTTGCGGCATTCTTTTTAGAATTTTTCCTGTAACCGTATTGCACACTTTTCACCTACATTATATCTCATTTCAATTATATCCTATTTACTACGTACGTGTTTTAACCTCTTGACCATTACTTTGGCTTAGAGTTTGTTCCTTTCATCACTCCCTCTTTCATTGAAAGGGGGAGCATATTATTAGGGCACCCCTATAATCTCCCTTATTTCACCACATGTTCAAACATCGTGAATCCAACACCTGCAAATTTATACCACCACATTTCACCTTCAATCCCCCTAGTGACCTAATCAGGGGGAAACAATCACTTAACACCTCCCAAACACGATCACACATTATAACCTATCAATTCCCCCCTAATGACCTAACTTTGGGGCAAGTAACTAAAAATATTTTTACACGATGTCTCATCAATTTTATAGCAACTTTCCCTTGATGACCTAACTTGGGGGAAACAAGCGAATAAAAATATTTTGACGCACCATCCCATCAATTTTCTAGCAACATTCCCCTAATGACCTAACCTGGGGGCAATTACTAAAAAACCTCTCCATGAGCAACTAATTAAAAAAATTAATCAAGCAATCAAAATCAACACATTCAAATCAAATCATATCATTCAAATCTATAAGCGGTCTCCTAGATGACCTAACTTGGGTGATATTTGCACCAATTATTTTCCAGATGACATAACTTGGGATTTTATTATATATTACATGTTCGCTTCCAGATGACCCAACTAGGAAGTTGTCTCTTTCATCCCACATTTGATTCCTAATGAACGAACTAGGAAATTATCTACTTCTATCACGTTCACTTTCAGATGACTTAACTTGGATGTTGTCCCATTCCCTATCACGTTTTCTTCCAGATGACCTAATTTTGAACCCTTCACATTTTGACGATACCTGTGAAGTGGGGGAAAGAGTGCCCTTCCTGTATCACTCATATATGGGTCAAATGTTTAATCAAAATCTTTGGGATCCAAAACTCACAAGATTTCATTTTGAGTCTGTCTGCAGTGGCTATATCTTGAGGATGTAGTTAAATCTTGGAGAATAATGCTCTTTTCTCCCTACACTCTTCCTCTTGTGGAAGTATGCCTAAATCCTCCAATCATTCTATCCATATACAAGCATTCGGATTGGGAACTGATCACTCCCTACCCACCTATTTGTTGTTAAACCGCATTTGAAATCATCCAAAATCCTAATCATCATTATCATTTCCCACACGTCATCACAACACTTACATTTTTACATTGCATGGATTAACTCACTGATCCATGGTTCAACACGCTTTTATAGTTCTATGGGCATGTTTCTACTACACATCTGCACGTTCTTCTACAATATGGGCTTCTCCATATTTTTCTCACGTACGCATCTATATGAAATTTATGTTGCTGAGCTTTCCGCTCACTAACATAAAGTGGGGGAAAATCTATTCAAAAAATAATTCACTTACTATTACATTAATACTACAGGGTATGTTATTTTATATATGGATCTTGGGTAGTAAAAGTATTGAATATTCATGTATCCTTTAGTCATGTTGTCAGTTAGTAAGGCATCATTGTTGTTTGTCTAGTTCATTCATCATTTGTCTCTATAGTTTTGGGCATCTGTTAGGGTGTCTCAAGTATCGTAAGTTTCTCAGTTGACATCTTTAGGTCTATACTGAGGTACCTAGGGTTGTACTAGGGTTACCCGGTCTGTGATTTTAGGTGCATGTTTCTTCCTACTTTGTGGACTTAATTTATTTGTTTGAGGTCAGTCCTAATGGTTACCCCATGCATTTCCCTAGGTCAAAGTCGTCAGTTTCGGGTCACTAGTGTCAAAATTTGAATAAGATATCCCTATATAAACATAACATACTACATTATGGGTGGACATCTTACTATCAAGGACAACTATCTACTAAGGAAAGGGACTACATTTAGGAATATTCTACATCTACATCACACACTACATAGGGGGAAAGGGTTGTACTCTTTCTATTCCATCCACCATTTGCATTTTTAAATTTAGTTATTTCCCCCTACTATTGTGTCATTAGTGCTATGGCATCCTAGGCACAAAATTACACACACACGCACATATAACTTCATTGGGTTTGAAATGTAGTACAATACTCAGTCGTAAGACCACTAGTTTGGCATATGAGGTTAGTCCGACCTATTCATATGCATTTTTATTTTTTAGGAATTGATGCTTTGGATAGGGTTTTACAGGTAGATCTTCATACAAAATTTATACCAACATAGAGAAAATTATTGCAACGCCAATGCAACAGGAGCGAAGGTGTTATAGAGATATTGCGACACTGTCAAACTCAAGTTCTGAGATTTTATGCAATCTACAGTGCCCAGATTACAAACCAAGGCATATAGGGGCACCCTAGTACC
Source organism: Taxus chinensis (assembly GCA_019776745.2). Classification (NCBI taxonomy): domain Eukaryota; kingdom Viridiplantae; phylum Streptophyta; class Pinopsida; order Cupressales; family Taxaceae; genus Taxus; species Taxus chinensis. The sequence continues at coordinate 662,834,764 of CM034146.1, forward strand.
CTTTGAGGTGCCTCAGTAAAGAAAGATACTCAAATCCTTCCCTTCCCAAGGCCATTCAGTTATAGCTTGCCCAATCTTTATACTAGTCTGCTACAATCCATTACACAACGAGGCAAGTTATTTGATAGGTTAGTACCATATTCCTCTTAGTTCCATTATTTTGATATATTCAAATATTGAAAATAAAATAGGTTTTGCATTCCAATATAATATTTAGTTTCTATTTATATTAACTTATAAAATAGATTAAAAACCCTATAAATTTTTATTTTTAGTTAATCATTTTTAGCTAAGCCACTTCTCTCTCTTCTCTTTCATACTAGGGTTTCATTTTAGTTAGAATAATTTAATTTCATTTATTGCATACTATTTTTAGTCTATTTACTATATTGTTTTAGTCCTCCTTATTAGATTAACAATAAAACACTAGTGTCCCCTTTTAGGCAAATAGATCATAATTTTTGTTAATCAACCACCTTTGAATTTCCTAATTACTACAAATAAGCCTTATGTTATAAAAATTTAAACATGTCTCTTTCTATCTATTTGATGATCACATGGTCAAAATATAATCTACAAAACTTTTTGTTATTATGATCATAGACTTTAACTAATCGACATCTTCATTTCCTAACTTTCCTTTGCATTATGAGCTTTAAAATTCACTACGTTTGGCCTTTAGTTACTCTATTTTGTGGATATCTATGTTTTTGAATTTAAATTTATCTTGGCATTAACTAATGCTATGAAATCATGGCTCAATAATATTCAAACACTTGTTTGATAATGAGTTTCTCACTTTTGACTTGGACCCTTATCGATCTTCAACACTTGGTAATAATTGAATTTATTTTTCTCCACAAGGTTTCGAGCTTAACTTGTTTCCATGTTTTCTAGTCCTCATGAGATGGATGTGACAGAAGTGTGTAGAATAAACACATGTAGTCTTGACATCACCATATATTTTTAAAAATAATTACTTAACCTTTTCCATAGATTGAATAGATATATGTATAGTGGTCATGTTTCAAGTATCAATATTCAAAATTCTCACACGCCTTGATTTTCTTATGTTAAATTTATTCAAATTAGAGTGCACCAATGAAGGACACATGGAAAATTGAAATGTATGGAAGACATGGGAATCTAGTGTTTTCTCATAATTTTCTAAAGGATAAAGCTTCTCATCTAGTCTACGTGGAAGACTGATTTAAGAAACATAACCCTAACGAAAAACACATGGAGGAAACAAGGATATTGCGCCATCTCAAATATTATATCCCCCCCTCATTTCAAAGTATTTTAAGCCACTTATGAGAGATAAGTGACAAGTTTTATATGTAGCGAAGATCGATAAAAGTTTGAGATCTAATATAGTGTTGGTTATGAGCTTAAATTTGACGGTTTGGACTAGTGTTAAATAGAGCTCACACATGTGACAAAGGCATGAATAAAGAGAAGATTTTTCACTCATATCTTTCAATTGGAAGTCCCAGATTACCTGAAACTAGTATTGTTAGAAAGGTGGTTTGAGATAGATTCACATTTTTCCTAGTTTAAAGGGAAATGGTTTAGAGATCCATGATATTTTCTTGACAGACTTTAAGGTTGTTGGTTGCTAGAAAATAAAATGTAGTGGTGCATAAATTTATTTCAAGTTCTTATAGGATGTTTCGTTCGAAAAGAAGATGTTCTCTCAAACCAAATATTATATTCATTTCCCCACCAAAAATACATTGGAAGAGATAAATAAGTTGTAAACAAAAAGATGAGATTTCACATTGGGTTTTGAAGGTAGAATCATGGTTTTCTCAACAAGTGGCATCTTCAGATTCACTAATTCTATTGATCTCATGGGCTTGTTTTGATTTCTTCTCAAAGATCAAATTTTAAACAAATATATACTTCAAACCATGATCAAGGAGGTTTTTTGAAGATCATGTTTAGTTTAGGATATTTTGAAGCTGCCTAATCCTTGTAGAGAAGATATTGATGAGAAAAGTGATATACTTCATCATCTTTTGATCCTTGTCTAATATCTATCATAAAATAATCCTCTCTCGAATGCAAAGTAACTTCACTGAATTAGGTTCCCAATAATTCTCAATTTGTAGACATTTGAATTGGACTTGTATAATGTGTTTAGTGCATTCTTAGTGACTTTAATCAATTTTGTATACTCCAAACTAAATAATATCTTCTTGATTATTGCTCATATATTCCCTTTGGCTTGTGTTATTACATTCTTACCTTTTTTAACTTTCATTTCATGATGTGTGTGGATTATATTTGCATAATTTTAGTTTATTGTGTCATTAATTCATAAAGTGAGAGTTAAATTTAGTGTAGAAATGATTGTGGTTTTATTTACCCTTTTGTAAGTGAATATATCTTGATGTTTTTCTCACATGGAAAGTAATCCCTTATTTCTCTTATATGTCACCAATTTATGTTCAATTTTTAGTATTCTTCCACTTTTCCATTGTTAATTGTTAGCTAAGAGTGATTAATGTTGGTAGTAGAGTATTAGGAATGGTAGCTGGCATTTTCTTGGGGTTTGTCTCGTATAGGCAAAGTATCACACCTTGTATACTTTCCCATTGTTGTTGAATGAGATCCAAATCGCATGAAGCTAGAATAACTTGTGCATAAAATTGAATCCCCAATGAGTGAACTCTTAGAACCTGGAACACTCCCATAGTTGTCGATTTAAACCCCAAGACAATATGAGTCATTAAATAGATCGTTGAAAATTATCTAATCCCACATCACAAACCCTTATATAATCGTCAAATTTCTACTTGTTGGGATCTCAAATCACCGTATTGGTGGCATCATCTACCGCAACTTGCATGTTGTAACATGTGCTCTGCTCATCCTTTCCAAATCCTCTTTTACCCAATCCAAGTTTGATTGTGACTCAACTTATCCAAGTTGCAGTAGAATTGTAATTTCCTCTCACCAAAGAAAATTGGTAAAAACTCACATAGTGGCCCTTTTACTATGTTCACTCCCTTGGAAAACCTTTGTTCTCCCCTTTGGTAGTAGCTCAATTAACCCTTGGTAGATTGATATCACATTCAACAAAGCTTTCTTTTTTCTTTCAAGGGTAGGGAGAATGTGGTCGTCAGAGGTAAGGTATTGAGGCTTGCCACTTTTCACATGGGTCATCCGGAAGGCTCTTTGTGTATCCTTCATTATCTTTTAGGTTCTACAACTTTGACACTTTTTTCATTGGCTTCCTCAAGTGCATTTTCATTGGCACATGACACCATATAGACTATACGCGTGGTAATGTGGAACCCTAATGTTTATCTCCACCAACCTAGAAACCTGAATTCTTATCATAGACAATGAGCCAAGTTTTCATTACATTGTTATGCACTTCTTCAATTATTGTTAACCTCTTTTGAGAGGCGGTCGATACGCAGTGTTGTTTAAATCAAAGAAGCACTACGAAGTAGTTAGTGATGCATCATGTCACATAGATGGTTAAATGTTTTGGGGTTCGTCAGATAGTGGAACCTAATCAACGCAAATATTTGGGATTCAAGTGAGAATTTTTGAGTAGATAGGTTCCTTTTCCTAGTGAAGGAGTGTTTTGTGTTCCAACGTGTAGTGTCGTTTTCACCTAAAAATTGTCACTTCTTTCTTATATGGATTGACATAATCATGAAAAACAAAAATAGTGTCGAACTGAAGAATCTTATAAATATATCTTCTAGATTTTACTACGCTGATAGGCATTCTACAGTACGGCAAGCAAGACTATAATGGAGTTTGTTTTTCACTTTTATTCTCAACATTAAATTTGACGTTCATTCGACCATCGTGTGACAGTGCATTCATAAATTTGACTTCTATTGGACTTTCATAATAACTTTGTTTCTTTTTTCTTGGAAAAGTCAATCATAAAATAGTAATATCTTGGCCATGTAGTAATGTTTGGGTCTTTTTTTTAATAGATATTTTTGACAACAACACAATTGCGTAGCTAAAGGATAATATTTGCAATAAATGAACAAGATATTAATAGAGAATTTAATGAAGTTGTGGATTAAAGAGATGTAAAAAACCAAACCTTAAAACATTGAAATTGATATCTATTGTTATATTTCTTATACCTACATTTAATATTTAATATACTTACTATATTATTTATTTTTATTTGTTACTCTTTTTGGTATACTTACACTACACTTGTATAATTACACAAGTATCCCCTAAATGATATCTCTCGACGTACTTTATAAAGATATATTTAAGATATCTATACTACCTAGTTATTATTTCATTTCATTGAAAAAAATTTTATCCTTGAACGACACTCTAAAATCCTTAAAAAATTGCTAATTAGGTAAGAGGAACTTGAACAAAGCAACCCTTTCAAACTACTAGAGGTTCTAGTGTAGAAGGAGTGTAACGACAAGTTCTCGGGTTAGGTGGTTAATTCCATGAAATCGACGCTCTAGTGAAAAGTAGATATTGAGTAGATGAGGTCTGAACCGGTCTGAGAGACATGCCCTTGACTCGGCGAAACTACGCGTTCGTACTTCTATTTCCGAACAAGTCAAAACCTTTCAAAGCAGCTTATAAAATTGCAAAATCTTGTATTTTTTTTTGGATTCAGTACAAAATATCTTTACAGCATATGAATTGTTTTGGGAATTTGGTTCTTCTTTCATTGCAGGGTAGGGTAGTAAGTAGTAATTGAGACTCCCAGATATCGCCGGGCAGCTGATACGGCTTTTTTTAAAGAACAAGAGCAGGAATAAAATGAAGGAGAGCAGGAATAAAAAGACGCTTAATGGTCCCAGGCCCAAACCTCTCAGGGTTGCCAGGGAATCCCTAAATTGTATAAAGAAACCAGTTATTATTTACCTGCGATCTCCGGAGGTAATACATACACAACCCAGCGACTTCATGGCTTTGGTGCAACGTCTTACAGGCTTCTCTTCCTCTGCCTCTTCGTCTTCTGCTCAACCTATGGAGAACTGTAAACTTGTAAAACCAAGCCCTTCTGTCTTTAGTACTCCTATTCACCATGATGATAATAACAATGGAAATGGTTTGGAAAAGGTAGAGAAACCCTGCCAAATGATCTCACCTGCTTCACCATGTCCAAATGATTACCCCTCTCAAGTAATTTCTCCGCCATGGTGGTCTGCCCCAACAGAGGGGTTAGAACTGGACATGCTTTTTAATCCACACTCAGATTTATTCTTTTCGCCCAATTCCTCTCAAGCATTGCTACATGAGTTCTCACTCACGGAAACAGAATTACAGACCTTCAATCGCTTGGATGATGTGGATAACCTTTAGAATTACGTTGTTACCAAGACGCTCTCAAGCTATATGTATAACAATGTAAGTTAAAAAACATCATTCCTCAAAATATAATTAATTTGTTGTTCGTTGAACATGCCTTCGACAATTCTTCGGCCAGGCTTGTTTTTCTCTGCCAATAAAAAAATAAGTTAACACTTTTTGGTATTAATGTTTTCATCCCTTTGAAATGATCAAAGTTCTACACCTTTAATAAAGTTATAAGGCTACTTATATAACAAAATATATATAAACTATAGTATTTTGTAAAGTGTTTCATTTTTTCAAAAAAAATAAATATCTTTTAAAAAAATAAAAATACAATCTTGTTATAAGTGGTAGTTTTCCATTCTTATTAAATAATAACAAGTTTAAATATCTTAAATACACTTATTTACAATGTGTTGAGAGATATTAATTTTGAGGCACCTATTTAATTATTTTAGTGTAAAATAACTATATCATAATTTTTGTTAAACATATATGAAATATAACAAATATTATATGATAAATATATTTATATGAAATAAATGAATACATATCAATTCAAAGGTTCTTAGTTAAATTTTTTCACATACCACAATAATCAATAATTTTATTAATATTTCTATGTGGCAAATGGAATACATTTATCTGCATCATTTTGTTCTCAAAATAACTATGTAAGAAAAAACGGGGTCACAACTTTATTATACGTAAAGATATTGCTATCTTTTATTCACTTCTCTAAGAAACAAAAATACATTTATATGATAGATCAATGGATGTCAAAGTTTGGGTGAATTGTCACGTGATGCCTACCAAATGGTTGCTGAATTTAATATGGAGGATAAACGTTAACAACTCACTCCATTACAATCTTGATGTCATTATATGAACACCTCTCAATGCACACACATGCACATGTATGTGTATATATATACACACACAAAAAAAAAAAGCCTTGAGAGAGAACTATAGCTAAAACTATATTTAATGCCCTACCCATGGTTTCAAATTCTAAATTTTATTAAAAGTTGTAAGATTTTGTGTCTTTTCACATTGATCATTTCCTTTTTTAACATGCCGACTTCAACCAATCAACTTACCTATATAATTACTTCCCATGTAAACATAAATTTAATTAATGAAAATATTATTATTAATCGTAAAGTTGTAAGAGATCACCCGACTACCAAAGAAACCCACAATATTGATCTCGAATGTTCTACATGAGGTAAGGACTTTAATACCCCACTTATACAACCAATTCCCAAATTTTGTAATATTTATTAATGGTTAGAGAAATTTACATTGGCAGAATTCCATATGAATGTGCGTTCAAATCATCCTTCAAATCTACTTGCACTACCGAAATGATGAGATTGGTCATTGTCTAAAATTTGACAAATTATAGATTTGTTTTATTTCATTTACATAGTCGCATCCCACCTCATCTATTATGCAAAAAAAGGTACTTGATTTGTTGAAATGTCTCTGTCAGCATTCCCCAACTATGTATGACTTTGTTGTCCCACAGCATACAACTCAAAAAGTCCCCATCCATGTTGAAATTTCTATTCTATCCAGTTTAATTGTTGATTTTTTTATTAGCACTTTGGCCGTTCTTGCATGTCATATAGATTTCCATGCACGAAATATACATTTTGCTCATGATGATACACATGGTGAGATGTTATAAGTAGATATCCGCATTATTTTTGTATTGTTTCAATTTTAAATAGTTTATTAGAAAGAAGGGAAATGAATATATGTAATAAAATAAAAAATAAAATAAAATTATGGTTTACCTTTAATGGATTTGATTCTTCCATATCCTGTTACTGTTTACTCCACATATCCATACAATTACATTGTATTGAGAAATCAAACCATTTCTATTTTTGATACAACGAACCAATTGGATAGTGACCATTTAATTTGGTATATAATTCTATCTATCACTCATAACTGGTGGCCACCACCATCATACTCTTCACTTTTATCTGAAAAACTTTCTATGCATTTTACTTGGCATATACCTATGTTCGGAGTTGTTTGTGATGATTTTTTTATGAAACTGAAAACTCCCATTTCTTAGATGGTAGAAATAGATTTGAGTGATGTTCTTTGTTGGTAAAAGGCTTGTCTCGTAGTCTCATGGAGGGGGGCTCCATAAATATCTCGGCCGACGGTGTTAAGAAAGCCTAGGGGTGTTTACCACAATAACGGTCCCATGTATGTTGAGATTTTTTAACATCACTTTGTAAGTAAATATAGCGCAAATTGCCCTTCAAAATTACAAAAACTTCATGACAAGAATGATTATTATGTCCTAGGTGGATCTGAAGAACCTTAAAATTTAAGGGGCAACTTCGAGCCTCCCTTCCAAGATGACCTCTTAAAACTGAAAGATAAAAATAGGAGCTTATATTTTCAAGAAAAGATTCTCTAATTATTTCCTATTACTGAGTTTAAAAAAATTCATAACTGGAGCCGAAGCTCCTCCATGGAACTACACTATTAGTATAATGCAAGTATGTACAAAATGGAAGAGATAATTATGTCATTGACATCAAGATTCACAGGCCAGGGTAAATGGCATCACAGGCAATTGCTGGCTTTAGAATTGTTGCATTGACTTCTACCCTCTGGAATCTGATCATTTATGCTCTTCGTTGTAGGTTGCTAATGTTTGCTGACACGCTACCACTGCCTGTGCAAAATCTTCAAGAAAACGTTACTCATCATTGTTGTCCAAGCATCGAGTATTTCCAAATACATGCGTTTTTCTTTCAAGAAGACCATTAGCTGTCCGCCGAGCGTATCTTGCCAGACAATTTTTTCTCCTACCAGATAAATTTTCTCACACACACATATATAGATCTGTTGAACCTTGTAGTCAGGCTACTCTTTGTATCAAAGTATGAATAGGCCGATAAATAACAACTGAAATCGGATCTTCCATTAAGAGCTCAATGATTGGACTTGAGGGATCTGTCCATTATATTTATTTGGAAGTTTTACCCTTGTACGACAAACAGATGGAATCCTGAGCATATGTTAAACCCTCATACCTATCATTCTTGGTACATTTGACATTGACCGTGATGAGACGGGCTTAACGACACATTATTTGTGAACAAGTCAAATCCTTTTCAAATTTGCATAATCTGTATTGTAGGTTTTATTCCTGGTCCCTCGGCAGAAATGCGCGCTCTGTCGGAGAAAGGTAAGTTGAGAGCACTTAAAACAAAAATCGATTTTTGAGAATTTAAATCTGTCACAGGAATATTTATCATTTGTGTGTGCAGATGTGATGCAATTTTTTTAATAAAAAAACAAATTGTCCGCAAGGGAAATTGCATATTATTTAGTGAGAGACGCAAGCAGACAACAATAAAATGAAAGAGAGTTGTAAGTAGCAATACATGCAAGGGGGTACAATGTAGTTGTCGATAGGGGAGTAATGAGTGCAACAAAATGGAATCTGATGTGGAAATGAAGAAGAGGATTAATTAATGAGTAGGAAAGAGTTGAAAATGTATAGTAGATGGAGCAATGTTAAGGTATTGTAGGCACCATTTTTTTTTTTTTTTAATTTGCACATACCGATGAGAAAGGTGGTGAAACACATTGAAACTAAGGTCATTTCATTCAATATCTCTAATATCAGTACCTTTAATGTTAGACCTTGATTTTTATGGAATGTTGGAGCCGATACCATTTTCAAAAATATTTTTTTAATAATTGGCATGTGGAATTGGTGTGTGTGTGTGTGTGTGTCTATATATATATATATATATATATATATATATATATAATTTGATAGCCACAAAACACGAGACTCTAGGAAGTTTCCCATTAGCACTGTAGGTGATCGTAATCGATTGGCTAATTGGTCCATTGAAAATTCTAGCTTTAACCCATAAATTGGCATTAAACATTACCTTTTCAAGCTTGAAAAAAAAATTATGGGTTACAATCAATCATCACTAGGATCCAATGATGTTGGTCGTCTTGTATATTTATAATTACAACAAGCATCATGAACATTTAATGATTTCAACATTTCATTATGGTGGTCAACTGAGTCATGTATGGAGAACAAGTGTGGCGATGAAAGGAATCCTTTATTTTACTTGAATAGAAAAGAATCAACATGTTGTCCTAATTCATAGATGTCTTAAAGATTAACTAAAGCGCAACCCCATATGAAATCCCATCATACATAAATATATCATTGACAGGAGGCAACTTTCCCTAGTCACCATCAAGAATGAATGACATGTTAAAGGGAAAAGCTCTCATAAAATCAAGTCAACGAAGTGGTGAAACATATTGGGTGAATGAAGCTCATTTTAACATTAGTTGTGTTGAGGTTTAATACAATCTTATATTCTGGAGATCTTATTTAATCCCTTGTTTTCCACATGTTTCTAACTATCTATCCAACTTCACATTATTAGTGTTTTAGACTAATATTATATGGAGATTCAAATGTTACAATGATTTAATGGTGGAATATATTGGATCATATGAAACAAATTTATTTTTCAAAGAATTTAAAAGTAAATTTTTTCATAAAAATATATATAAGTTTATTTGAGTAAAATAATTGACATAGAATTCAGAATAAAGACTTTCATAAAAATCAAATTTTTTCATTCTTCCCACGAATATGGTTTCTGAAGGGTGGAAATATGTAATATCATCCAAAGCTTAGAATTACCATGAAAATTGTTGTAGTAGTCATAACTCAATATATCATGATGGGGTCACCAATGATATCATGGTGTGTTCATGCATTTTATAATTGCAAGACTACAAATATACTAAATACTCCTACATATTTACATGACATTTTGACTCAATTGATAGACACAATCAAGAAATCATAATGACACAACCCCTCTAACTTCATTTTGGGTGACAAACACTATACATTGTAGTCAAAACAACTACGAATTATTGTCATTAAAGATAACTATTGTATACATACTTCATTGAAACAACCACTACCTATGACCATATATAACGAGTTGTATGCATTATAAAATCTATTAGTATCAATTGCATAAGTAATTTTCTATAGAATTCATTACCAAATATAAAAAATTCACTTCTAATTCTCACTTCAACAAGAATTGTAAAATATAAATACTTTTTTCTACCATACACGAAACCCTCAAGATTCTAATTAATGAAATGTAAACAAGTTGCAACAATAAACATTGACAACATTCCAAGTAGACATGAAAAACATACAATCATCCTCATAGACAAGATGATATATTCGGCCCAAAGTTACTGTTAAAAATATAAACCATGTTACTTCAAGTAATCCTCAAACAACAAATATTTTCTTCGATAACATGTCCATAACTCTTATACCAAATATTTCAACCTTAAATTAACTAAATGGATTTAAACAAAACAATTTAAATAGGATTTAATAAATGTTATAAGAAACTGAATAATTTAGATTACAAAAATTTAGAATTATACAATAGAAAGTAATAAAATTACAACATGCCAAGCTAATTAAATAATTTGAAGTATAGATTGGGTTTTAGAAGTGACTTGACTGATTCGATTTTATCTTCTAATCTTTCACTATTGGATATGTAACACCCACTATAAATCCCGCACAAAACCCACAAACAACCTAGGTCAAACTGGAAAAATTATGGAATAATTTTTGTTTTAAAACACACTCACAAAATAAGGTTCGAACTTATTACGGTCACACTTTCTCGTGTTAAAACTACTTTAAATAAACATTATTAATTTTTCTCTAGATCCCCCTTTAAAAATAAAACTTAATAAAATCTCCCAATAATTTATAATAAGATTAGTTAGTTCAAATAAAGATTAGGCTTCCCTATAACTAACTTTAATATAATTTAATTTTACCTTAATTTAATTTGGTTAGTTAATCTCAAGTGAAAGGTGGTCTATTTAATTAAATAATTAAAGTTCTAAAATACCCACAAAGGGGTCTAAGTTGTATTAAATTAAAATGTCTCTAAAAGACATTTGGGTTATAAAAGTAATAAGACCTAACCCTTATACATACTCGAGTGACCCCAAAAATAATGTCTAACCATGCAAATTAAATTTGAATTTCTCTCACCCACTCCCCACCTACTTTTTGTAGGGGTGAATCTCATCCATTGGATGGATTCATTTGGGGCCATTGGATTTAAAAATCCATCTAACCCTAAGTTTGCTTATGAAAAGGTATTTTTTCTTTTGTTTGACTTATTATTTCTTCTTTTTGTTTAGCAGACTGGTGGAGGAGGAGGAGGAAGCCATGGGAGAAAACTTCAAGTTCAAGAAGGATACACATCCTCTCTTTCATTTTAGGATCCATTTACACCCTCTACTAAGGTTCCAATGCATTTTATTTATCTCATTATTTTAATATTTGCCCAAATGGGCATATGGGTTTTGCCCCATTTTAATGAAAATGGTTGGGATGGTGTATATATATCCAACTTGAAACACACACACACACACACACACACACACACACACACACACACACACACACACACACACACACACACACACACACACACGTGTGTATATATATGTGTGTGTATATATATCTATACGTACTTGTATTATCATGTTAATCAAAACCCATTATTTAATAAACCTGATTATACAATATAGAGGATATTTTATAAATACTTGTACACACACACACACACACAAATTTTATTAACTCAGCTGCAGAAGGGATTCACATACAGTCTGCAAGGTTGAAGAGTAGGATCTGCTGCACACATATTACAGAACACATGGTTATAGTTTGGTAGAAAGTATTGGGGTTGGGGGGAGGGTCACCGACCGCACCCCCATCCCATTTGTTAATGGGGTGGTGGGTGGAGTCGGTGACCCTCCCCATTACCCTTTCCCTTATTCAAAATATAGGCCGTGGTCAGTCTTATTCAAATGAAATTTAGTTTGTTATTTTTTTGTTAGTAAAATTTGGTTAGAACAAAAAATATTAAATGAATATATATATATATATATATATATATATATATATATATATATATATAATATATATATATTAACATCAATATTGATATCATTTGAATATTAATACTATTATAAATAAAATAATAATAATAATAATAATAATATTTATTTCCTTTAAAACATACAAGTTTCAATCATTCCCACAAGAAAATTTCAACAAGCTTTTTCAATAATTTTAAAATAGGAAAAACACACCTAATGAAGACTACAATTCCACTAGAATAAGAGCAAGTTGTTTTCTCTTTTTTTTGACACATTTCCATAATATCAAGAACTTGTACACTAAGATTTCTTCTCTTTCCAACAATACATTTCAACTTAATAACAAAGTATTCAATAAAATATTACTTTGAAATACAATACTATAAATCTTCCACCTTAAGTGGGAATTTTTATAGGGAAGATAGCTATAATGAAGAATTGCTTAGTCTTCTACAAGTTCTCCAAGTATCGCATCTCCAAAAAATCTCCATATTTTCTTCACTTGATCACAACAACAAAAATGGAGAAGATGCAACACTCTCCACCCGACCAAAATTCCAATGGGAAGAAGAAGCAATTCTCATCATTGGCCCCTGAGCCCCAACCACAAGGTAATAAGGGATGGATCCAACACATGGAAACTCTATAATGCTTCCACAACACAAAAAAAAATTCACAACCATATCAACAACATTTAAGACAAGAAAAAGAACATGATATTACAACTTTACAAAATACACAAGGCTTGAAATGCAAGTCAATGGAGTAAGGATATATAGGGAGATCACTTATGCATCCCAATGGGAATAGGTGCCCACCTTAAAAAAGCCTACAATATACATCTCAAAACCCATACACAATTCTTATTCCTCCCTCAAGATCCTCTTATGCCCCCCACATTATCTTATACCTCCGTAAAATCTCTGATGTTTGCCTCATAAAACAAAACAAGTAAAAAATGCAAGCATTTTCTTGTCCAAGGTGGGGCAGCCAACCTAACTCCCTCCAAAACATGAAATATTAAACTCTTATGCATCCCTACATATAAGATCTCCATATCCTTCTTCTACACCATACTTAGGAAATCTACCCAAGGAACCAACAAGCATACCAAAACACTCAATAACATACACATATACACAAGTAAAATAAAACATTAAAACAAGGGTATAACTTCTACCTTCCCATGGTAGATCTTGATTCAAGAGTCACACACCAAGCTCCTTCAATCTCAATCTATCACCAACAAGCTCTAAAAAAATCCACAAGCACTCCAAAATCCTCCAACTCCCAAAATGTAAGAGCACCAAAAGAAATAAAGTAAACCCCAAACAAACAAAATAATGTGAATAAATAGAAAAGGGAGAGAGGATGGTGAGGTGCCTCCATGCAGGATGCCACATCACTCATCCTCAACGCCACCTCACAAGTCAAACCTCAACCTCAATGCAAAATAAATTAGTGGTTGAGAGGAATGACAAACCTCTTACACACACAATTCCAACCCACACCCCCTAAGGAAAAACTTTAAAACCCATGTAAGAAAAGTGCAATGGATGCCACTTTTTGTCTTACAAAAAACTTAATGGGGTCTATTTTTGACTCCCCAATCCATAGGTAGGGTTGGTATAATAAATTAAGAGGTGTTGGACAAACTAATCTTGTACCACAAGCCTCCAAAATTGGTCCTTAATGTCAAATCCGAATTTCTAAGGTAAGATAGAGTGTATAACACTCAAGTTACTTACACTCAACTTAAAAACACATAGACCAAAGCACCAACTAATATAATAAATGAATTATTTTTCTCACATCCATAATTAGTTTAGTAACATGATTAATTTAGTAATCTAGACACATAGATCAATTAATGTTAAAAGGGAATTACATCTCAATTAATATCACATACTCCAAAATTAAAGAAAGGAAAAGAAAAGAAAAACACACAATGCCCTTGTCACAATTGGAGGTCATCCCCCCATGTGGACCTCCTAATTAAAAAATAACAAAACAACAACATTCCACAAGTTGCCATGGTGACCATTGTCGTATCCACCCAGTATTCCACTGTGGTTGGTCTCTAATCCCCCTTTGATTGTTGTGATATAATTACCTGCAAAAATCACACAATACCTCCTTCAGCCTTATGGACGTATCAAAACATCCAAGATAAGATATAATCTTACACAACAATAATCATCCATATATAAATTGAATCATCATCTAGACCAACAATGTTATTATTAAAAAAAATTCTAACATCTAAATTTTATATTTCATCAATACCAATAAGATCACAAGATTAGTTCAATTGCTAAATCCCACTCAATATGATGAGAATGCTGAATGTCAGAAATATAAAAATATGTCAATAACACATCATCATTATTATTAAATGTCTCTCTAAGAATCCACACAAATCATACTATGAATCCAAATCCATCAATAGTAAAAATATATCTATCATCTAACATCATGCTAAGACAAAATGATATAATAATATACATGTATATATTCAACACTAATCGAAATCAAAATATAATAGTGTCGAAGGGAAGTGGGAACTATATCCCCCTCCCCTTAGACTCTACTTGCTTCTAGAAGTCACTGAAATAGGTGTGGAAACTAGACTTGTAGCAATGTAGCATCCTCCCATGTAGCAACAGTCTTAGCAAACATGTCCCACATGAATCAAACCTGGTCAATCTCTCTACCTTGAAGGCCCATGGTCATGTGCTCTAAAATATATATGGGCTCCACCATCACTTGCCCATGATCTTACACCTATAATGAGGTCCAATATAATACATGAAAAGGATCTGGAATATACCTCCAAAGTATAGAATCATGAAATACATCGTGGATGCGAGACAAGAAGGGTGACAATGCTAAATGACAATAAAAAGGACCGATACGCTCTAAGATCTCAAAGGGACCCACAAATATAGGAATAAGCTTAGAGCCTTTTCCCTGATGGATAGGGCTCTTATGCGGTTTGAAATAAAGAAACACCATCGTACCCACCTCAAAACTATGATCTGTCATATGTTGATCTGCATACTTCTTTGACCTTTCTTAAGCCTTATGTAATCTCTTCCTGATCATAACAATCTAATGCTCCATATCTCTGTAGTAAAGCAATGGCCAAGGAGAAACCCTGTCCTCCAACCCGTCCCAACTCAGTGGTGTCCTGCACTCTCTACCATATAGTTCATGAAAAGGAGCCATTCCTATCGAACATCTGAAAAATATTATTGTAGGAAAAATCCACCAAATACAAGTACTCCTCCCACCTTGACTGATGGTCCATGACGTACCTCCTTATCATGTCCTCCAAGATCTAATTAACCCACTCTGTCTATCCATCTGTCTCTTGGTGATAAGTTGTACTGAAGTTGATCTTCATCCCGAAAGCATATTGCATGGTAGTCCAAAAGTGAGAAGTGTATAAGGGATCACTGTTGCAAATTATCTTCTACGGAATCCCATGTAATCTAACTATCTCATCAATGTGTACTCGTGCCACTACACTAGCTATGTAAGTGGTCTTCACTAGAGAAAAGTGAGCCACTTCTGTAAATTTATCCACCGTGACCATGATGGCGTCGTGATGGTATCTCGACCTCGGTAACCCACCTATGAAATCCATGGAAATGGTGTCTCATTTTCACTCCGGTATAGCGTGAGGGAAGAGAAGGCCAACTGGATGTTGATGCTTGGCCTTCACCTTCTGACACTCTAAACAATGTGACACAAATTAAGCCACGTCTCTCTGTAGTCCCCTCCAATGGTACAATTGTCTCAAGGTGGTGTGCATATTATTCACACCAGGATGGGACAAATAAGGTGCACAATGGGCCTCTGTCAAAATATCCTCTCTCAAGCCTCCATCTCTAGGAAAATCTATCTATCCTCTTTTCTGATAAGGCTACCTGTCTCTATTGAAAATACATCAAATATCCCCTTAAGGGGAATCTGAGACTCAATCTCTGATTTGGCTGCAAGGTAGAAGTTGTCATGACAAAGCTGCTACAAAATCCTACTTTGTAAATCTATACCCAATAAAGTAGCCATAACCACATGTCTCCGCCTACTCAGGGCATCTTCAACCACATTCTCCTTCCCCTTCACATGCTCTATCTCCATGTCATACTCACAAAGTAACTCCATCCAATGCCGCCGACAAGCATTAAGATTGGGCTACGTGAAGAGGTGGCGAAGACTCAAGTGATTAGTCCTGAGTGTAAATCTACGGCCAAGAAGGAAGTGTCTCCAGTATACGAAGGCATGCAAAAATGTTGCAAGCTCAAGGTCATGAGTTGGATAATTGAGATCGTAATCCTTTATTTTGTGAGACTCAAAAGCAGCCACATGGCTCTCCTGCATCAACACACCTCCACGTCCTGCTAATGAAGCATCTGTGCAAATGAAGAACTCACCCTGTGGGTCTGGTACTACAAAAATAGGCACTATCGTGAGGCATTCCTTCAATGTCCTAAAGGCCTACTCACATCTATCTGACCATACAAACTTATTCCCTTTCCATTGAAGGGAAGTGATGGCGTGACACAATTTGAGAAAAGTTTTGTACAAATCTCCGGTAGTATCTTACCAAACCCATGAAACTACTCACCTCAGTCACACTAGTGGGTGCTCACCAATCCATAATGGCTATAATCTTAGAAGGATTGACTGTGATACCTTCCCCAGAAATGATGTGACACAAATACTGCACCTCAAACTGAAAGAATGCACACTTCTCTAGGTTCTGTTAAAGCTACTGCTCGCGAAGACACTATAGACCCCGACGAAGGTACTCCTCATGCTCCTCACGAATATGTGAATATATCATAATGTTGTCAAGGAATATGAGCATGAAGTGATCTAAAAACTTCTTGAACACCCCTTTCATCAAGTTCATGAACACTACGGGGGCATTCGTCAAACCAAAGGGCACAAATATAAACTCATAGTGCCCATATCTCGTGCAGAAAGCTGACTTGTGGATATTTGCCTCTGTAATCCTCATCTGATGGTATATGGCCTTAAGATCAATCTTAGAAAATACTTTTTCCCCCTTCATATGATCAAACAAATTATCAATGTGAGGAAGGGGGTAACGATTCTTGATCATTAATTTGTTCATATTTTTGTATTCCACACACAACCGCAAAGATCCATCCTTCTTCTTAACAAAAATCATTGGTGCACCCCAAGGGGATACACTAGGATAGATTAGGAATTTCTCAAGAAGGCCCTCAAGATGAAACTTGAGCTCACAAAGCTCAAGTGTGGTCATCCTATAACGAGCACGTGAGATAGGTTTTGCTGCTAAAACCAAGTCAATGTTGAAGTCTATCTCACATGGGGAAGCATCCCCGACAACTCACTAGGAAACACATCAGAAAACTCCTGCAAGATAGGGTGATGGTAAAGTGAAGGTCCAATAGCCCCATCCTTTGATTTATCAATAAAAGTAATAGCGTACAACTAACACCCACGTCGTGCACACCACTTAAGGTACATAGCGGAAATAGTGCAGATAGAAATGGGTCTCCTAACTCCAGCTATAAGTGACTCAACTCCCAGATCATCTTTACATGATATAATCTTATGGTAACAATCCACTCTGGTTCTTTGTGCAGATACCCAATCCATGCCCAAGATGACTCTATATGAACCCAATAGAAGGATATGAAGATCCAAGGTAGTGGTGAAGGGTCCTAAATCCACTACACACTCCTTAACTAAGGAGTCTATAGATATTTTTTCTCTAGAAGTCATCTCGATGTCCCAATTAAGGCCCTATCTAACTTCCACCAACCTGTAATGCTCTACTAAATTATGGTGCAATAAAGGAATCAGATGAAACCAGAATCAAACAAAATAGAGGTAGGAATATCACCAATGCTACCTATAGTCTCTATCATAGTGACCTGATGCTCAGGCCTGGTGGTTCTCAACCACTGCATAGATCTGATGGCTATGTCCCATGTTCGCAACTATAGGATCTTAAATCAGTTTCTTACCCTTGTTACTAGGGTTCTCTAGGAACTCTCTCTAATGATGTACCCAAGGACATGCCACATCCATAACAACTTCCTATTCCTCTCAAATGAGATGTGGTTCCACTTGGTACTCTAGTGGTCTATGCCATGGATTTTGATGATATGGTTATGAACTGCTAATGGTTTCTACTAATGAGCTCCTATGCTGACTGAACCCTTGCTGAACATTATGTCCTAATGGGACCACTACGGGGAGGCCCCATACTATGTACACTCTAAGCATTGAATCTCTGTGGAGGTCTCGAATGGTTCATGACTACTGCAGCTGTTGTTCATGTAGCTACTATGGTGGATTGAATGAATACTATGCATATCTGTGTCCCCCATAAGGAAGAGAAGCTTAAACCCCTTGACATATTATCCTACATCTACTACATTCAACTCCACACTCTATCGCTGGCCTACTGAGTCTTCCCCCTAGTCTCTTCTGCAATGCAGGCCTTTTTAGTGGCATTTTCTAAGGTCTGCAGGCAGTGAATACATATCGCACCTTCTAAATCCAAATTTAGGCCCCTGATGAACCTGTGAATCCTGACCTCATTCATCCTGCATATAGTCGACATACTGAAGTAAGTCTAGAAATTGACTCTCATACTCTGCTACTAGTCATGGATGGCATGATGAAAGGTCATGGAACTCATCTATCCTCTACTGAATAAACCTCCTGGATAAATATCTACTCCTAAACTTCTCCTCAAAGAGCTCCTAGATAAGCTATCTTTGAGTCTACGTGGAGATTCTACTCCTCATTCCTCCACCAGACACCTACTCAACATCCCTCAAAAGATGAATCGCAACATGATATTTCATATTGCTAGTACATGGGACAAATCATGAAGCACCCTCTCAAGCTACACTAACCAAACCTTTATCTGAAAACCACATGTATCTCTAAGAATAATGAGATAGGGATAGCTTCAGGATCTCCCTGATATGATCTGCAGCTGATAAATGTATGACCCCCAGGTATCTTTACATAGCTCCTCCCTATGCCTAAGGCTCTACGATCTATCTCTATGTCCTGAAATACTATCTCCATGTCCCCTCTGAGGTGAATCCGGTTCTAGTTAATTCCACGTGAGATTTATCTTCCCTACACTCATCATTGTGTCATGGAGATGGACATGAGCCTCAAGTGATGGCTCTTTATCATGTCTAGTAAGTTGATCCACCTGAAGGATCCTCCATGTATAGTGGCATTCACATTATGTAGCGTCTGTAATATTTGAGGTAAAATAGTTTCTACAACTTGATCTGGAGGTTACAAGTCTAGGTCTGCATGCAAGAACCCCTTGTCTAGTCCACACCTCTTGTATAGACCAAGACGAGATTTAGTTCATCATTCTAGGTTTTGTTTCAGTTTTGTAAGTTTGATATCATTATACAAAATATCATACAATGTTGTTTTCTATTTTTTAGAGTTGTGCTAGGTTTATTGTTCATGTTCGAAGATTTTTAAGTGTTCCCAAAGGTTCCAATATTTGAACCCACGAGCTCTGATACCAAGTGCAACACCCACTAAAATTACTCCGCATGAAACCCAACACACATCCTAGGTCAAACTAGAAAAAATTATGGAATAATTTTTTTTGCAAAACCCACTTGCAACATTAGGTTCGAAAATTACAATCAACACTTTCTTGTTTTAAAATTTTCATTAAATTAGTATTATCACTTTCCAAATGTGGGTCCACAATCCCCTAAGGTCTCTTTTAAATAAAATAGTAAAATATTTTGATAACATTTAATAATTTAATTAGTCTATAGCAAGGCTTAGACTCCCCTACCTTTTGTTTTAGAACAATTAAATTCAACCTTAATTAAACTTGCTTCAATTAATTTCAAAGCTATTGCGGTCTAATTATTTAAATAATAAAGTTCTACAACATCCACAAAGGGGTCAAAGTTTACATTAAATTAAAAGGTCTGTAATAAAATATTTGGGTTAGAGAAGTAATAACACCTAACCCCTAAAAATACTTGAGTGGCCCCAAAAATAAATTCTACAAATGCATTTTAAATTTGAAATTTATCTCGCCCACCTCCCCACCTACTTTTTGTAAGAATGAATCTCATCCATTGGATGGATTCATTTTGAGCCCTAGTATTTAGGGATATCCATCTAACCCTAAACTTGGTTATGAAATTCTCTTTTTCTATTTCATTTGACTTATTGTTTCTTCTTCTTATGTTTATAGGTTTTTGCAAAAGAAGGTGGAAGCCATGGGAGACAAGCTCAAGCTTCATGAAGGATGAAAATGTTCATTTATTAGGGATTCCATTTATACCCTCATCTAGGGTTTGTACAAATTTATTATTTGTTAAACTTATTCTTATTTTTATTTGCCCTATGGGCATATGAGTATTTTCCCTATTTTAGTGAAATAGGTAAAATAATGCATATATACATATATACATATATATACATTTGGATTATATATATATTTATGTGTGTACCCATATTTTTATTAAAATTACATTTTATTTATACCCGAAATCTCAAATTGTAGGTATATATATATATATTTTAAATTCCTCGGCCGCGAAGAGGGTCTGCGCTGACCAGAGGAAGGAAGGCCAATTGAGAGAATAATTAAAATGGCCAAAGTTTTATTTTCAACGCAACAAGGTTTTATTAAAAAAATTGATTTTTTTTTTGTGGGGGCGGGAGGTTGCCGACCCCACCGACTTTGATCTAATAGGAAAATGATCATACACCAAATATATATCTCTCTATGTCCTATACGTTAGAGTATAATGACCACATAATAATTATAATTATCTAGGTTGTAGTGATGATAGCATACTCATTTTCCATGGAAGTTTTCACATGGCTTCAAAACTAATATGAGAATTTAATCTCACTCATTTTAGAACCCCTATCCAAAAATAGTGTTCACGGTACAAAACAATCTAGATATACAAATCACTATGAACTTTGTGACCTTTAGTACCTTATATGTGTTAATATTTTAGATCGCACAATCAACAATATAACATATAGACCATGGATATTCAAAAGTATGATAGACCTAAACTAAGTGAACTACATTTAATACAAAATATAAAAGGAATAATATTATTTTAGAAAATAACTTAAAAACCCTATCTTCTCTTATTACAACTAAGAGAAATCACAAACATCATATTACTATGGAAACCAAAATATAAAGAACTCAATATAACTTTAAAAATATAAAAAAATCATAGGCATAAGTGTAAAGGAAAGATAATATTTGGTTCACCATTGGCATGCAAGTAGTCCCTAGGGTTTAGAATGAGAATGATGGTTGGAATTTGGATCTCCATCAAAAATCTAACTTCAAGTAAGGTTTTGTAGTTGTTTTTGGTTATTTTCATGGATGTCTTTCGACAACTACTTGCCCTCTTCTCTTGTTTTGTTTCTTGTTAATCTTATTATTTCATCTTAATTTTCAATCATGCTTTCTTACAGGGTGGGGTACCTATCAAACCCCTATTTTATCCTTTATCTAATAAATTAAAAAATAAGTTAATATTTCTCATGCATGTATTAAGATTAAACTATGAAAAAAAACTTGAGTTAATTTTTCATAATTTAGGAAACAACAAGAATGAATGAGCTAAAAATTTGTCAATCTAAGAAAATCAACAAGATTTAATAACTAACTCTATATCACATTGTAATGTTCAATATATGAATTATTTGAGACATCCCAAGTATATCATTTGATCATGCATAAAGTAAGATCAACAATTTTTCATGAATCATGTAAATCATTATCCATTCTATTTTATTCACTAACATATCGTAAGTTATAGTGACATGTATTAATGTAAATCAAAACGTGATAGAAATCTAACTATTTGAGAAAAGTCAACAAATATCTCAAATAAATAAATAAAATGAAAACAAATCTCCATTAATTTCTTGAAAAATTCATATCTAAATTACAAAGCTCTCAATTACAAGTACTAATAATTAAAAATTAATGGTTCCTCACAACATCCATATTTTTCATGCATTTTAATAATAGAGCTATAAAAAAAAACAACTAATATAGATTGAATTTTTCCCAAACTAATTTTAGAATTTCACATATTACAAGTTTTTGATCAATATATGCATTAACTATCATACTAAAAAACTAATTTAATCATGCAAACACATATAAATATAGAATCATGTGTTCCCTATTTGAAAATGAGAAATATAACTAGTAATTACATGTGAGGTGTTAGATGATAACTCCAAAAGAGAAATTAGAGTGAGCAGAAAAGGAAATTGAAGAATACAATAAAGCACCATGTATCGATATTTGTTTTTGACGACAAGTAAATTAAAACTAGGTGGATGGAACAAATTGTTGTAAACAATGTCAATTATAGAGATAACAAAATCATTACCAAGACATGTTTCAACCTAAAAATTTGCATAGAACATGACTTATTGATTGATGCGGAGACAAATGTTTGTGTTGCTAAAGATCCATAATCCAACTATTATGAGTCAATCTTCCTGGTGTTTTGAGAAAATGATCTAGTAACATGAGAGTAAATAGGTTTCAACAATTAAATATTTTGGTTTTCCAACTCATCATTAATTTATATCATTACTTGTAGCTGCTAGGAAAACACACAATTTCTTTATTTTCTGGATTTATTTTCTTCTTTACATCACTACAACTCTTCTACTTTGCCTTTTTCTCTCCCTTTTTTCTGCATCAAATGCTAAAGTTTATGCCTCCATAGATGGGAAACTTGTTTTTTATGGTAACCATGGATCCCAAATATATGAGTACATTCTAAAAACCATGTCTAACAACTACCCAAAAGAAGTTTATTATAATTCCATCTTCAACATTCTTGAGGGAGACATCATCTTGAGCATAAACAGTCTAGAGGGGAAGAACATTTTAAAAATCATGAGTCTTCATTTTTCACTCTCTTGCATTTAAAACTGACATCATTCTTAGACAACACCACTCCATTAATGACACACGTCTTCTTCAAATTGCAGATACATATCAATCTTTTTTGTCACTCCACCTCGAACATATTCTTCTTCTTTACTCTTTTCACAATTAGGAGTGCTTGGGTTTGAGGTGGATTTGGGATGTACAGAAATTAGATGCCTAGGGCTTTCCATTAAACATAACTTGGATGTGATAGTGCTTAGTTAATTTTATTTGTTGCTCACTCTCGATTCTCTTTCCTTAAATTAATTTTTTTTGTAGGTTCATCTTCCCTTTCGTCGTCTAGAAAAGAATGATATTTTTGGGCATGGGATTAGAGGGGAAGCTCAAGTTCATTCCCAAATTGAAATAGAATAAAATATTTCAAATGGATCACCTCCTTAGAGGACCATTAAAAAGACATATTTCAACCCGCAAATTTACGCAAAGCATGATGTTTTTGTTGATGGAGATAAAAATTTTGTGTTGTAAAATATTCATAATCAATTTGTTATGAATCAATCTTCCCGGTGTTATGAGAAATTGATCTTGCAATTAGACAGTAAAGTGGTTTCAAAAATTGAAGCTTGTAGTTGTCCAACTTTTTATCAGTTACTTTCATTATTCGCAGATGCTAGAAAAATACATGATTGATTTATTTTCTAGTTTTTTTTGTTCTTTACATCACTCCGAAACTTCTACGACTTTTTTTCACCCTATTTTATGGATCAAAATGCTACAGTTTAGGCCTCCATAGATGGAAAACTTGTTTTTTGTGGTCACCACAGATCACAAAAATATGAATACATTATAAAAACCATGTTCGATAACTACACAAAAAGATTTTATTAGAAATACATCTTTGACTTTCTTCAGGGAGATGACATCCTGAGCATAGCTGGGCCAAATGAGGAGGGAATCGTAAAGAGCATGAGCTCTATTATTGACACATTTTCCTTTAGAATTGACATCATTCTTACCCACTAATACAACATTGACGACACACTACAAATAATCGTCGATGCCTCTCGATGAGTCTCGCCGCTCCACCTGAAACATATTCTTCTTCATTTCTCTTTCTAGAATCATGCATGCTTGGGTTTTATGTGGATTTGGGATATTAAAAAAATTTACGCCTAAATCTTGCCATTATAAATTCCTTGGATGTGACAATGCTCAGTTAATTTACTTTGTTTCTTTAAATAAATTATCCTTTTTTATTTCTTCTGGTGTGAGGTCTAGTTTTGAGATTTCTGATTTTTGCAATTTTGCCAAAAAGTTTGACATCCTTA
Organism: Taxus chinensis; assembly: GCA_019776745.2. NCBI lineage: Eukaryota > Viridiplantae > Streptophyta > Pinopsida > Cupressales > Taxaceae > Taxus > Taxus chinensis. Next base: position 662,859,397 of record CM034146.1, read on the forward strand.
GTGACATTGAGCTTCTGTATGATCATGACATGTATAGTAACTAGATACACACTTTTATTTCTATGGTGGTGCCCAACATCAAACAAAAACTTTTCCCCATTTTTGGATTTTTGATGTGTTATTAAATGTTGGCAACAATATTCTTGTTCTAGGGTTATGATTACTTAGAAATGGTGTCGGATGTCCCTTATCACTGGCTGTAGGGGAAGTCAGAAAAATATGTAGTGTGGCTCATCTGGTGGCCATGGAATCCATGTTGTTGTTCACTCCCTTGTTCTACTTTCTCCTGTCCCTGTGAATTCTGACACAGGGTTAGTCTATTCCTTTAAGGAGGTGGTCCGAGAAGAGAAAGGTCTCAACAAATATATGACTTGTGTGGAAAGAATCCCTTCTTTGACATTTACGAAAGACATTCTTGAATATGAGGTTTTTAATCATAAGCATGGCTTCATATGCAATTTTAGTGGCTTCTATCCTAGCCTTCTAGTTCCTCATGTGTGGATTTTAAAGCACTTACTTCCACTCCTTGAAGGAAGGCTTTATATCTAGCTTTGTGAAAGAGATTTTTTATTGTGGTTTTTACTAGGATTTGTGATAAATATGTTATTTTTGAAAGCATGTGGGAATTCCAATCCCACTTTTAGGCCTTGAAACCATGGTTCCCCACATTTAATCCTCTCACCAAAACATTCTCATTCAAACCTATTTAAGCCAGAATTCCACACCTTCCTTTGTAATTTTGGGATTTAAAATGTCTTGTTTCCAATGGAAACACATTTGGAAAAATCTTGAATGATGATTCCCACACCTCTGCATTCACTCATACAACTTATGCATGAATCCTTGTTTACCTAGACATGCCAAATAACCTTCCCTTGAACATAGAACTTAAAGTTAAAGACAGAACATGGATCCAACCCCTTAACTATGAAGGAATTCTCTTCACATGTAGAAGATGTTTCATTTTGGGGCATATGTATGCATATTGTTTGATGGAGAAGCATAAGAATGAGAGAAACACTTTGTGGAAAGATGCCCTCTAAGATCATTTTTTACTATATGTAAATTCAAAGGAGGATTTAGATTGAAATATAGATTTGGAGGAATTGGTGGACTCAACCCTTAATACAACACCAATAAATAAAGGAATGCATGTTAAACAAAACAAAACTGATGACGAGGCTAAGGAGAATGTTCCTCCCTTAAATGTTAATTTTTAGCCAATTAATTATATGGAATTCCTCTTGCATGGCATATCTGATCATGAGGTTGAAGGACTCGTGGATGAATGGAAAGTGTTTAAAAAAGAAGGTTTTTTAGAGAAATACTACTACTCCTCTCAATAAGACTCTCGGGTCTTTGTTAGCCTGATTGTCTTCTTTTGTTGTTAGTGCTACTAGGAAGATGTTTTCCTCTTTCTTATTGGGTGCTTTATTGTAATATCTAGGTTTTTGACCCTTTTCTTCCTGAGTAGAGTCTCAGTGAAAAAAAAATTATTTTATCCTTTATCAAAAAATATACATAAAAATAAAAAACTTATCTGTTTGATTATTAATTTCTCTTCAATGTTTTGAATCATTGAAATTAATTATTTATTAATATTAGGTTCAATAATTTAACTATTGAATTTTTTCCTTAAGTGGATCAAGTCCTCCATTTAATTATTAAATGTAATGCACGAAGCCCTCCTTTGGCCATAAAAAATGACACACCTACATTTTACTCTTTCATGCATGTAATGATATCATTCTTCCCACCATGGATTATATATGTAATGGGAAGAGCTTGATTATCATTCATGTTAGAATTGGATTCAATAAAAATCAAACTTGTGACCTCCCATGTACAATGGAAATACCCCATGATTGTGTTGCAATATTGTTTTAATTTTTTTATTAATTTTTTTTTATAAAATTAAGTGATAAATTAATACCGATTCAACGGATTACTCTCCTTATTAGGTCAAAAAGGAGGAGCCGTATGACGTGGAAATCTCATGTACGTTTTTAGAACGGAAGTTGTCAAGTCTGCCGTTTAATTCTATTCTACTGGAAAAGTAAATATCGAGTATATAAGGAAGTACTTTTCTATGTTAACTGCGCTTCGATTGGTAAGAACCAGTCTGAGACGTGTTTTAGCGGCGGACTGCCCTTGACTCGGCTAAACGACGCCTACTTACTTTTATTTCTGAACAAGTCAAAATCTTTACAAAGCGGCCTATAAATTTGCAATATGTGGTGTTTTCGAACGCATTCTCAAAGTATATGAAATTATTTGAGAATTTGGTTCTTCTTATATTGCAGGGTAGGGCAGTGTATACATATAGTAAATGAGTCTCCCTGGCACATTCGGATTTCAATTTAAGTCGGTTAAGATCGAGCAGTGAATGTGAGCGGAAGGCATTGTTTTTTGTTTTTTAGGCTGTCTACAAGGAGGTTGCAGGTTTTTCAGTGTGACCACAATATCGGCATACAACATGAAAATGAAAAAGAGCAGGGATAAAAAGACTCTGAATGGTCCCAGGCCCAGATCTCTCGGTGTTTCTAAGGAATCTGAGAACTTTTTAAGGAATCCAGTGATTATTTACCTCCGATCGCCGGATATAATACACACACAACCCAGCGACTTCATGGCTTTGGTGCAACGTCTTACAGGCTGCTCTTCCTCATCTTCTTCTTCTGCTCAACCTATGGAGGACTGTAAACTTGTAAAAAAAAGCCCTTCTGTTTTCAGTGCTCCTGCTCACCATGATGATGATAATAATGGATTTGGTTCAGAAAAGGAAGAGAAATTACCCTACCAAATGATCCCTCCTGCTTCAATATGTCCAAATGATTACCCCTCTCAAGCAATTTCTCCTTCGTGGTGGTCTTCCCCAGAAGAGGAGTTGGGGCCGGAAATGCTTTTTAATCCAGAGTCAGATTTATTCTTTTCGCCCAATTCCTCACAAGCATTGCTACATGACTTCCCACTCACGGAAACAGAATTACAGGCCTTCAATCGCTTGGATGATGTGGACTACCTTTAAAATTACGTTGTTACCGTCCGACGGTCTACAATTATGTATTAGACTGAATACCCAAGGAACAAATTCGTCCTTCAAAATATTACTGATTTGTAATTTTTTTTTTTTAAACAGATGCCCTATTACGGAATCATTTGAAATGATCAAAATTGCACAGCTACTTATGGAACTATAATGCACCTACATCGTATACACTTCTATGTAGTTGTAACAGTGTAACAAGTGCCCCAATGATGATACAGGTCTCCTCGCAAGGTGTTCGGGATCCAGAAAAGCTCTCTGAGTGTGCGTTAACATCCCGCATGCCCCGCTTAGCCCCCGCGTCCTTTGTTTTTCCTTTTTCCTCTCTTTTCTTGGCCTTTTTGCTCTTCAGTGACGAAACCGCCGCCCTGCATGGGGCGGTCTCGTGACCGCCGTAGGGCGGCGGTCCTGTAACCGCCGCCCTGCTCAGAGCGGCGGTCCTTTACGCATTTTCCAGAAAGCATTTTAACGTGACTCACGTAAAAATCAACGTTTCACCAGCTTTCCTTGCCGACTTAGGCTTGCATTTATGTTTTTGGTCCCCTGGAATAGTGTTTGGCCATTGTTTATTGTTTTAGAGTTCAGTTTGGTTTTGATCTTTGGGTGAATGAAAAGCTATAAATAAATGGTTTGTGCACAAGCAAATGGTCTGCCCCTCATTCACTTTCATGCTCTGATTTTCATAGTTCAGTCTTTTATTCTGTTTAGAAGCCATAGTTTTAATTCCTTGCATGCTTAGTTAGCATTGTTCAGCTGTTGGTAAGCCACATACCCATCTTGTGCAGGCAGTACTGTTATTTCACCCAATCCATTGGAGTAGAATAGCTTAGGAAGCCATTAAAGTTGCAGGTTTTGCTCTTCAAACAGGATAGTTTCAGGTTCTGGACGCTTTATGTTGCATGACTCGCAGTAAATCCCACTAGGAATTGCATAAGCCAAGCTCTGTACTCTTGCGCTATCCCTCTCCTACTCGCATTATATTCAGTCTGCATTCTGAGCTGCCTTTGTCCCAATATCTACTTCTGTTGATGCTAGCATTACACGCTTTTCTGGATTCACGTGAATACGAAAGAACGAGGAGATCACACTGAGGGGACAAGATCACACACACCATCGGATTCGCCACTGTTCTGCGGAATCCAGGTTCTAGCTTTCAAAGTTCTAGTTAGAATCATATCAAATAGAGTAGATAATTACTTCATTTCAGTAAATTCTATTCTCGATATTGCCAGGGAAGCTGTGAGGATTGATAGTTTCTGAGAAACTATGATTCACTCCTCACTTCTGAGGTAGGATCGAGAATCTTGCAGATAGATTAGATGAGCTATTTTATTTGTTTAGAATAAATCTACAAATTACACAGGCAAATAACTACACTCGGTTATCTTGTTTGTTTTAAATTGTTATTTAGTTGTTATTTCTAGATACGTTTAAATAGCTGCTTTTCTTAAATTCTTAGAAAGTCTCATAAAAATAGAAGTTATATATGTTTTAGATTTATTCCACATAGTTTAAATTTACTTTGTTACAGTTAGATTTACATTTTGTTTTGTATGACAATCACGGGACCTAGGGAGCCCAGGGAATACGTATTTGAGCCAATCGTGCCTCAACCCAACCTCGTCACAGCAATAGTTGACATAGACCAGAACCTTAGAATACAAGTCTTCCAAACAACAACAGATTTACAACTGATCAGCTCTCAGTTGAGAGGATTAAATATAGAAGACGACCAAGCACACACGTTTTGGTCAAATCAACCGAACTACAGATTACCCTAGGCAAACATTCACATGACTGTAGAAGGGTTCGAAAGAGAACAAACCTTTGGTTGTGATCCTTTGGTCCCACAGCCAGATGCAGGAGACACTCTCACAGACATAGATACTAGTTTAAGAATCCAGGTTGCACGAACGCCTGTGAGGTATTCTGAGAAAATCACGCAGTTATTAAGTCTAAACATAGAAGCTGAGAAAGCGTACGATTACTGGATACTAGGGATTAGGACTTGATTTCGTACATGACCATAGCAGGACCGCAACAACCAAGAGTCTACGGTTGTGATCCACAAATCCCGCAACCTAACGAATCCATAAGTCAGTCAGATATAGACACTGGCCTACGCACACTAGTATTCCAGTCCACTCCACTTCCACCCATCATCATCGAACAATTGTCCTTACTAGATATAGTGGCTAACAAAGCTAGAGAATTCTGGACTAGGCCAGAGAATCGTCCGTAGAGTCGATTGTATTCATTACCCACCATATGACCTTATCTGGAGATATACACGAAACTATCCCAGGTCATTTTCCACGTATTCCACAACCCATAGATCGAATCACGCCAGAACTCGATATTGATTGGAGCCTTCGAGCAGTCATCCTTGCTGATCGATCTATCACACCAGTCCAAGTTAGAAGGGCCTTCTTTGCCTTAGATTCACAAATTCCATTAGTGCGTGTCGAAGACATTAGATTGCCTAACTAGTTTGTTTGCATCCCACGCATATTCCATCCCCACCGGCTGTCTCGGCACGACCTCGGGAGGTCGGGTACGCGGAAGAGTTACCTGTAGATTCCCAGACTTTTCCGTACAAAATTGGTGAACCTGACGTGAAACTTTCAGTTTTGACGTACAAAATTGGTGAACCCGACGTGAACTAACAACTGTTTCACCTTCTCTTTGAGAAGTTTCATCTTATCTCATCCACCTTCGCTCCTTCCCATTATTCTGCGGGTATTCATATACCCCCCGAATATGTCGGGATTCGATGCATATGGCAGACCCCTCTTGGGTCTTGAGGCATACTACGCCCAGCAAAATAGGCAATCATCACCCTCACTCTCGGTATGGGGGGACAACTACTCAACTAATCAGTTGTCAACACAAACTCCAAGAATCAGATATAATTCATCTTTTCAAACTGAGGAGTTAGATCAAACCCCTCGAACGCAACAAACAGAGCCTTCAGGCTCGAATAATATGACGTTTACCGGAGAATCTGGTTCATCTCCTCAGATGCTACTTAGACCACAAATTAGTAGGCAATCAGACCCATACCTGGTCTTAGATGATGAACAGTCAATACGTTATCCTAGGAGTGAACAACGCTCCCGGGGTATCTACCCACCTATAGGAGGTTTACAAATACAACCCGAGGTCTCTTTTCAAGAAAATACCTCTATGCCACTACATATAGGAAATACTCTCGGAGAAACTTGGCAAGATAGCGATCAGTTCATAGCAGGATATCACATGCCTATACAACACCAGGGTATACAACAAACGCCGCTAAGGCAAAGCACCGTGACTTCACCAAATGAAGTCATTTCAACGTTAGTAGAAAAAGTGAGAGGGTTAGAACTTGCTCAAGCAAGTCAAAATTCTCAGTTCATGCAAGCAGGAAGTTCCAATCCTCCATACCACCCTGGCCAAGTAGATCTCCTCACAGGAGTAGGCACGTTAGGCATGCCTCCTCAGTATCCACAACAAATGCCAACAAGGCCCATCATCTCTAACACCTTTCCTCCCGGTCTAGTATCAAACAATCCATTACTAGACAATACCCCGTCATACTTAAACATGTACTCCAAATCACCACAAGGAGATATGTTCTCCTCTCCCGGCATGTTTTCTCAAACGCAGGGACTTCCCTATGCCCCTGCCAATGCATACGCTGCGCCGTATCAACAACCCATCCCACCACCACTCCCTCAGCAACCACCATCAATGGTCGAAACCTATGCGATAGGGACTTATTCAGAATATTTGAAAGAGCCCTTAGACTTCACCATACGAAGCATCATGCTTCCAAGACCTCTTCCCGATTTACCCAAGTACAAAGGCGAGGGAGATCCAAATGCGCATATCAAAGCTTACGCTACAGCCATACGCGAACTACTCCCTTGGGATGGGGTTGTTGCTAAAATATTCCCCAAAACCTTGGAAGGCATTGCTCTCGACTGGTATTATAGAATACCTGAGGCTTCCATCCATTCATTTAAACAACTCGTATCAGAGTTCATTAAGGCATTCGACATGAACAAATTGTTAAGAACAGGAATCAGGGAGTTCTTACACATCAAACAAGAACACAACGAATCTGTCACCCATTTCATCCAGAGGTGGCGTACAGTTCTTTATTCTTCAGCAAGTGCTCCAAATATGGATCAGATGGAACTATGCGATTTATTCCTTCATTCTCTCAGCAAAGAGGTGAAGGAAGAAGTCCAGAAGTTCCCACTAAAAACTTACGATGAAGTACTCGAGAGCGCTCTTCGAATAGATCAAGCAGCGATAGATAGTGGCCGTAAAACATATGGAGCAAACGGGAGGTTAATCACCCCCAATCAGAACACTACAAATTATCCCACTACCACAAACGTCAATCAGGGACCTAAAATCCTTAACAAAAATCGGGGTGTAACAACGGATGGAGTAACCGACCAGCCCAAGAAGGTAAATGTTGTCAATACTCCATCACAAACAAACAACCAACGAAACAACAACTTCACCCCGACAATCAATACAGTGGATTTTAACCATCCACAACAACAACAACAACGGCGAAATCCCATACAAGGGCCAAGCCAAAACTCATTTGGTTATCAAAACCAAAAACAACAAATGCAAAACTTTAATCCTAATAGGCAACAGTTTGATCAGAATTTTAGGCCACAATATACACCAAACCAACAAAACAGGAATTACAATCCCAATTCATATTGTGGTTTCCACAAGATTCGAGGTCACGATACTAGAACGTGCCGTGACTACAACAAATTCATGCAACGTTTTCCAGAAGAACAAAGACAGTTCTTCACAGATTTGTTTTTGGCAGATCCCGTGTCACCACCACCAAACAGGCTCGCAGGGGCAGTTTCCCCTCAGAATGCTCCCCTCAAGATCTTTAACGATCCACTCCCAAATCATGATAATAACAGACTAAATCCAACTGGGATGAACAAGGGTGCAATGATGGGAAACAATGATCATGAAGCCTCGACTTCACTAAATCCATCAGTTGCGCCACAATTAGGAAATCAACCGAGACCCAAGATAGTCGGTTTGGTAGAACTAGACGCTGAACTACCTATCGAAGCTATAACAAGAACACGAGAGTATTTCTCTCAACCAAGCCCAAGTCATCTGCCAGAAACAGATAAGAGTCAACAAATAGTAGAAAAACCCGTAGGTGCCTATGATTTAATTAATGACCTAACAAAAACCTTCTCACACATTTCATTTTTGGACTTACTAAAGAACTCTCCTACTCACAGAGCTGCTCTTTTAGAAGCATTAGGTTTAGGTCATCTAATTAACATCACTCCACCTCCTGAAACACAAGTAAATCACGTAGATTTTGATATCCACCCTCCGGGGCAGCCGGACAAGGATGTCGAATTTATATTCGAAATAAGTAAAATGCCTACAGATGCTGAGATTGCACGCCGAGGTGATCCAGCCTTACACTTACAAGTATGGGTTTATAATAACTACGTAAAACGGGCAATGGTTGACGATGGGGCCGCAGTTAACATAGTCCCCTTCTCTTTCCTCCAAAAACTAGGATATGGGGAAACAAACTGTTCCACCACTCGAAATACATTGAGAGGCTATGATAGCCTTAAAGCCACTTCGATAGGAACTATAATACTACCGGTCACCTTAGGACCCAAAACAATCCTGACTGAGTTTTATATTATAGATCGGGAAACTAATTATAATATGATCCTCGGCCGACCATGGATACACCGAATGAAGGCAATCCCTTCTACTTTATTCCAAGAAGTAAGATTCCTGCATCTAGGAAAGGTATTTGTAGCCAAAGGCGATCCAAAACCTTTCGATATACACCTAGCTGACTTAAAGAAAAGACCAGGTGTGCACTCAGAATTTGAACTTCCAACAAACCAACTTAATAAACCCACTGACCCAAAACCAGAGGAGAAGTTGGTACCTACAACGGATCTTGAAACTATCAGCATAGCCAAAACAACCCCAACCCCCAAAGATAAGGCTAAAGAAACGGTATCATTAGGGACTACTGCAAAAATCGTTGAGTTAATAGAACAAGATTTACCAATGTTCTTACCATTTGATTCAGTAGGCATAGGATATTCACTAGGTGTTGGTTCCCTTCCATCAGAGGATCTCTGCATGGTAGAAGTGGAGTGCGCAAACGCAGCAGATACCCCAACATCTATACTCCCGGCTAAGTATTGGACTCTCCATTTCGACGGAGCTAAATGCCGTTATGGAGCGGGGGCAGGTATAATTCTTACTTCACCCGAAGAGAAAGTCCTACCATTTTCCTTTAAGCTAAATTTTGAATGCACAAACAACGGCGCTGAGTACGAAGCCCTCCTCCTTGGCCTCACCTTAGCCAAAAGAATTGGTATTGATAACATCAGAGTCTTAGGAGACTCGCAATTAGTGACAAACCAGGTTTCTGAAGTATACGAAACCAAAGCCGAACACTTGCAGCTTTACAAAGAAGCCGTATTAGATTTAAGCAAGGCGTTTAACTTCATATCCATTGAAGCAATCCCGCGAGAGAAAAATCTTCTCGCCGATTCAATAGCAACTTCAGCATCGCGTTTTACTCCAAGCAATGAGTTAGAAGATACCCATTTCACGGTGTCCATTCGTGATGAATCATTGATAAAAACAATGACAAATCCCCTTTCAAGCGGAAGTGAATCTACCATCCTAGACCATGTTGATAGTGACATGGCCACTTTGGATTACTTAAACACCTATGCAGCACTACATCTCTCCTATCATATGCTAGATTTGTCCTTGATTCCACATTCGTCTTCCTATTTCGGAAATCCCATGATGGATCTCCCCTCACAAATGGAACCTAGCATATACGCAGTAGAAAATGGGGATGATTTGGATTTGCCTCCAGCACCACCTGAGTTTGAAGAGGGTAACACCTCTTTAATTGAGGAAACAATCGATGTCAACATCGGGACAGATGACGAACCAAAAATCTTGAAATTAGGATCATCCTTAACCCCAGAAGAAGTAGAGATACACACTCGGATCCTCAAAGAACATCAGAAGGTGTTTGCATTTAATTATAAGGAGATGACAGGAGTCGCACCCCACATTGCGGTGCACAACCTCGTCACTAAATCAGATGCAAAGCCAGTTAAACAAAAATCAAGACCCATGAAGCCCAAGGTAGCTCTCATGGTAAAGGAGGAAGTAATAAAACTCCTCCAAGTAGGATTTATCAAGCCAGTCGACTACTCCCAATGGGTATCGAACATCGTTCCCGTTCTCAAGAAGAATGGAAAGATACGCATCTGCATAGATTTCTGAGACATCAACAAAGCATGTCCTAAGGACGACTTCCCGTTACCATCTATCGATGTCATTGTTGATGCAACAGCTGGATTTGAACTTTTGTCTCTCATGGATGGATTCTCGGGATACAATCAAATCAAAATATCTGAGCAAGATCAAGCTAAAACTACATTTATAACTCCTTGGGGAACCTATTGCTACGTTGTTATGCCATTCGGTCTCAAGAACGCTGGTGCTACGTACCAGCGAGCTATGACATATATATTCCACGATTTAATTCATAAAATCATGGAATCCTACGTTGATGACTTGTTGGCTAAGGCCAAGAAGCGTTGTGACCATCCAGAAGTACTCCGCGTCATTCTTTCACGCCTAATAGAATACGGAGTCACACTAAATCCAGAAAAATGCGTCTTTGGCGTAACAGGAGGAAAGCTCCTAGGTTACATCATATCGTCACGAGGGATAGATGTTGATCCAACCAAAATTCGGGCTGTCCTCGAAATGGTCCCACCTTCGAATGAATCTGGAATCAGGTCATTTCTCGGAAAGCTGGGTGCAATACGAAGATTCATCCCAGACTTGAGCTTCGCCGTTCATCCAATCAACAATTTACTCAAGAAAGACTATAGCATTGATTGGACCAAAGACTGCAATGAAGCCTTTGATGCAGTTAAGCGTTTCCTGTTGTCACCACCTACGCTAATGCCACCTAAGCTAGATCACCCGTTAATTCTATATTCACGAGCTACCAATGTCTCATTAGCTTGTATGTTGGCCCAAGAGGACGATGACAAGAGAGAACGTGTGATTTATTTCATTAGTCGAACGTTACTTGACTATGAAACACGTTATACACAGGCAGAACGAGAATGCCTTGCCATAGTCTTTGCTACTAAACGCTTAAGACACTATATGCTGAATCAAGAAACGAGGGTCATGGTAAAAACGGACCACTTACGAACTTTCCTCACACAAGGGTCATTGTCTAAAAAGGCTGGATGTTTTATAACCTTAATGGGAGAATTCGAATTAACGTTTGTAAATCAGAAGTCAGTTAAGGGACAAATCATTGCGGATTGGTTAGCTGATAACCCATTAGATGGAGGTGATCTAGTAGATTTAGATTTTCCAGATGAGTGCGTATACTACATCGAAACCTGACCTTCTATCTCTGAGTGTCCCTGGTACACTGATATCATTAATTATATCATGGACCATACATACCCAGAAGGAGCTACACCGCAACAAAGAAGGCGGTTACGTATTATCGTAGCCAAGTACGTCATTATAGAGCAAGTGCTCTATCGAAAAGCGTTCGATGGAATGCTCCTAAGATGTGTCGACACAGAAGAATCCAAGAAGATTCTCTATGAATCCCACAGTGGAATATGTGGAGGCCACTTCGGTGGCCATGCCACCGCTCGAAAAATACATCGAATGGGCTATTTCTGGCCCACTCTAGAACATGATGCAGTAGAGTTTGTACGCAGGTGTCATAAGTGCCAAGAATTCTCCCATGAGATCCACATGCCGGCACAACCTCTGCAACCAATCGCTACTCCATGGCCCTTTTCTACATGGGGCCTGGATTTGATAGGGAAATTCTCTCCCTCGTCTACAGATGGCCACAATTTTATAATCACGGCCACTGAATATTTCACCAAGTGGGTAGAGGCTATGCCTCTTACTACTGTACCTGGTTCTGTAATCGCCAAGTTCATTTTAAACCAAATCATTTACAGATACGGTATCCCGCAAATCATTATCTCCGATAATGGAACTTCTTTTAAGAATGAAGAGGTTCGCGAACTATGCAACAAATTTAAGATAAGCCATCATACGGCTTCCTTGTATTACCCTCAAGCCAACGGACAGGCTGAAGCGACAAACAAGACACTGAAAGCCATTCTTCTTAAAACTGTGAAAGAAAACAAACGAGATTGGCATTTGAAGTTATATCCGGCCTTGTGGGCCCACCGAACCTCAATAAAAACACCAACGGGAGCAACTCCTTTCTCACTAGTGTTCGGGGCAGAGGCAGTTCTCCCACTCGAGGTTGAAATACCCAGTCTCCGCATTTCATTACAAGGGATTCTGGATGAAGACGCTTACAGAGAAGCACGTCTTTCTCAACTAGAAAGCCTAGATGAAACTAGGTTAGATGCTGAACAGCGACATAGAATCTATGCTGACCGGATGTGCCGGCAGTACAACAAGAAGGTCTATGAACGCGACATATACGAAGGGGATCTAGTTCTAAGACTAGACAGCCGGATCGACAAGAAGACCGGCGAAGGAAGGAAATTCCGGCCCAAATGGTTGGGCCCATACCGAGTCATGAAGGACTATGGAAATGGTGCATACCTCTTATGTACGCTAGAAGGTGAGGAATTTGGCGAAACAGTCAATTCCCTTCACCTCAAGCGGTTCTACGCATAAGCAGCTAGCACTACTTATATATATTTACATTGCATCTTCATATAGATTAAGATCATTTTGTCCACCTGTTTCTTACATAAATGGTGATCAAGGAATCTATTCTCAAAGCAATTCATAGCAAACTCATGATGTTGTTGGCATAAACTCTTTAATCATACCTCTCCATTTTCATGATATCATCAAATTATCTCAGAATCTTTTATCAAATAAAATCAGAAATGACAAAGTCTTAACGGTAACCATACCAAGATCTGCAAGTTTATTCTCACTTTGATTTCTTCTTAGGGCAGGTGTCTTACCTATGGTCTGTTCTAGAAGCTTCATGGTGTCACATCTATCCCATATGTATATCTCTTTGGAAATAAATGCATACTGACATTTTACTCAAATAAACAAGTCAAAAAGTGATTAAACAGAAAATTTTAATTTTACACATTTCCTTGCCCCACCAACCTTCGGTGATGAGCTTGCGTCTCTTACTAGTGACGTAGGGTTGGGAAGGGATGGAAATGCCCTTACTCGCCTATACCTTGCCCACGGTGATAAACCCACGCTTCTTACTAGTAGCATGGGGCAAAGTGTAGGGGGTCCTCTTGACAAATAAATGCAAATGATCATACGAAAACAATTCAAAACTTTGAAACTTTGAGTCAAAAACAAATGAATCAGATGTTCAAAATTCCAAGAGAGTTAAAATCCTAAAAACCCAGATTTTGTCTACTATGTGGCCATCTACGGATCTAAGTCTAGATAAACCGCAAAGTAAGTTGCATTCTAAACTATGAAGTCACTCGGGTAGAGTAAGCTTGTAGCTTCCAATTTGGTTCCACTAAAGCTTTGTCTGTCTTTCATCACTATCATTTCAGCTACACCTCATAACTTGTGCCCTTTCTAGCTCTCGGTGATGAGCCCTCGCATCTTACTAGTTGCGTGGAGTTAGGAGTGGGGCAAGTTAATCTGTTCATCATACTAGTTATATTCATCACTTTGCAAAACAAACATGAGATATCAAAAATTGCTTACGGAAGCTAAGATTCAAAATCACATTATATCTACATATATCAGCATCATGAAATACACAAAAGGAAACAAACATTTGCATCATTTGTTCTCCATTGCATACATTCTAAAAAGCATATAAACATACATCGTAGTATACACAAAGAAACTGGAAATAGAAAGGAAACCATGAGTGCCAAGATTTTGATCCAAAACGAATGCATATATATAAATGATCAAAGTTTATATACAATGCCATCATGCACTAAGCATGGTCAAAACGCTCAAAGAGCCCGTGATATACAAAGAATATATAATACAAAATACACGAGAGCCAAGTGGCCTCTCAATCCCTACGCGACCCCTCCGAAGGTGCACGCCCACGCCTAGGACTCCGGCTACGCCGGCGCTCTGAATGTACGGAGGGCTCAGGATCCCGAGGAGCAGCCACAGTCTCACCACGAGAACGGCTCCTCATAAGATGCTCAGCCGTCCTATAGCCCGCTAGCTCGGTGCGAAGGGTCGATACCATCCTGGCCACATGCCAGACTGGAGCAAAAACGTCGGTATGCCTACCGGCTGCTGAAGGCTCCCCAGCATCTACGGACAGCTCTGCACGCGTCCTATCCATGGGGATCATCAGGGAATCGGTACATACCCTGCGGATCAAATCCCGCCACTCATCAACAGTCTCTGCAAACAAAGGAGAAAACAAGTTAGAAACCAAGCACGAAATTAGGAATACAAGATTGCAACTAAGGAGAGCCTACAAATAAACATTAAAAGGGAGAAAGGGTAACTTACTCGGATCACCAGGCCTCCAGGATGGGTCACTGGGGCCGGCACCTGCCGCGGATGCCGCTGCCGACTGAGGGGCTGCTCCTGTGGCAGGAGCAACATGTCACCCCGCAACGGACTCATCCTCTCCACCATGGCCCTGGGAGAGGGGCTCCTCTGAAACTAGAGTATCCCTCTCTGCGCTCTGCTCAGCCCTCTCTGCCTGCATGATATCCTGAGTGTCATGCCACTCAGGATCACTGTCCTCGGTCTCCTCCTCTGTTCCTCCCTCTGTGAACTCCTCAGACTCGGAGTCAATATCAATAGGGTCATCGCTGCTATGAGCAGGACCCGCAGCAATCTGAAGCAAAGGTGCCCGAGGCGCACCGGCTCTCCCTCTAGCACGAACTATCCTCCTGGCTGCAATAGGAATGCCAGGAGTAATCACTGTCCAACCTCGGCCTCTAGGCCCCCCTCTGGCCTCGCGAACTGATCTGTAGACTGGCGCCACTGGGGGAAGCATACCCGTATATGGTAGGCCAAACTGCTGAGGAACTCAGCCAAAGGGGTGCGCCTCCACTCGTCCCACTCTATCAATGAGCTGCCCTGTGGTGGAGCAGGAGATCAAAGTAAGAGTCTCCTCGCCCCATATGCCCGCCATGGTCTGATACGGTGTCGCCTCCATGTCGGCAGTAGTCAGGGAGGCAACTGGCTGATGAGGTGCTCTAAGCACCGACATGTCTGTCCATCTGGCTGCCCTAACAGCTCCAGGATCTGCCACCTCCACACCCCTGCCATAAGGGATGAAATGCTCATAAACCCAACTCATGACTAGAGTCGGGTGGCTCAATGACTGTCCCTGTAAATGGACCACCCTGTATAGATCATGGTAGGTGGTCCCAAGAATGTCTGCTCCCCAAGCGTATATCCGGCCGTGCCCCTCTATCTGTGCAATAATGGGGGCCCAGCAGTATAACAATGTGTCCCCTCCCTTGTCCCCGATCAATCTCGAGGCAAGGATCCCCATGATGGCCTGTCGAAATACGGGGATGGGCAAAGAAGGAATGGATCGAACTCTCACCCCCTTCTTCGACCCCGTGGAGATGGCTGCATCTCCCATATAAGTCGCCCACTATGCAATCTGTGCCCGTGAGCCTGCTGTCTCCAAAGTGAGTCGCCTCCCGATGATCGGGACCCCCAGAATGCGGTAGACGTCCTCCAATGTAATGGTCCACTCACCACGGACCCCTGGCAATCGGAAGGTGTTCCGATCTGCATCCCAGTAAGAAAATAAGTCACAAAGGATGTGACTAGATGGTGCAACATGGGGCACGCGCGATATGCGCAGTATACCAGCCCTCTGAAGTGTGTCCTCCTCATCCTGTGAGAGGGCATCTAGTACCCCTGAGAGCCAATCACACTCCCTCTCTCTGCTCCATCGGATGTACTCCTCTCTCGCCTGCATACACCCAAAAACACACAAAACAAAGTAAGTTAGCATCCGAACAATACTGAGAAAGTCATAAAAACACGTAGAAATGCTAAAAATACAAACACAATCTCAAAAACAAGTTCTTTTTGCATTCTGTGCAAAACCGCCGCCCTGAGCAGGGAGGCGGTTTTGTAACCGCCGCCTTAAAGGCGGCGGTCATGTAACCACCGCCCTGAACAGGGCGGCGGTCATGTAACCGCCGCCCTGGCCAGGGCGGCGGTCGTGGTCTGAAAACCCACGCGGGTTTTTAACCTAAAAAGGCCTAAAAAGTGCAAAAAATGGCCATTTAACTTAAAAATAGAACCTACCCAGTAGGCGCCCCCCCTAGGTGGACCTGTTAACACTAGCATTTTCAAAAATACCCCCCCCCATTGCAAAGAATTTAGCATTTCAAATTTAAGGGGGTAAAAACAATAAACTGAAGAAAACTAACCTGTGATCGCTGAGGTCGATGTTCCGCACGTGGAGGCATGATCACGATCTCGCTGCGAACGTTTTGACTCTACTCACGCAAGAAACCGTCACCGTGGGTCCCAGAGCTCAAAATCAATCAAATCGACTCACGCAAATGAATAGGAAAATGGGCCCACTTTCATATATATAGCACTCTGTTTCATTTTAAAAATGACTTTTTCACAGGTTTGGAGCGCTGATGGAGGTAAGTTCCTATCCCCGCACAAATGGTACGTTCTCATTCCCTGTTATTCTTAGTGTTTATTTTTCGAACTATTGTATCTATCTGCACTTGAGTTCTCTTTTCATTTTGCAGGTAGCGGGAATTTTGGATGGCGTCATTTCAACACACGGACGTGTCAGGTATAACTTCTAACTTCCCATTTCGGGACTGCCATACTCGGACCCACCGTTTTACGCCTCTTCATGGCTAAAATGCTTCTCCGAGGGGGCAATATGTACGTACCCAAAATTGTAAGGTACTGTACTGCCGGAACAGTGTAACAAGTGCCCCAATGATGATACAGGTCTCCTCGCAAGGTGTTCGGGATCCAGAAAAAGCTCTCCGAGTGTGCGTTAACATCCCGCATGCCCCGCTTAGCCCCCGCGTCCTTTGTTTTTCCTTTTTCCTCTCTTTTCTTGGCCTTTTTGCTCTTCAGTGACGAAACCGCCGCCCTGCATGGGCGGCGGTCTCGTGACCGCCGCCCTGATCAGGGCGGCGGTCCTGTAACTGCCGCCCTGCTCAGAGCGGCGGTCCTTTACGCGTTTTCCAGAAAGCGTTTTAACGCGACTCACGTAAAAATCAACGTTTCACCAGCTTTCCTTGCCGACTTAGGCTTGCATTTATGTTTTTGGTCCCCTGGAATAGTGTTTGGCCATTGTTTATAGTTTTAGAGTTCAGTTTGGTTTTGATCTTTGGGTGAATGAAAAGCTATAAATAAATGGTTTGTGCACAAGCAAATGGTCTGCCCCTCATTCACTTTCATGCTCTGATTTTCATAGTTCAGTCTTTTATTCTGTTTAGAAGCCATAGTTTTAATTCCTTGCATGCTTAGTTAGCATTGTTCAGCTGTTGGTAAGCCACATACCCATCTTGTGCAGGCAGTACTGTTATTTCACCCAATCCATTGGAGTAGAATAGCTTAGGAAGCCATTAAAGTTGCAGGTTTTTCTCTTCAAACAGGATAGTTTCAGGTTCTGGATGCTTTATGTTGCATGACTCGCAGTAAATCCCACTAGGAATTGCATAAGCCAAGCTCTGTACTCTTGCGCTATCCCTCTCCTACTCGCATTATATTCAGTCTACATTCTGAGCTGCCTTTGTCCCAATATCTACTTCTGTTGATGCTAGCATTACACGCTTTTCTGGATTCACGTGAATACGAAAGAACGAGGAGATCACACTGAGGGGACAAGATCACACACACCATCGGATTCGCCACTGTTCTACGGAATCCAGGTTCTAGCTTTCAAAGTTCTAGTTAGAATCATATCAAATAGAGTAGATAATTACTTCATTTCAGTAAATTCTATTCTCGATATTGCCAGGGAAGCTGTGAGGATTGATAGTTTCTGAGAAACTATGATTCACTCCTCACTTCTGAGGTAGGATCGAGAATCTTGCAGATAGATTAGATGAGCTATTTTATTTGTTTAGAATAAATCTACAAATTACACAGGCAAATAACTACACTCGGTTATCTTGTTTGTTTTAAATTGTTATTTAGTTGTTATTTCTAGATACGTTTAAATAGCTGCTTTTCTTAAATTCTTAAAAGTTTCTCAGAAAAATAGAAGTTATATATGTTTTAGATTTATTCCACATAGTTTAAATTTACTTTGTTACAGTTAGATTTACATTTTGTTTTGTATGACAATCACGGGACCTAGGGAGCCTAGGGAATACGTATTTGAGCCAATCGTGCCTCAACCCAACCTCGTCACAGCAATAGTTGACATAGACCAGAACCTTAGAATACAAGTCTTCCAAGCAACAACAGATCTACAACTGATCAGCTCTCAGTTGAGAGGATTAAATATAGAAGACGACCAAGCACACACGTTTTGGTCAAATCAACCGAACTACAGATTACCCTAGGCAAACATTCACATGACTGTAGAAGGGTTCGAAAGAGAACAAATCTTTGGTTGTGATCCTTTGGTCCCACAGCCAGATGCAGGAGACACTCTCACAGACATAGATACTAGTTTAAGAATCCAGATTGCACGAACGCCTGTGAGGTATTCCGAGAAAATCACAGTTATTAAGTCTAAACATAGAAGCTGAGAAAGTGTACGATTACTGGATACTAGGGATTAGGACTTGATTTCATACATGACCATAGCAGGACCGCAACAACCAAGAGTCTATGGTTGTGATCCACAAATCCCGCAACCTAATGAATCCATAAGTCAGTCAGATATAGACACTGGCCTACGCACACTAGTATTCCAGTCCACTCCACTTCCACCCATCATCATCGAACAATTGTCCTTACTAGATATAGCGGCTAACAAAGCTAGAGAATTCTGGACTAGGCCAGAGAATCATCCGTAGAGTCGATTGTATTCATTACCCACCATATGACCTTATCTGGAGATATACACGAAACTATCCCAGGTCATTTTCCACGTATTCCACAACCCATAGATCGAATCACGCCAGAACTCGATATTGATTGGAGCCTTCGAGTAGTCATCCTTGCTGATCGATCTATCACACCAGTCCAGGTTAGAAGGGCCTTCTTTGCCTTAGATTCACAAATTCCATTAGTGCGTGTCGAAGACATTAGATTGCCTAACTAGTTTGTTTGCATCCCACGCATATTCCATCCCCACCGGCTGTCTCGGCACGACCTCGGGAGGTCGGGTACGCGGAAGAGTTACCTGTAGATTCCCACGCTCGCTTGTCACTTTTCCCGACGTACAGTTCCCCGTATGGTAGAGGACCTCTGGACGTTTCAACGACTGTCCTAAATTTGACAACCTTTTAGATGATTTCAAATGGGATTAAATTTGACAACTATTTGCATGTCGTTTTTACTATGCATGGAATTTTTGATTCGTTTCTATTTTTAAGATCATATTTTTAACTACTTTTTTTTCTTATCCGTTCCCCCTATGGTATAGGACCTCCAGACGTTTCTACGACTGTCCTAAATTTGATAGCCTTTTAGACGTTTTTCAAACGGGATTAAATTTGACAAACTGTTTGCATGTCGTTTTTACTGTGCATGTAATTTTTGATTCGTTTCTATTTTTAAGATCATATTTTTAACTACTTTTTTTTTGAATCCGCCATAATTTAGAATTGTGTGTATTAGTACGGGATATTGTAGAAGGGATACTGGTCTCCAGAATCGTAACACGCTGCATGTATGTTAAGGTCTCTGCAAACGGGAAAGAAGCCCAAAATTCCTTCATTGGACTGTCATCGGTAGTTTGCCAACACCAAGAAGTGAAAACTCTGCTTCTCTGCTTCTTTTTAGCCCGCTGTAAATTATCAGTGTATCAAATCCGGCCACCATTTGTTAGCCATTATTGTTTTTCTTCCTCCGATGCATTGCACGGGATTCGAACCCATGATGGGTTCAAAAGCAGAAGTTTTAGATTGGCCCCTTACTATTACGCAGAGCTGAAAGCGACCACCAATAACTTCAGCACATACTGGGGAAGGGCGGATTCAGGGTGGTGTACAGGGACCATCTACACCAGGATCCAACATGGGGATCAACAATTCTCGGCGGAAGAGGGTGAATCCATTCCCTGAACATGGTTCGAGTGTGGGATTTCTGTGTAGAAGGTGATCAGAGACTTCTCGTATATGAATACATCTCCAAAGATTCACAGAAGCCTCCACAAATCACTAAAAATTATGACAGTCGGTTGTCACGCACCTGTTGACAGTCCGTTGCCATTGATGTGGTAACTCAACTGGAGTAAAAACTTTAACAAGAGTTGAGGAAAGGGCGATGAGGATGACGGTGAGGAGTATTTACATGTCGTTTTTATTGTTCATGCAATTTTTGATTCGTTTCTATTTTTAAGATCATATTTTTAACTTCTTTTTTTTCAAATCCACCGTAATTTAGAATTTTTTGCATGTCGTTTTTACTGTGCATGCAATTTTTGATTCATTTCTATTTTTAAGATCATATTTTTAACTGCTATTTTTTTGAATCCACCGTAATTTAGAAGACGCGGCCATATAAATTAAGTTGTATGATCGAAGTTTATAGTTACATAGTTTGTCTGTTGTTTGACGCGGCCATTTTCGCGATAATTTACCTGCGAGAAAGTGACAGGCAGACAACGTTGTTTGGTGCATAGGCAAACGAGGTTTTTTTCTGGTATGTAACTATGGTTATATGTGTTACTAGGGATTTAGAACTGTAAACACGTCTTTTTCCTTGGAAGATCATATTTTGTTCATTTTTGGGTTTGGTGGTTTTATGTTACTCTGTTTCTGCGGCTTGCTTGGGTTTCGAACACCTGACCAGGTATGTTTAAAGAAAAAAAAAACATCAAAGGTTTTCTTCATTTTTTTTTTTATGGAAACATATTGCAAGAGAAAATAGTGGAACTCCAAGTCTCTATTTCATGGTAATTTCATGTGAATTTACTGCAAATATTGGCAAATTGTAGTGAAAATTTCTTAGGGCTCTTCGGGAAATTTAGGTGATTTTTCACAATGTTTAAATAATTGATTTGTTTTGGGAGGAATTGTTTAGGAAATATAATAGTTAATCCCAAACTACATATCTAATATTTATGTTCCCTCGTCTCGCAGGTACGAATGCAACATAGAGGCTCTGCACATGTCCACGGTTTATTGTGGCTCGAGAATGCACCAAAGGTAGACGAACAAAACTGGGAGGACACAACAGTTATTGAGGCGACAAAACAATACTTTGATAAGTTCGTGTCTGCCTGGAACCCCCGCTCAGCTTGCAACCGCTTGGATTTTGTTCACAGGTCACTCCTAGATGACCCTTGCTTGCTAGATACAACACAAATTCTATCCACCTCCCCGCATGCGGACCTTGAAGAACTACTTAATCGAGTTCAGCGCCACACTAAATGTTCAGAGTAGACATGCCTACGTAGAAAGAAATCATAGCTGCAGTGCAGGTACAATGCTCCTTGGGCCATGCAACCTACTTCTTCCTTACACATTGAAGGTGACAGGAAAATAAAGTACCTCCCTTCCAGAAACAATGGCAGATTGAACATCCACAATCGAACAATGATATACATATGGAGAGAAAATGTCGATTGCCAACCAGTACTTTCCCGCCATGTCGTTCTTAAGTATATTGCAAAATATGCTTCAAAAGCTGAGCAACGTTCAGAAACATATCACCAAATGCTATCCAGAGTTTCAAGAGATGCAGATGCAGATTCTCCAGCACATATCACGATCCGTAAAATGCTCACATAAAGCATTGTTGAACATGACATAAGCGCAAAAGAAACATGCCACATGCTGCAAAAAATGCCACTTGTTATGTGCAGCTGTCCATTCGTATCATTAAATGTTGGAAAAAATATTCTGAGATGTGTCGTTGAAAGTGACGCCAATGCACAACAAACAACTGCTTTCTTGGATGCATATAAAGTTCATTGATAATTCAAGGAACGGTTGGCACAGGAAAATCATTTCTGATAAATAAAATCTGGAATTCATTCACAGCATCAACCATATCTCCCTCTCCTCTACTTGTGCTCGCCCCTACCGGTGTTTCAGCATTCAACATCTCTGCATCCACAATCCACGCAGCCATGCGTATTCCAATCAAAGAACTAAAACCCCTTGAAGGTAGTGCATTATCATCTTTTCAAGAATCGCTGAAACATATAGAATATGTTCTTATTGATGAAATGAGTTTCATCGGGCCAAAGTTGCTAAGAAAAATTGACAGTAGGCTCCACGAAGCTTTCCCACACTCAAGAACATCTGAATTTGGGAACAGATTAGTCATCCTCCTCGGTGACCTCGGGCAATTACCGCCGGTTTTGGACAGTCCTCTTTACGCAAGTAATTCCTACGGAGAAACCCTTTGGAAGGGATTTTAATCTTCCATTACATTACGAACAATATTTCGGCAACAAGGAACAACCAATGCACAGGTTTCATTCCAGAATTTACTACTTCACATGCGAGATTTGACCCTTCTAATTGAGGATTGGGAACTCTTGATGTCTCGAACAGACACACACCTAACTCAACAAGAGCTCAACATTTTTAAGGATGCACCACATTTGTTTGCAAAAAATGATCAAGTGGCATGCCACAACCTACAGATGTTGAAGGCATTGAACGTTCCGATCGCCCAATCCATTGCTGAAAGTAACAAGTGGACTGGACCAGGAAATCCTGATGATGATCAGTTGCAACACAACGTTCTATTATGCAAACAACAAAAAATCATACTTATTGCAAATCTATGGGTTGATGCAGGCCTCATGAATGGTGCCACAGGAACAATCACAGACATTGTCTACGACGCATCAATACAACCACCAACATTACCTTTATTTGTTGTTATAAAATTTGATAGATACAATGGCCCATGTTGGGATCCCTCCAACCCCTTACATATTCCCATACCCCCTATTTCCAGAGGGACTCAAAGACAGTTGCCGATTAAAATGGCCTGGGGATTAACTATCCACAAGTCGCAGGGACTTACTTTGCATAGAGCAACCGTTGACATTGGAACCACTGAAAGGTAGGGTCTGACATTCACAGCTTTCTCCAGAGTACCCTCACTTGCAAATCATTGCATTTCACCCACTTTTTCATTCGAGAGATACTCAAATATGGCACACGTACTAGCACTCGAAGCAAGAAGAAAGGAGGAAGCAAGACTACTATCACTCAACCCATCGTAAATACTAGCTTTTGCTTTCATAGCACCTCAAATACTACTATACTCAACATTTCTTCTATCGAAAGTGGCAAGGTCGTTCAAGGGATATCAAATGTAATCAAGTTTATTGAAACAAAAATTTCCCACTAAATGCTACCACTCATGATATAAATACTGCAAACGTATACATGTCTCATTACGTGTACGTATACCTACATTTATTTTTTGTTTGCAAATATGGTATACAACTTTAAAAGTACGAACCTGTAACATAATTAAATGTACACATACAACATTACAATGTAATGTTTCAACTAAATTCCTACACTACAACTATCAATCAAACACATTATCAATTGTATAATAGATGTTTCTCCAACAAAACACCAACTGAAAAACGAATGCACAACTAACAACATCAACTATAAAATTGATTAACTATCGAAAATGATATCACCAGTAATCATGTACGAATTTATAACAAGTTTGAAATGTAGAAACAACCTTCAGATTAAGTGGATCAATAATAACTATACCTCTAAATCAAATAATATATACCATTCGGCGTTCACATCTCATGAAACAAATGCATTGCTAGTTTAATAACACTCTTTCCGTTCTCTACCTTTAAAATTATGTTGTTACTCTATAATTATGTATTAAGGCACAAGGAACAAAATTCATTCTTCGAAATATAATTGATTTGTTTTTTCTTGAACCTATGCTCGATTAAGGAAGCTTTTGAAATGTTCAAAATTGCACAGCTACTTCTGGAGTAAAATATTCTTGAACTATAATATTACGTCATATGCAATTTTATATAATTATTCTTATTCTAAAATTGAAATTAACTCATACAAATATGTTTAATATATACATTTAAAACGTGTTCATAAACATCAATTTCAACATTCTTTTCTTGAATTTGATAAATATTATATTGATTAATAATTTAATAACATTTTTTTCATAATTTTTTACTTGTATGACAAAATAATAAACACAGAAAAAATATTCTGAACTCTACAAAAAATCGTGGTCTTCATAATAATTAGAATATTTTTTCTATTATAATCCCCTATCTTTGGAATTCCCATTGAAGAACGTGGGATATGGCTGCGATGATGGTTCATACTACTGTAATTTGTTCATATGACAACCCAATGAAGGCCTAAAAAATTGTGTGACAACAAGGATTTGACATTGATAGAAAAATCCAAGAAGGCAAGCACCAAAGAAAGCTACAGAAGTTGAATGTGAGAAAGTCCAATACCATGATACATTTAGGTTAGGACTATATGATACACTCTTCTCAGTTTGGTACAACCTTGTCTAGGTGGATTTAAAATCACATTCCCAAATTTAACGGTGATTCAATTTTAGATCACTTGTTTCTTGCAGTATACAATCCCAATATTCCCAGTGGTCATCTGTAATTGGCTAAGTGCCTCTATACATATGTTTCATGCTTTCAATTCCATGTTATGTTCATTTGTATATCTATATTCTTTCTATATGATTTGAGTTACAAATCTAAGTTAGTATTTTGTTGTAATATCTTTCTAAGACCTGTAATCAACTATAATCAAATCTAAACCTAACTAAATTGACCTCATATTTTTGGATATTTCCTTGGAAGTGTTGGCATATCTTATGTGAGTCTATAGCCCATCTTTGAATCTGGAACAAAAATTCCATTCAAAACAAAATCTAAGTCTTCAATTAAGTATTTTATGAAATATAATTATCTCCTCTTAGGAGATATGAATCTAGAAGAGAGAAATTAGGAACATTTTTCATTTTGCAGAAACCAAACTAAAATATGGGAGATGTGATATTGGTGCCTTATGACACAAAAAAAAATCACTTATTATTTCAATATACTAAACCTCTTTATATGTGTACTAATATAAGATTTGGTACTTGAAAGAAGCTCATTATTTAAATATATGTTGTCATACATGAGAGAGATGTTTCCACATATGCGATAATAATGATATGTGGTACGTAGAAATTACATGAAAGGGATCCATCTTATTAATGAAACGCACTTAGAGGATATCTTTGTAAACGATAAAGAAGCCCTACTATATTCAAATTTTCCATATTGCTTCTAAAACATTCATAGGGACAATGGCTCAAACACCATTTTATTTATTAAGGGTAAAAATAGGGTTGAGGGGTCCCTACCCCATTACAATGAGTAGAAATGGAGACATAAAACATATTGATGAGGAACACATAGGGCTTCCTCTTCCAGTGGCAAAAATAAACAACAAAAGAAGGTCAAAATAACATCAATAATAAACACAATAGATTCACTAGCCATGAGGATTTTTCCCATGGGATCTGAGATGCATCTTAAGGGATTCATTTACATTCCCTTTATTTCTTTTGCTCACAATAGACCAAATGTCACCAGTTTTTGGATTAACATTTTCATTTGTGTGAACCGGAATTCAAATTTCAATATTTTTCCATCCACCTGATTAAGGAGCAATGAGGAAGGAGGAAGGGACAAAGCCCCAACTATGCAAGGAAAAGGATTCTTCTCTACAGGGGTAGAAGAAGGGGTGACCATCTCTTGTACAGGAGCCACCACTTCCTCAAACGCGCAACCAACATCTGACTCGGAATCTGAGTGACTGTAGACAACCAAATGACTAGAAGATCAACATTCTTCCACCATGAAGTTCGATTATTAGTATTTTTCTTCCCAAACTTGCAGTCCACCGCTAAATGGCCAAGGGAAAATCAAGTCCAACATCTGAAGGGAAAGCCTTCATAGTCAATGTTTTGAGTCCAGATATTATCCTCAACTTGAAGATCAAAAAAAGTAGGGAAATCCATTAAAATGTTCATATCGACCAAGATGTGAGCATATTTAGTATACTCATATAAGGTCATCTTTGTATCAATAGCCAGTGTTTTGCCTAAAGAATCCCCAATAGAGGTTAAGTATTTCTGTCCCCAAAACTAGAGGGGAAGATATGGAAAACAGATCCAAATAGGTCTAATTAGGAAAGTCTCAGTAACAAGGTTGAAAAGAGGGAACCATGGCTTCATAAGCAAAAAATGGTTTTGATAATCACACAATCTATCGAGAATCACATCTCTATCAGCGGGTAACATCAAATACAACTACGAAGAAGCCCATCATTGTGGGGTAGATGCCAAATTTAGCTTCCATAAGTGGCTTCCAGGAAGAGGAGATCCAATCATGGAGAGTCGGAAGGCCCAGGCATATATTTTTGAATCTACTGATGATTCCATTCTCCTTGAAAAATGTCTCAGATTTCAATACCTTTACACCACAATGAATAGTGGGAGATGACTTTGCATGGTTCATTAGGCAGAGCAAGGGCATGAGCTTTAGTGTTTACCTCAAGAAAACTTTTGTAGCTACCTTGATATGCAACCGAATCACCTCCATTAGTAGCAATTTTCACCTGACCCACAAGAGCAGAGGCAAGGCCAAGAATAGGGGAAGTGACTCCCTTGTCCCTTGTTGAAGCAAAACCGTGATCCCAGTAGAGTCGAAGTCCATCTGAAACATCAGAAAGGAGCCCAAGGTTGGAGCCTGGGTCCTGATTTACACCGGGCACATTCACCACTATTGAAATCATCTTCACACCAATAATGGGTCCTTCCGTGTCTGAGCAAAAACCTATAGGAATTCCCACTTGATCCTCATAAACGAAACCATTACAGCCACCACTGCCATTAGAGCCACCCCAGACATTAGCACCAGAATTAGGTTTAGGGTTCTGCGATATGCCTGGAGAGTGCTCCATCAAACACCATTTTTGTATCTATGGTAGGAGTTAGATTTATTTGATCAATTGTGACAACATGACCTATAAGCATGAACTAGATACATCATCATATATACTTAATGTTTGTATGAGATGAAAAAATATCATGAATGTACTTTTCTATCAATTTTTGTTGTTTATGTTTTTACTTGCACAATGATTTAGTAGAATTACAACCTTTAGATTAACACAAAAAATTGTAAACTCTAAAGTAGCATGGAAAAAAAAAACCCCTCCAATTTGGAAAAACATGATTTTAGGTAATTTTTCTAATGCAAGGGAACCTTTGTGCTCATGGATGCAAATTTTATTCCCATTTTGATTTCTGAAATTAAAACAAAAAACATGGAGTTTTCTATTGTATATTTTATTTCAAGCCCTTATGTAATTTTGTTTTAGGTTAGCATCATTTACATCTCATGAAAAGTGTATTTCACAACAGTTTAAAATTATTAAAACTCCAAAAAAAATTCAATTAGGTTTTCTATGTGGAAAAATTACCTCCTCTTAAGAGATGTTAATCTGGAAGAAAGAGCTAAGGACAAATTTCCATTATGCCGAAACTTAACCAAAATTATGGGAGATGGATTAGTGCCTTATCAGTCAAAAACATTTTCTCTTTCTATATATTATTAGGTCAATCTACCAAAATTGTGTGTATGTGCATGCACGTGCACCATTTCGATATAGAAATTGGTATGCCAAAAGAAGCTCATCCTCTTAGTATATGAGTTCATACATGAGAGAGACATTAAAATGCACTTGAGAGAAGAATTGTATGTGGTATGTAGATAGTACGTGAAAGGAATGTGTTCAATTAATGAAATCTTATTAAAGGGATATTTTTTTATGCTAGAAAAAAGTCTTGATATACTCATATTTTCCTAATCATAGGACAATCGCATCAGATGGGAAATGGAGGGAATATGAATGAGTTCATTGTCCTTATTAATCCCATGATAATGTGTAAGGATGATGCTACATATTTCATTATTACAACTATGTTAGAAATTAGATATAGTAGTTCAAGCATGAAAAGATGACCTATAAGCATCAACCAAAGGAGTTGTATATACAAAACACAATGATAAGATTAAAGATATCTTGAGTGTGTTTTTTTTTTAGTGTTTATTGTTTTCTATTTTTGTTTGTAAAATGGTTTTTGAAAATTTATGGAATCTTGTATATTAACACAAAATTATGCAAAATATAATTCAATATGGAATAATAAATCTCCTCTGCCCTCCCCAGGTTGAGAAAAAATTGACTTTATGAAAACAATTACTTTAAGGTGATTGTTCCTTTATACTCACAACCACAACCATTAAACCCCTTTTAAACGATGAAATGTATGGAAAAAACATGGATTTTTATTTATTATTATATTAGGCCATGACTACTATCCCCACCCACAACCCCAACCAACTGTCATCTACCCACCTCTCTCCTCCCTATGCAGATTAAATAATTTTAAAGGGGAAAAAATATACCTTTTTTGTAAAATTTTATTTCATCACCTTTTGTGTACTATCTCTATATCTCTTTTAAAACAATTTGATGAAATTTATATAGAGCATGGGTATAAAAACCTCACATATTGTCTTGTCAGTTATTTGGTTGTGTCGTATTACCTTATTGTTCAACTAGTGATCTCTAGGTATATTAGGAGATTTATCTTTTTAAGGTTTTAAATATGGTAACTCCCAACCTTTTGTTTTCCAGGTTCTTACACATCCATAGCTATCCAATATTTCAAACAATATTTGTTATAAGCTACATGTGTTTGGTTATATTTAAGAAACAATAGCTTAAGATTTTATTTTAAAAATAAAACAAAACTTACATATGCCTCAAATCGCATATTATGGAAATGCTTTAGAAGTTTGTGTTTGTGAAATGTGTGTACGATCGGTGATTTATATTTTCATGTTTAACCATATTTGTAAACATCTAGCTAGGGTGGATCAATTTTGGATTTACCAATTTAATCTCATGATGATGGGTGTGTAGATATGCTAATATAGAGTAATAATCCTATGTTGGAGTCGAGTTGATATTTGTGGAGATTGAGAAAGAATTGATGATTTAACTAACAAGTTGTAGGTTCTTGTTTGAATGTAGATCAATATGCTCGAATGGGTCTCATGGATTATGTTATTGTTGTATATATTTCCCCTAGGTAGATATAGACAAGCAGGAGATTCTAGAAATCAAAGAAGCTCAAATCCCTGTCATTTATCCCCAAGGCGCACCTTCAAGTGGCGCACGACAATGGATGTCGACAGGGCAAACGATGCGCCCAAGGCGCACATAAGTAGCGCACGACAATGGATGTCGCCAGGGTAAACGGTGCACCCAAGGCGCACAGAAGTGGCACAAGACAATGGATGTCGACAGGGAAAATGGTGCGCCCAAGGCACACAG
The DNA here is from genome assembly GCA_019776745.2 of Taxus chinensis. Classification (NCBI taxonomy): domain Eukaryota; kingdom Viridiplantae; phylum Streptophyta; class Pinopsida; order Cupressales; family Taxaceae; genus Taxus; species Taxus chinensis. The sequence continues at coordinate 662,889,037 of CM034146.1, forward strand.
AAGTGGCGCACGACAATAGATGTCGACAGGGCAAACGGTGCGCCCAAGGCGCACAGAAGTGGTTCACGACAATGGATGTCGACAGGACAAACGGTGTGCCCAAGGCGCACAGAAGTGGCGCACGACAATGGATGTCGACAGGGCAAACGGTGCGCCCAAGGCACACAGAAGTGGCGCATGAAAATGGATGTTGACAGGGCAAACGGTGCACCGAAGGCGCACAGAAGTGGCGCACGACAATGGATGTCGACAGGGAAAACGGTGCGCCCAAGGCGCACAGAAGTGGCACACGACATGGAGTGTCGACAGGGAAAATGGTACGCCCAAGGCACATAGAAGAGGATGTCGACACACACATGGATGCGCCCTTGGCGCACCTTCATGAGGCGTAACATTTTGAGAGCTGACAGGAATTAGACCCTGGCGCATATATTCAGATGGCCATAACTTTTGACTGGGAGCTCGGATTCATGCAAGGTTGGACTTTTTGGAAAGCTTATGAGGTCCTCTGTCCAACTACACCTGGATTTCTTTAATTGGGTGAGAAAAAATTCTTAAAAATGCAAAATACAGTTCGCCACTTTTGGGTTTGCTAGGGTTCTCACCTACCATCATTATGAGATGAGTTAAGTGCATTCTGGAGGTGGTTGGGGCAGATTTCGAATTTCTCTCTCTTTTCTCTCTCATTCTTCCTATAAATTGTAAGGAGGGGGATTTTTCTAAATGTTGGACATTTCTGTTTTGCCCCTCCCTTCTTCTCTTTGGCAGGTGAACTTGTGGAGTTAAAACCTCCCATTCGAAACTGTAATGCAACCTTGTTTATTTGGCATTTTGCAGTGTGTTGTATCAATCTTTGGAGAAAATTAATGCATGTCTGTGGATGATTCTCAACCCTCTCTGTATTCATTTGCATCCCCTTGATATTTCATTGTGAACCTGGCTATCTGTTCATGATCTTGCATTGCATTTTAATGATCTGTGTTTACTGGCAGGACATATGTTCTTCATTCCTCAGTGCATCACCTCTGTTAGTTTAGGTTTTATTTTTATGCATTTTCTTACCCTGTCTCCTTGGCAAGTTAGATTAGGTTTTTAGTAAACCCTCTGCATTTTCTACGTGTGCATCTGAACAGAGGAATAGGAACTGGCCTTCATCTGGAGAGCATTTCTGATTTCGCAAGGTCCCACACTTGGGAAAAGCTCCATGTTATGCAATCGTACTGAGAGTCTCAACCCATCGTGTTGCAGAGTCCTAGGGGTGCTGCAATTCGACATCAACAGTTATAAAATAAAAAGATCATGTATATTTGTTCTATGGAGAGCTTTGTTTGATGATTTAGGATGTGCTTAGTGGAGATCAATGTTCGAGAGAGTAAAATAATGAGTTCGATCTTGTTCTAGTGACTTGAAAAAGGAAATCAAGATTGTTGAACTTAATATTTCCTAAATAAGGATTGGTTATCACATATATGTAAGGACAATAAATAAATCATAAGGTTAGGATCGTGTAGGGTAGTGAGCTATAACTTTCAATTTGATGCAAAGTGAAACCAAGCTCACCTGTACAACATAATGCGACTAGATTTCCCATCATAAAAAAATCACCAAATCACCTTCATAACTCTTCTAGGATATTAAGGAGATATTTAAGAGCTTGGGGATCTGTACAAGCATAAAAGTAAGTTAATTTCATGTATTTGGGTTTTCATACCTATAGAGGTACTGTGGAAGGATGATTTCGAGGATCTCTATAAGGAATATGCGCCCCAATCTAGTTGAATAAAGGGAGACATTCAAGAGAAGGTATCTATAATGAGTGTAAAGACATTATAATTTCACAACTCCAAAATATATTTGTACCATTTGAAATTTGAACACCAAAAATATTATATATGAAATCTAAACAAAAAATGAAATTTAATGCAATTGTAGGATAATGAGTGGTATGTAAGGAGACAATAGCTTAATCATGGAGATTCTATCGAGATATAGAAGAGAATATTAAGGTAGATAAAATTTTATTTGATTCAGGGTCCTAATATCTTATAGAGATATATAGGATGAATCATATGTATACAAGAAAACCTCAAGAGCTTATTTAAGACCCGTTCCTTAAAATTAAACCACAAATCTATAATAGCTACAAAATCATATATATTCCTACAAGTTTTTAAAAAAAAGTTAATTTTGGGGGTGGAGACCGTGTTCCTCCTCCACAAACTATTTTCAAAAACCATTGAAAATTGTTTCTCTCCTCTCTCCCCTAATAATATGCTTATACTTTAGATATGATACCAAATGATAAAAACAAGAAATCAAGACGTGAGAGTTAACTTGTCATCGGATAAATAAAATAAATTTCCAATCTACATAAGAATCAATAATCTTAGTAAATTGAGTTAGAACAGGTGATTAGCTGCGATCAAACTTCAGAAATGGACGAGTTAACAAGATAAATGAAATAGTAATTGTTAGCGGAAAATAACAGCACCCCCGAATGGCCTCAGATCTGAGTGGGGCATTCAGTGTGATTTCAAAACATTGGACCAACTCTTAAGCTATGGGACTTTTAGACCTGAGATGGACTTTTGGACTTTGGGAAAAGAGAGCAAGTGTCGACATTTCCCAACTCTGGTAGAATTTTTAGACTTTTCTCCTTTTTGTTGAAAAGTAGTAAGGGATCAAAACGATCCGTGCCTCCGCCGACGCCCAAGGTGCCACGTGTGAGTTAACCATTACTCGTGGGTCAGCGGGCCGATAGGAGAACTTAGAAAAACTTTCCAAATAAAATTTTTAAAGCTCTAATTTTTTAAGGGATCTACCCGTCCATTGACGGCTCATAATGCCACCTGGTAGCCCCTGATTGGTTGTGGGCCGGTGGGGCCACAGAGAAAACTTATAAAATTTTCTAAATTTTAATTTTGAAAAAATTAAGGTTTAAACAAGTTTTGCGCCTCTTCCATTGCCTCATGAGGCCATGTAGCAGCATCTAGTTGGCTGTGGGAGGGCGGGGGCAGCGAGAAAAATTAGGAAAATTTTCCCAAAAAATTTCTTTTTAACTTAGGTGATATTTGATGAAAGAAAGGCTTGCGGGTTAGCGGAGTGGCGGGGAAATTCGTGCCTTTGGCATTTTTTGTCCAAAAAGGTGTTAAGGGAAAATTCAGGCTTGGGGGTCTGCCAAGGAAAATTTTATTCATTTAAAATTTGACAGTTAGATTATTTTTAGCCCGAAATGAAGTAAAAACTTCAGATGGCCATGAATTTTGATTGGGAACTCAGTTTTTAGCAAACGAGGACTTTCTGGAAAAATCTCAATCTCCTCTTTGCACAAAAATCTTAGGAATTTGATTTTGATAAATTTTAAATGGTAAATCTTGAGAAAACGCCTTTCTGTCACTTAGAAAGTGAACTAGTATTTTTAACTTATCAGTTTTGTTCAAATTTATTGTTAATTATTTTTCCACTTGCCAAATAGGCATGGAGGATTTTACTTGGAATATTTTAGGATAGATTTGAAGGTTAAGTTTACTTGATTGATTTGCATTCAAAATTTATCAATTTTATACCATAAGAAGTCTACAATTTTGCCTTTTCCCGATTTGAAAGGTTCTATAAAATTTTCATAAGTATTTTGGTATGTTTGGGTTCATCTTGACGTTACAAAAAAATTGATATTTCATTTTGTCTTATTGATGTTGCAGGGTCGATCTGTGCATTTTGATAAAACATTTTCCAGTTTTGAAAACATCTAACAAAGATCTAATTCGAAAGGATCTATTTTCCATTTATCATCTTCTAAGTATTAGAAATCATTCCGGATCCAATATAACTCATTAAGTTGATTCGAATCAACGTATTCATATGCCAAATTACAATTTTGATTTTTAAAACTTTCATTTCTAAAGAACAAAGCATTATGACATTTCTTGATATGTATTCACTTTTTCATCTTTCCAACAGAGATTTAAAATTACATTCAACAATTAGATTTCCAATGAAAGTAATATCATTTGAATAAAGTAACCACTTCTATTTATATAGATTAAATACAACTTTACAATCATAACTCTTTCTCATTACATTCCTTTTTACAAACAAAATAGAGAGTAAATTTCTTTCACATTCAAAAAGGGATTTTATTTCCAAAAATTACTATCTCTTCAGCACAAAATTTGTTTTAAATTGTCAACCACATCAAGTGGGGAAATGGTTTAGAAAATTAGTTTCGCAAGGGACTGTCAAAACTTTGTCTTCTTCCTCAATTACGATATACAGAATACAATTTCTTCCACATTTAGTCAAAAATAGAGAACAGACTATATCTCTTTCACAATTCAATTTACAACTTTCATAGCCCATACAGACCATATTTCCATCATAGATAATGTAAAATTTCATCCACTTCAAATTGGGAAGGGTTGTAGTAAGTAATAATCTCAACAAGGACTGTCAAATTTTTCTTTTTTTCCGCTGCTCCAGAACAACAACATGAATATCCTCTATTTTTATTTATTTCAATTTTATCACAGCACAACAAGGGGAAGGCAATGCTCTCCACCCAACCAAGACAGCCAATGAAAATGAGAAACCTTCCTTCTTCATTGGCCCCCGAGCCCCAACCATATTGCAATTACAAATTCTTTTCAACACATGGAAACAATAGGCTTCCAAAACACAAAGATAGATTTCTCATTCAAAACACAGTCCCAAAAAAAACTACAGTTTGCCACCATAGAACAAAATAACAAACAACACTTAGGCTTCATCATACAAGCCAAAGGAGAAATAAATTATGGGGTAAGCTGCTTATTCCTCCCAAAGGGAAAATGGGTATCACCACCTGAGAACAAACCACCAAAATATATATAATTTCAAATCCCTGACATGCCCTTATGCCTCCCCCAAGTATCCATTATTCCTCACATTTCCTTATGCCTCCCCAACCTCTTATGGCACCCCATAATGAGAAAAGAAATGTAAGCTATTTCTTTGTAAGGTGGAACCCAAATCCCAACTCCCTCCACACTTATACCTCCCCAAAACACTTATGCCTCTCACAAAATGCCCAATAGTTTTCTCCTACAACATCCCTAGGCCATCTACCCAACCAACCAACAAATAAAACAACACATTCAAACATTCAACCATTCACATATGTATACAAATGAAAGGAGAGTATTTCCAAGAGCTAAGCTCTTACCTCTCCATGATGGAGTTTGTTTCAAGTTCCAACCAGCAAGCTTTCCAATGCAAAATAGCCCAAGATCACCAAAACACAAGTCTGTAAAAATTCTATAACTTTCTCGAAAAGCAAGAGCTCCAAATAGCAAAATAATTTTCCCCAAAAGAAGTATGCAAAATTACAACAACCAAAAGAGTGTAACCCCCAAACAATAAAATGAATTCGAATAAATAAAGAGGGTAGATAAGAGGATGAGGTGGATCGAAGTGGAATACCCCATCACACATCCTCAACTCCAACTTCTAAGTCAACTTCAATATCCAAAGCACAATAAACAAGTAGGTGAATAATATGCAGACATATTACTTACACATTCCAAAACAAGCCCTCACCCCAAAAGACTGAAATTAAACCATATAAGAAAAGTGCAATTAAAGCATACAACTTGACTTACAAAAATACATAATGAAGGCTAGATTTAAACCCTCGAATCATAGGTAAGGTTGGGATGCAAATTTAAGAGGTATGGGACAATTTCAACTTGTCCCACAAGCCTCCAAAATCAGCCTCCAAGGACAAATTCGAATTCCAAAGAAGATGAAGTGTTTCATAGTCCAAATTTTACTTACATATCTCTTACACATCACTTACACATTGCTTACACATATCTTACAACATTTTCTACAAGATTCAACCACTCCAATAATTACTTTCTTATGACTCAAGTTGGTTAAGTTATTTTAACAATATGATTACTCACATTATGTACCACAATTTATTTAAATAAAAAGGGGTGAACACATCACTTAATAAACACATACAAACACCAATAAAAAGGAACCAAATAAATAAATACACATAACCCTTGGTCAAATTTAAAGGTGATCTACCCCCATGTAAATCCCTAACAACAATAAAACACACACACACACACGAACAATACAAGTTGCCGTGGTGACCTTGTTGAATTCATCTAGAGTTCCAATGTGGTTGGTCTCCAATCCCCCAACGTTTGTTGTGATATTTTAACCTGAAAAACAAAATACCTCCTTCGGCCTCATGGCCATATCAGAACATCCAAATGAATATAAATGTATGTTCAAAATTATCAATATATATATATATATATTGATAATTTTGAAAATACATTTATATTCATTTGGATGTTCTGATATGGCCATGAGGCCTCCTAATATATATATCAAAACCATATCTAGAAAATCAACAATATCACCTACAATTTCATCAACAACTATTTCATCATCAATTTTCTTGGTCTACTCAATATATCCAAATATCATATGTCCTAACAACATCAATAAATATATATAACCATGTCCAACACCATGTCAACTTCTATATAAAATGTCTCTAACAATCATCATACATCATATGAGAATCAGAGTCAATCATGGTCCATGATCTAACATCTAACACCATACTAAATCAAAAATATAATAATTTCCATAATATAGTCACCAGTATCATGATCAATATCAAGATGTGTTGAAGGGAAGTAGGCACTATAGGCTACATCCACCAAAGATAGAGATCTGATATATATAATATAACAAGAGATTACAAACCAACTCTTCTACACAAGAGTACATGTATCTCTACAAGAATATTTCCTCCTCCTAGATCTCCAACCGGATCTTTCTAAGCACACTATACCATGCCTCCATACCACCACCTATGTCTCCTCTAGATCTCTAACCAGATCTACCTGAGTCCACTACAACCATGCCTTTGGAACACCACCAGATCTCACATACTTGAAGCTACCATATATCTGCCATTATGCAACCAAGCTCTCATTGTACTATGAATCTATAAACAAGACCTCTAAAAGGGTCTATCAATGCGCAACCATAACCGTGCACCAAGAAATAAGTCTCTCCATCATCACTGCATCAACCTATGTAAACATGAAGAAAAATTCATCTAATTTACTAGATTCCTATGGATCAACAATACATCATGATCTCATGGATCTATAATACAAGATACCACAACAACATGTGGATCTAAAATAATGAGCAATAAAAAAATCTCACAACCTATGGATCTAACAAGAAGAAACACTAAGGTCTTTGCATACTATGTAAGTTATTACATGATACTAAATAATACAAAGGAAATAAAGTAGAATATAATACCATGTTTTCACCAATAGTGTACATGCACTTTCCTTCTATTCAGCTTCTCTCTATGAAATCTCCTTCCTTCATACAATCTATTTTTTCTTTTTCTTCTTCTTCATCCTTTCAACCAAGGATAACTCAATTCTTTTCTTTCCTTATTCCTTATGTTCTAACCCTATTTTTCTAGCTTATATAAGCTTAGAAATATTAGGGCACCTTAGCTATGCATTTACAACCTTTAAATCATATTAAAAAAAAATCTAGATTAAATTCCCGCGAGTTAAATATAAAATTTCATGCACAGGTAATCAGTGTCAGTTACCCTGACCAACATTGGTTACCCTCTGACTGACATCGTTTACCCTAATTGGCATTGGTTACTTAGTAAACCAACAAGGTGTAAATCATGCTAATTTTGAAGCAATTCAGCTACACAATCCTAATAGTATCTCCATGGAGAGCTCATATAACCTAGTAAAAATAGGGACTTTGTTAATATTTTCAAGAATCAATTTGAAGATTTCCACCTAAGCATTCATGAACAGGCCCACATGACCCATGAAGTATGGGTCAATGTGTAATTCATCATCATGAGTTGAGGAGATATAAAATTTTACTTTTAAAAACATGTGGAAGAAGATTTAGCTAGTTGGAAGAGGAAATTATCCATTTATTTTGTAATCAATTGAGAAGATTTAGAGCTTTAGGAAAAAATATGATGAATCTACATATTATAACTCGCTTAAATAGGGTTATAATGGAGGCATCAATGGCCACATATTTGATGCAAAAAACATGGATATCCCTATGCTCTGGAAGGATACCGTGTGTGGCACCCTTCGAAGATGTACAAAACATATTAGTTACAGGGACACCAAAGCTCCCCGAACAGTGCAGGACTGAAACAACGAAATAAAAAACCCCAAAAATCACCAAAAAAAATACAATTACATCTAAGCTTTGTGCCAACATAAGAAAATCTAATTTTTACATTTTAAAGTAATTCAATTCATAAATAAAGAGATGCTTAGGTTATTTTAAAGTATGATAATGAAAAGACCTTCATTTAATATGAAATAGAAAAAATAATTTTTAAACATTACAAGTAAATTAAATTAATTTCTTAAAATAAGATCATATTGGATTCGTAGGATGGCTTCTAGTTAGAGTGTCTGCCTCATTTTCTACAAGTATCACTCCTTGTGAAATGCCTTCCAGCTCGACTCTGAGTTTGAATGGTGAGATGGGGAGTAGTATTGTGGACACGAATTTGGGGACTTGTGAAAAGTTTTTAATTGATACCATGTGGGTGGCGCCTATTGTGAATGCCTCTGTGAATCATTTCCTAGACTATGAATGGTTTGCTGTTGACCGGTTGTACCATGTGGACCATAGGGGATGTGATTCTTTTCAAATTTGAAATTTAAAAAATCAACCCTTGCTTTTCCTCCACTCCTTCCTTAGTGGACCACGTGGACCATAGGGTATGTGATCCCTTGGCTGAAGGTATATGCTCTTGTAACGGTACTTTAGTAGGTCATGTTGGCTTGGATGTGGGAGGGCCCCATAATGATTTTATGTTTTCCACATCCATTTCTTTTGAGGAAGAGGAGGGATGGACTAAGTTCCATCCTAAAAAAGTTTGTATTTCTTGGTCTGATCGTGCCTTGCAGAGTAAATCTCATTCTGATTCCCGAAATGTCTCTTAATGTACTAGTTTGTTGTCATGGTTTGTCGATGGTAGAGACCTCCCAGTTTTTGCATCAAAGTTATATCTTCTCTCCTCTTATAATCGGGGATTTTTTGGTCCCCTAAAAATAAAAAACTTTAACCTTATCTAATAAAAATATTGGATTCGTAGGCATACAAAATAAAGACTATCAAATAGAAAATTATAATTTATTTATTAAAATCATTGGTTATAGGTTACATATCTTTGAGGGACCTTCAAGTTGGCAACCCAAATATCACAGTGGAATAAATTGGAATCCAATATCTTTCGCAATGAGGAATCCAATATTTAATTCAAAACATATAGAAAACCCTACCAAGAACATTTGGAGTGTAATTTTTACCCCCACTCAAATTCACTAAGTACACACAGTCTCAGTGATAAGGAACTTGCTTCCAACTTCCAACTTGAGGTTGTCCCTTGAAAAATCCTTCCTCAATTTATATATCTAATTGATATATATATCATAACCACATATTTTCATGTCATTCATTGAGAGTCCTTGTACTTATTTATTACATGTGAAAGGGTCTCACCCCTTGACACATCCTTTCATTACATGATTACATTAATTTCAAACCTATGTTATTGGATTTTGAAACTTAGTTATTTCACTAATATTATTGGATTTATTTACACATTTATTTTGTGATGCAGGAGTATATATTCCAAGACCAAGTAAGTGATCTTAAAAGGAGTAAAAGAGGACATTTTCATGTTTTCAAGTGGTCTTTCAGGTCAAGACATCCATTTAGTTCATTTGGATAAGGGTTTCCCATTTTCTAGCCAGAATGGACTATATTAATATTTGAATTACATAAGGAATTTTGGATACCTCAAACATCAATATGAAAGGAGTAAAGAAATTCTAATGACCTTGAAGGTCTCATGGAACCTATTTCTATTCTGTTATATTGTAAACCCACCTTGACATGTTGTCAAAGGTGAAAGAGTGCTTGCAAAAGAGTATAGGGGTAATTTTTACTTGGTAAAGGAAGATTACAAGCTAAATAAGGGCCTTAGAGCCATGTCATCATGTGGGAGTGTCAATATAAGAGCTAATAGGTAGGATAAAGTGATATTTATCTCTATTCCATTATTAGATGATGGTTGAATCTTTATAGAGATGTCTAAGTGCATCTAGGAGCTCATATAGGAGTGCTCCAAATAGGAAAACTTGGTCTTAATATAGATATTTGAGCTCAAACAACTAAAGAAGGGTGTATTCGATGTAATAGAGGATGTATGAAGTCCAATAATATGAATGTAACCTTGTTTTACTTGGGTTTTGGTGTGTATTTTTTGCATGTACAGAGAACTGTGATGTATGTTTGTGACATGACAGTAAGATTAAAAATAACATTTAGCCATAATGAAATATTTTCACCATTGTGAGCACTATTAAACTTGAGGAAGGCCATTACAAGGTAAACCAAATTTATTCTAAGTCTTGATAACGAAAATTGATGGTTTGGACGATAAGTTTGTACCCTTGGTCTCTAACTAGGGAAAAGCCTATCTCGAATTCTAACCATCAAAATATGATGAAAATTTTGGATTATCTCGATCGAAATGAGTGTTAGAGGTTTGCAAAGTTTCATTTCATAACTCACACGTGGGAATGATAAAGGCATATCATTGCAAATATACTATCACAAGGGTTGGTAAAGGAGGTTTTTGGTTGCATGAAGGACTAAATCTTCAAGTCAGAACTTGAAATTCAATAAATATCATGTTAATGATACCTCAGAAGTGGTTAAAGTAATAGTGAGTCAAAATAATCACTCCAAATACCTATTGTTATAACAGGAGGCCTAAAAGAGACCTAATTTGTACAAGTGTAGTCCAAAAGAGGTACATTTTTGTAAAAGGGAACAATAGATGAAATTTAGCCATGAATTATAACTTCATAAAGGTTCTCAAGAGAAATTATTTTTTTTGTAAGGTTGTTTTGGACCAATTTGAGATCTAACTTAGTTTGTATAGTTGGAATGCTACAAAGAAACTATGCCTAATTGGTATAAGGGTGATGAAAGCAATGTTCAAAGTTGGAATGAAGGGTGTATTCCCCATGTACAAGCTAGATGCAAGTGTTCTAAGCCTATAAACAAGAAATTAGAATCCTAAATTAGGTTTGGATTGTTTTGGCCTTGTAGGCCAAGAGGTTGGTGTCTAGTAGAGAAAGGGGATAGTAAGTAAAGTATGAATGAAGGTGTTTTTTCTGAAGAGGGACTGATTTATATCATGCAAGAGAATGATCCAAGGGTTTACTAACTAAACAAGAGTAGGGGAACCTAGATGAAGAAGATCATTAAAGGTATGAATGTCATTGTTTCCCTCATACATGCTTGGATAGGATGGATAATTTTGTATGTCTATGCAATATACCTTCTTTGACTAATATGCAATCATCAAAAGGATATAATGGAGATCCTCAGGTGAGGAGCAAGTGATGAAAATATAAATCATTCTAGTAGAAAATATTAGAGATGAAGAAAGTAATACATGATTTAAGGTTTATACAAATAGAGAGAGTTAAAAATAGTAGATCCCTTACACCATTAGTGGTATCAGAGAAGGTTTTCTCTTATTAGAAACACCATATTGTAGATATTGAGAGCATATGAGATTTTTTTGTTGATTATGATAAACTAAAATTGATTGTTGACACTATGGCCAAAGAAGAGAGACCATTACTACTGGGAATTATGGATTTGATTGAGGGATAATTCAAGAATAAGATGAATGACTTGATTAATATTCAGAGGGATGTGAAGCTTTAAATCATAAACCTAGAGAAAAGTATGAAAATTATGGAATAAATATGATCAAGTATAGAGAAATCAACTAATGGAGATGATGATCACAACCATGGAGAATCATTGTTGCTAAGGAGAGACCTTCCACATCAACAAGCCAAACCTCAGGAGCTAGTATGCAAGAGAAGCCTATTAAGGACTAGATTTAAGAGAAGGGGGAAATGTTATTATTAATAATGGTAGCATAGATAATATTGTCTCAGAGGAAATGGTTAGAAAATTAGGATTAAGAATATTAGTTCACCCTACACGCTATAGAGTTGCATAGGTTCAGAATGATCATCAAATCCTTATAAATGAGAAATGTAGATTTCCTTTCAAAATTGGGAGTTTGGATGACGACGATTCATGTGATTTTATGCCAATGGAAGTGTGTGACTTTATTTTAGGGAAAACATGGCAATATGACATAAGCGTAGTGTATAATGGTAGAGTAAATAAATGTTTTATAATGAAAGATGGAATAGAACATGTTTTGGTGCCTTTGATGGATCAATATGTAGGTACTGAAAGGATAAACATGGTGGTTGGACTCAAGAATTTTATTGATAAGACAAAAAAATCAGCTCTTATCACTTGTGAAGGAATAAGAAAGAATGAGTAAGCCATTGGGAGAAGGAGAATGCAAGAATAATGCTGTCAAGGAAGAGCAACAATTAAGAACCATTGAAAAGGATCATGAAATGTAAATGGAACCCTAAAAGAGGTTGAGAGAGAACATGAAGTTCTCAAGGAAAGATAGGAATGACCAAGAAGGTGACTTGAGTCACCAAAGTAAGTGTGACAATAACAAGTAGATGTATAGCCTTGAAGAAGAAGAGAGGATTTGGAAGATAGTCCTTGAATATATTATGAAAGATCATGAAAAATGGATGCAAGAGAAGACACAAGAGAGTGCCATGAAAATAATGGAAGCAAACAAGTCATTTGAAGACAAAGATAGATAAGATAAAGGACATTCAATCCTTGTGAGAAGAGTAGACCAAGAGAGAAGAGACAAATTAACAAGAGGAAATGAGGAGAAATTCAAAGAGATGACGAATGACCTTCAAGAAGAACAACAATGTATTAATAAAACCATCATAAGAAATGAATAACATCAAAGGAAATTTAAGAAACATGGCTTACCAACAAGCCTAGAAGAGAATGCAAATCGAAAAAAAAGGGAAGGCATGCATGATAGCAATAAAAGAATGCAAAGGAGCTCTGATTTTTAAATCTAACTTTGTGTTAGCATATGTGACTACAGGTTTTAGAAATAGAGTAATAAGGGTGAATGTGAATGATAAAAGACTAAGAAAATGCAGTGAAGGAAAGGGCAATGTAATGGTTCTAGAAACTACCAAAGGTTGTGAAACACCATCACTAAAGGTTCAAGCATGTAAGTGTAGGATCAAGTACAGTCCAGACACTATGGTATACAAAAAGGAAGACATGAAGAAACTACTCAATGAACAAATAAAGATAATTAGGTCAAGAACATGGAATTTCAGTCAAGAAGGCTAGAAGTGTAGTGCATACTTCCCTTTGACACCTTTTTGATGTTAATCATGATACTGCTAATTATATTATGGACTTGATTATGGACCTTATTATAGTATGATGATAGATGTTAGATCATGGATTATTGTTGACTTGATTTAGTAATGATGCATGATGATTATTAGAGGAATTTGGATATTGATGATGATATACTATTTGACATGGTTATATTATGGATGTTGTTCGGACATGTGATATTTGAATATTGTGAGTAGACCTAGAAATGAAAATTATTGGATGATGATATAGTTGTTGATAAAACTGTAAATGTTATTGTTAGATTACTTTGATGTTGTTGTGATTTGTATATCTAAATGATTTTGGGGGTTATATTAATATTTTTTTAGATGTTCTGATATGGCCACGAGGCCGAAGGAGGTATTTTTGTTTTGCAGGTTAAAATATCACAACAAACATCGGGGGTTTGGAGACCAACCACATTGAAATTCTAGATGAATTCAACAAGGTCACCATAACAACTTATTTTGCTTGTGTGTGGTTGTTTGGTTAGGGGTACCCATGGGGGGAACCACCTTTAAATGTGACCAAGGGGTTATGTGTATTTATTTATTTGATCCTTTTATTTAATGTTGCATGTGTTTATTTTGTGATGCATTTGCCCCTTTCTTTATTTATTAAATGTTGTATTAATATTGTGGGTAAGCATGTTGTTAATAGTAATTAATTAAAAGATATCATAAGAAAGTAATTAATAGAGTTGTTGGCCTTGAATTAAAGTGTTGTAAGAGATGTGTAAGTTAACTTTTGAGTGTGAAACACTCCACCTTCTTGAAAATTCAAATTTTTCCTTGGAGACTGATTTTGGAGGCTTCTGGGACAAGTTAGACTTGTCACATACCTCTTAAATTTATTTACCAACCATACCTATGGTTGGAGAGTTGAAATTTGACTTTTATAATGCTTTTTGAGAAGGCAATTTGTAGGTTTTAATTATACTTTTCTTACATGATTTAATTTCAGTCCTTTGGGGTGTGGGTTGGATTTGAGTGTGTAAATAAATTGTCATTTTATTCACCCACCTATTTATTATGCATTGGAGAATGAAGTTGACTTTGTTGATTGGGGTTGAGGATGTGTGATGTGGCATCCTACATGGATCCATCTCATCCTCTTCCCTTCCCTCTTCTATAAAATTCAAATTTCTTGCCTTGTTTTGGGTTGCTTCACCTTGGAGATATCATTCTTGGGGGTGAATTCTTTTGCTATTTTAGAGCTCTTTCTTTGAAGAAGTTTTTGGAAGGTTGTTGCATGATTGTGCTTGGATGATTTGGATTGCTTACATTGGGATAAAGCTTGTTGTCTTGGAACTTGGAACAACTCCATCATGGAGAGGTAGGAGCTCGGCTCTTGAAATGCTTCTTTTTTGTTTGTTTATGAAAATGTTAATGTGTGAATGTTTTGGCATGTTTGTGGGCCATTGGGTAGATGGCCTAGGAATGGTGTAAGAGAAGATTATGGGGTTTATTTTGTGGGAGGTACAAGTGTATTTTAGGGAGGTATAAGGGAGGAGGGAGTTGGGATTTGGGTTCCACCTTACAAAGAAATAGCTTGCATTTATTTACTCGTTATGGGGTTCCATAAGAGGTTGGGGAGGAATAATGAAATGTGAGGAATTAGGGGTACTTGGGGGGGCATTAGGAATGTCAGGGTTTTGATATACTATATTTTGGTAGTTTGTAATTCAGGTGGTGATACCCATTTCCCATTTTGGGAGGCATAAGAATCATCCCCCATAGTTTCTTGCTCCTTTGGCTTGCTTGATAAAGCCTTAGTATTGTTTGTCATGTTTTAATGTAGATGTTAACTACATTCTGTTTTGGGACTGTGTTTTATTGTAAAAATATTGCTTGTTTGTTTGTGGAAGCCTGTTGTTGCCATGAGTTGGATCACTCTTTTATTGCATTATGGTTGGGGCTTGGGGGCCAATGAAGAAGGATGGATTCTCATTTTCATTGGATGTCTTGGTTGGGTGGAGAGTGTTTCTTTTCCCCTACTCTTGTTGTGATCACAATTTGGAAGAATGAGAAATACACATGTTGTTGTTCTGGAGCTGAGAAAAAGACAGTTTGACAGCCCCTTATGAAATGAAATATTATTGTAGCCCTTACCTCTTTAAAGTGCATGATCTATATATTCATTGTAATGGAAAGATACTTTGTATTGACAATGAAAGTTGTAATTTGAAATGTAAAAGAGTTATACTCTGTATTTTGTTTTAGGAAAGAATGATATGTATTTTGTATGTTTTATTTTGAAATCAAATGGAAAGGAGGTTGTAAGAGTTTCACTTGAATTAATGGAATTTTTTGCATTGTTCATATGATATTATTTCCATTGGAAATCTATGTTTAACATGCACTATGAAATCCCTGTTTAGAAAGTGGAAAATTGAAACACGTGAGGAGAAAATGTATTATTTTGCCTTGTTTATAATATATGATTTTGGAAAGAATAGAAACTGCATTCTTGTTTTAATAGTTGATTGAGAAAAAAAACTATTAATGACCAACATGGAATGAATTTAATGTTTTATTTCATGGAAAAAGAGATAGTTAATTTGTGTTTTGTAAATGTATACACTTCTTTCAATTCACTGTATACTTTTTAAAATTCCTTTATCAAATGTGTAAATAACCCTTTAAATAGATAAGAGGCAAATGAAATAATCAATTGGACCTAATGAGGCCAAAATGATCCCAAACCAAGCTAAAAACACTTAAGGAATTTCTTAGAAAACTTAGCAAAATTGGGATCAAACCGTGTTACAGTCGTTTTGCTGCCAAGAAATGTAAATGTTCAAACTATAAATCAATCAGGAAAATTAAATCTTGAAATCTTTCTTAAATCAACCTAATAACAATTCTCCATGTCCACTTGACATGTTGAGAGAGGAAGAAGATCAAATTGAACAATTCTCACAAGTTAAAATTTACTAGTTTGCACTGTAAAAGCCTACAGATCATTTTCTTGAAATTTACCCCTTAAAATTTATCAAAATTATAAATTAATGAATCTTGGGTAAAGAGGACATCAAGATATTTCCAAAAATTCCTTGTTCACCCCAAAACTGAGCTCTCTATCAAAAGTTATGGCCTTCTGAAGTTTTTCTTCACTTGGTGTTAAAAAAAATTGGGAAACATTTCCTTGGCAGGCCCGTGGGTCCAAATTATTCCCTTAGAGCTTCAAAAAATTTTGAGAAAATTTTCCAAATTTTTACCACTGCCCTGCCAGCCCGCAGCCAATCAGAGGCTACCATGTGGCACCACGAGGTGTTAGTGGAGGGGTGGATCCCCTTTTAACTTAGCACTTCAAGAATTTTTTGGAATATTTTTCCAAATTTCCCCGCCGCCCCACCAGCCCATAGCTAATCAGAAGCTGCCATGTGGCATTGCAAGGAAACAATGGAGGATCTGGTCCCTTTTTTCTTTTTTTTGTTTCATAAAATTTTAGGAAAATTTATCAAATTTTCCCAGCCGCCTCATCGGCCACAGCCAATTAGAAGCTACCATGTGGCATCGCGAGGTGCCGACGGAGGCGTGGGTGAATGTTACCCTCTTTGCCCTTTGGGGCATTAGAAACATTTTGTCCCCGCTGCCTCACTTTCCCTATGTTGGCTTAGGAGGTGCCACGTGTCCCTTGCAGACTCGCGGGAGTGCACGTGCAAAGTTGGCTTCTCACCCCACACGTGAAATTTTCTAAAATGTTTCTCGCCGCCCCACTTTTCTTATGTGGCTTAGGAGGCGCCACGTGTCCCTTGCGGACTCGCGGGAGCACGAATGTAAAGTTGGATTTTCACCCCACGTAAAAAATGTTTCAAAATGTCTCCCACTGCCCTGCAGACTCACCCTTGGGGTAAATTTTCTCCCCTAGCCCCGCAAGCCTGCTCTTGGGGAAAATTTTCACCCCAAGGCCCGCCGACCCATAACTCGAGAAATATGAGAAGTTAGGAGGACTTCTTTAGATCACTAGAAAGGTGAGGAAATTTCCTATCCAATGGGAATGATTTAGGGAAATTTTGAATGCGTTAATATTGAGAAAAAAACCAAGTTGAATCTTTAAGCCTGTTAGAGAGTGGGTATGGTGTGGAATTACCCTTTGACCCTAATTGAACCTTCTAACCCTAAATTTTGGACCTTGTGACCTCTAACAATTTTGTTTGAAAGATACGTATACTCTTTTGGATTAGAATTGATCTGGAACTTGTTAGTGATAGTTGTTGTCTTGTAGCCTGGTTGTAGACTCTTTTAAACAAAAAAAATTATTCCATAATTTTCCTAACTAATCCTAGGTTGTTCTTGGGTCTCAAGTAGGTTGTTTTAGTGGGAATTACAAGAAGAAGTTTATAAGTCATAAATCAATAAATTAGGTTTGATAAGAAAATAATGAAGCCTAGAAATCAAGCTTACAGTTCAAACATGCATGGAGATGAGGAAGACAATGAGATTTCAGTCAAAAGAAACATTACTATATCAATCACAATGTAGAAGTATTGGTGTGGAGAAAATATGAGATTGTATATGAAGAAATTCAAGCATGTGGTTAGTCTAAAAGAGCCTAAGAAGACTAATTTGAAGTCTAAAATCCTAAGTTTTAAACAAAGTATGCATGAACATGAAAAAAGGACAATTGTAGAGGAAACAAAACTTAATGATGCTCTAATAATGCTTGGGACTGAATTCTTGTATAAAAATGGTGTAAGTGTAATTAAGGAAAGTTTGAGAACTCTAATCCAAGCAAAGAGACTGAGATCAATGCAAGAAGGAGACATCATGAAAATTTAGGTAAGTTTTAAGGACGATTACTTGTTAAAAAATGATGGTTATGGCTAGAGATGGCATTATCTTGGGCCAATAATGTCTCCTTCCACCCAGGTAGAGGACAGACAGATGTTCTGGGCTCCTTATATGCACACGCATAGCAACTAAACTGCAAACTAATGCCTCCAAGGAAGAGGACAGACAGGGATAGAGAGTTAATACCCACGCTACTCTTCCTCCACGCACAACACAACCACACACTCTTCCTCCATGCACAGAAAAGGAAAGACTATTCATGCCAACTAAAAAAAATGAAATCTTGGTCGCTTCCTTCCTTGGTCGCCTCTTCTAGCGCACAACAAACAAAGAAATGCAAAACTGTTCCCAGATCGCTTCGCTCTCTATGAATTCTTCCTCCTGCAGATTCTTCATGCACACAAGCAGAGATCAACGGAGCTCTGATACCAATGATGGCACTCCAACAATGTTTTATTGATTGCTATAAAACATTGTTGGATCCAAGAAGAATTTGATGTGTGTGGACAACAACCAGGGAAGGAAACATTGTTGGATCCTCTCTTAAGCAACCAAAATCTGTAGCGATCGATTCAGACTTTCATTGCTGAGCAAGAGCCATTATTCTTTATTGTGACTGCCATACTGCATGTAGAACCATGTGAAAGACCATCCAAACCCATGTACGTGTAAGCAAAGCCGAAAAATTACAAAAATGTGTGTGCGCATATGTCTCAAATCTCAGATGCAAAAAGCACCACGAGCAATGCATCAAATATTTGGGTATTGAGTGACAACGAAGACACCACTGGACTGTTCTTTTCCTTGGTCAACGAGCTACACAACACTGGGAATATTCTCTTTGACGAGATTGTGTACCAAGGACTGTTGGAGTATTTTTGGTTCGACATTCAATGTCAAGCATGATAGATTCATGTAGAACTTGAACATGGTTATGATGCAGATGATGAACGTGAAGTAGAACGCCCATAGGAGCATCCATGTCTCACTGCACGATCCTATAGAGCCCATCTTCGGGACAGATTCCTTTAGTAAGCATTGTAGACATTTTTGAAAATAAATAAATAAAATACAATTTTTGAGTTTTTGAAAATGCCTACTCCAAAAATATTGCTATCCGATGCCCAACTCTTAAAAGGGCCAAATTTCGCCGCATGGAAAACCAAGATGTGGATGATTCTTTAATTTGAAGATCTTTGGGGGATTGTTTCTGGCAAAGACACCCCTCCCACAGACACTGATTTGTTGGTAAAATATGAAAACGCTGATGCGAAAGCATTAATACTTATCACCCTGAGCCTTTCTGATGAGGTGCAACCTTACATTCGGGAAGCAACCACTTCCTCTTAGGCATGGACCACATTGTGTACCATCTACGAAGCTAAGAATCTGACAAAAAATTTGTATCTTTAGACAAAGCTTCACACGATGAGTATGTATGATGGCGAATCAGTAGAAGCCTTCTTGCGGTGTGTGGCTTAGTTACGTGTAGAACTCTCTGCTCTCGGTGAACCGGTGGATGACAAGTAGCTAGTCCTGCTCACCTTGCGAGCTCTTCCTTCCTGGTTTCAGACACTGATCACCACGTTGACCATCACTCAATAGGAGGTGAGTTTCTCCACCCTAGTGAATTATCTCCAGTAAGAAGAAGTGATGCAAAATGTTCAAGAAGCCTTCGAAGACAAGGCTCTCATCTCAAGGAAAAAGCATAAGCCTTGGAAAGGGCAGTCAGCCCTCTAGAATCAAAAGCAACATCCTTAGTAGCAATCTTTGTAGTGGCCACCACAGCGGCCACCCCAGAAGCAGTAGAACAACAAGGTGGATCGATGGCGCCACATTTTCTCCACGGATACGCACATGACTGCGAATTGTTACTACAATGGTTGCAAATATGGTAACTCTGGTGAAGAGAGTACTTATGGCTAAGGATATTCCAAGAAATCCGGATGGCATGCTCGTAATCAGAGGTAGAAGGGTTACATTGCTACTCAGCAGGATACCACCTCCGATGAAGAGGCTCCAGACACGACTCATTCTGACATTGTTCTAGTCTCACAGACTTCACAACTGTTAGAAGATGTCTGGTTGATTGATTTAGGCACCAGAAAACACATGACTGGCAATAAGAATTTGTTCCATACTCTGAGTGACCGGCCCACTGGAGATCGGATCACCATTGCAGACAATCAAGAGTATATTGCGGTGGGGATTGGTGATGTCATCATTCCTCTTGGAACACGAAGATGTACACTCACAAAGGTGCTATATGTTCCAGGTTTGACCTCAAATATTTTGTCTATGAGTCAACTTCTTAACCATCGAATGTAGGTTGAATTATTTGTTGAGAAAGGGGTTAAGTCCTACATCATTTCCCAGGGAGATTCAGTCATTGCTTAAGAATTTATGAAGGGCCATCTATTTGCACTGGATCCAGTCGCTTCATCTAGCATTGCTCTCTCTACTTCAATGGTAGATTCCACTGAACTATGGCATTTTCGATATGGTCATCTTTCTACCGGGTCTCTACATTAGCTTAATGCCAAGGAAATGGTAAGAAGACTTCCTCCACTCTCCCATTGCTTACCTATTTTCTCAGGATGTCTTGTGCGTAAACAACATAGAGGTCCATTCAAATAGAACTCTTATCATTCTAAAGAGCATCTTCAGGTCGTTCACACTGATCTGTGCAGACCCCTGCCAGCTAGCTTCCAAGGTTTTGAGTACTTTTAGCTCATCATTGATGATTACTCATAGAAAATGTGGGTATATTTCCTTCGGAAGAAGAGTGAGGCACTTGTAAATTTCCAAACCTTCTACCAACAAGCCACCAGGCAGTCTGGGAAGCCTCTTCTTCTCCTCCACTCAGAGTGAGATGGGGAATTTGTGTCAAAGAAGTTCTTAGCATACCTAAAGCAACATGGCAGCAACATCTGAGTGCACCCTACACATCCCAATAGAATGGGATTTCTGAGCACCACAACAGGACTGTCATGGAGATGGCTCGTTGTATGCTCTCGACCGCCAAGTTGGAGGATCAGTTTTGGGCAGAAGTAGTCCAAATAGCAGTGTATCTACTCAACTGGGCACCCATGAAGATCTTGCAGAACAAGACACCGGAAGAGGTATGGACTAGTCGTAAACCTTCTATTCATCATTTGAGATTTTTTGGTTGTACTGCATATATGCATGTTCCAGATAAGAGAAGGAAGAAGATCAATCCAAAGACACTTGCATGTCTTTTCTTGGGGTATAGTACTACCTCAAAGGCATATCAGCTCATGGATCCTGAGACGAAGAAGATCTATGAGAATCGAGATGTGGTATGTGATGAGTCATCCTTTGACTCCCTGCCACACAATGGAGATCCAGTACCGACCTCGTCACATAGATTACTCACACATCCAGATGATGGGTGAGATGATTCTTCTCAGAGAGAAGAAGAGTTGAGTGGAGACTTGTTCGTTGATCTTGGCACTCTGGAAAACACATATTCAGATCAACAGCACCAACATCTGAAATGGGTCCAGAATACTATTAGGGATGCACTCCTGAACTCACTTCCTAGTACTTCTACGAGAGTTAGAACATGAAGTCAAGCTAGACATGAGGTAAAATTTTCACTCATGAGTTCAGTTGTTGAGAGCACCGAACCTGACACTATTCGTGAGGCATTAGACCAACCACAGTGGAAACAGGATATGGATGATGAATATGATTCCCTAATTCAGAATTAGATGTGGGAACTTGTCGATATACCTCCAGGTAAGAAATCCATTGGCTGCAAATGGATTTTCAAAACAAAACATAAGGCAGATGGTTCAATCGAAAAACACAAAGCATGACTTGTTGCAAAGGGTTATACTCAGCAAGAAGGAATTGACTATGACGAGACCTTTGCACCCACTGCGAAGATCAAAACCATCAGAGTTTTCTATGCACTGGCAGCACAAAATGGATGGAAACTTCAACAGATGGATGTCAAGAGTGCTTTTCTAAATGGTGATCTAAAAGAATAAATGTACATGGCCCAACCTGAAGGTTTGTAGACGAGCATCAACCACACAAGGTATGTCATCTGATAAAGTCTCTTTATGGAATCAAACAAGCACCTAGGGCATGGTATATAAAAATTGATGATCACCTATTGCAGCATGGATTCACTTGAAGCCCCTCAGATACAAATTTGTATATCAAGAAGGTAGGAACAAATATTATCATTTTGGTTTTGTACGTAGATGATCTTGTGATCACAGGAAGTTCTGATAATCTTGTAGATGATGTAAAGAATGATCTGAAGAAATCCTTCGACATGACCGATTTGGGGCTACTTCACTACTGTCTTGGCTTAGAGATATGGTAGAAGAAGAATCATATCTTCACCTCCCAGATGAAATATGCCAAGACACTCCTGGAAAAGTATGGAATGTCAGATTGTAAACAAATGTCCACACCTATGGAAAAAGGTTTACAATTATCTAGATTCCAGGATTCACCATAGGTAGATGGCACTCACTATAGGTAGCTTGTGGGAAGTCTCATTTACTTGACTTATACCAGACTAGATCTTTGCTTTACAGTGAGCTATCTCGCCATATTTATAAGGAGATAAAGAAATGTCATTAGATAGCAGCAAAGCATGTGTTGAGATATGTCCGAGGTACAGTTGACTTTGGTCTAGAGTATCAGAAGAACACTCAGTTCTTCTTATAGGGATATACAGACTCGGACTATGCAGGATCCATTAATGACAGGAAATCCACTTCAGGATATGTTTTTCATCTCGGATCTGGACCTATCTCATGGATTAGTAAGAAGTAAACAATTTTTTCTCTCTCATCCACTGAGGCTGAGTACCACGCCACATGAGGAGCTGTGTGTGAAGAAATTTGGTTACATCACATTCTTGTACATATAGGGATTCTTGAAGAGAAACCTCCCATCATTCACTGCGACAATCAAGGTGTGATGAAGCTTGTGAAGAATCATGTTTTCCATGAACGAACAAAGCATATTGAGGTCGAATGTCACTACATTTGTGAACAGGTCTTGAACCACCAACTTTAGCTCCAATACTGCCCTACTGATCTTTAGATTGTAGATATTCTCACCAAGCCTCTCGGCAAAGTGAAGTTCGATTTGTTTAGGGGGTACATTTGTAAGAGCAATGTATTAAGGGGGGGAATGTTAGCACATTATTAACACATTGTTGTTAGTAGTTGTTAGTAAACAGTTATGTAATTGTTTTCCTCCTGTCCTCCCTCTCGCAGCCTATATAATGGCATGCTCTCTGGATTAATTAATATAGCAATCAATAAAACATTGTTGGAGCGCCATCAAACAAGACGATTGAAAATGTTAGTATGGTAAACCAGAGTAGACCAAAACGAAAATGAGTGTTCTCAAGTGCATACTACTGGTTTGAAGAAGATGTGATAATGGAGAACTTAGAATTTCAAGTGAAAAGGTTGATATAACTTTTGCATGAGGATGGGAAAAAAAATAGTAAAGAACAAAATTCTTGAAATCACCCTAAAACATGAAGGATATGTTATGAACTAGGGAAGGTGAATTCCTTCAAGAGGGAAAAATGATTAAATAGTGCTTACCTACAGTCAAGAAGTAATGACACATTCATTGCAAGAACAATTAAGTTAAATGCAAAGGGAGAGAAAGGTTCTTAAGAGGTGAGAAATACTAATAAGTAATAAGGCACAAGAAGGTCCATGCATTGGTGAGAGCAGAGAAAACCTGCTCTAGTGGTATGAGATGAACTTTGAGGAGGCATATGAACTCTCCAGAAATGAAAGGGGATTGGATTTTAGTATAGAGGACTTTCAAATCATTTACAAAGTGAAGCAGTATTATGAAAGATAAAACTGTGGACATGAGAAGAGTAGGGTGATAAAAAAAGTGAGACGGGAACTTAATTTTTGTGATTTAATGCCTAATATTTCCCTAAAAGGTATGATTGCAGGTAAAGATAGAGACTGTAGAGAAGAACTGCGATTCATGGTAGATAAGACTGAAGAAGAACAAGAAACAAGAAATAAGACAAGGTCTATGAAAAGAAGATGCAAATATGATTTCAGCGTGGTGGTTGGGAAGTATAAGGTGCAAGCAAATGGAGAGGCACAATCAAGAAATACAAGAAAAGATTGGGAATCAGGAAGAAAGAAGGGTCCTACATGGCATTCAAGTAGGAGCTCAATTTTTTCTCACAAGGGAAAATTGATGCAAGAGCATAGGTTCAACTTTCAAGACTAAACAAGTGACTTGAAGATGTGGAAAAGAGGAATTTTTCTTATTTTCTAGTGATCTTGTAGGTCAAGACATCCATTCAGGTCATTTGGATAAGAGTTTCCCATTTTCCCGCCAAAATGGGCTAGTTGAAAATTTTAATTTCATAAGGACTTTTGGAGACCTCAAACATCAGTATGAAAGGATTCAAGAAATTATAATGATCTTGAAGCTCTCATGGAACCTATTTATGTTCTTTTATATTTTAAAACCACCTTGACATGTTGTCAAAGGTGAATGAGTGTCGGTAACAGAGAATATGGGGTAAAGGAAGATTATAGGGTAAATAAGGGCCTTAGAGCCATTTCATCATGTGGGGGTGTCAATGTAAGAGTTAATAGGTAGGATAAAGTGATATTTATCATTATTCCATGTTTAGTTGATTGTTGAATCTTTATAGGAATGTTAGAGAGCATATAGGATCAACTCATATAGGAGTGCTCCAAATAGGAAAACTTGGTCTTAATATAGATATTCGAGCTCAAGAAGGGTAAATTAGATAATAAAGGATGTATGAAGTTCAATAATTATAATGTAACCCTTTAATGCATGGGTTTTCTTTTGTATTTTTGCATTTACATAGAACTATGATGTATGTTTTTCGTGGCACAACAAGCTTAAAATTGACAGTTTTCCCTAATGAAATATTTTTACCACTGTGATCACTCATACACTTGAGGATGACCATTACAAGGTAAACCAAATTTATTTGAAGTCTTGATAATGAAAATCGAGGGTTTGGAAGCTAAGTTTGTACCATCATGCTATAATTAGGGAAAGGACTATCTCAAATTATAACCATCCAAATATGATGAAACTTTTGGATCATCTCTATCTAGGTGAGTGTTAGAGGTCTGCCAAGTTTCCTTTCATAACTCACATGTGGGAATGATATAGGCATATAGTTGTAAATTGATTGTCACATGGGTTGGTAAAGGAGGTTTTTGGTTGTATGAAGGACTAAATCTTCAAGTCAAAACTTGAAATTCAATAGAGAACGTATTAATGCCACCTCAAAAGTGGTTAAAGAAACAGTGAGTCAAAATAATCCCTCTAAATATCTACTTTCATGATAGGAGGCCTAAAAGAGACCTAATTTGCACAAGCGCAGTCCAAAGGAGGTGCATTTTTGTACAAAGCAACAATAGATGAAACTTAGCCATGAGTTAGAACTTTATAAAGGGTCTCAGGAGTAATTATTTCTTTGAAAGGTTGTTTTCGACCAATTTGAGATCCAACTCAGTTTGTATGGTTTGAATGTCATAAGGAAACTAGACCTAATGGCTAGAATGGTGATGAAAGCAATGTTCAGAGTTGAAATTAAGGTTCTATTCCCCTGGTACAAGTTAGATGTAATTGTTCTAAGCCTATAAACAAGGAATTAGAAGCCTAAGTTCTGTTTGGAGTGTCTTTACTTTGCAGGCCAAGAGGTTGGTGTTTAGTAGAGAAAGGAGATGGTAAGTAAAGTATGGACCAAGGTGTTTTGTGTGAAGAGGGACTGATTTATATCATGCAAGAGAATGATCTAAGGGTGCATTGACTGAACAAGAGTAGGGGAACCTGAATGAAGAAGATTAAAGGTATGAATGGCATTGTTTCCCTAATATATGCTTGGATAAGGTGGATAATTTTGTATGTGTATGCAATATACCTTCCTTGACTAATATGCAATCATCAAAAGGATTGAATAGAGATCCTCAATTGTGGAGCTGGTAATGGAAAGAGGAAGAATTCTAGTCTAAAAGCTTTGAGATGAAGAAAGTAATGCATAATTTAAGGTTTGTAGAAATAGAGAGTTAAAAACAATAGATCCCTTGCACCATTTTGACTATCATTCTTTTATAAACCTTTATTCCTTTTTAATGCATTTGCTTTCGAGAAAGATAACATAGTCCCAAATATTTCACCCTTCAATATTTCTTGTGATCATTAATATAGGAAGATTTAATCACTTAACACTATAGTCCATTTACTTACATAGGGAAAAAAAAACTCTATTTAAAATAAATATTATTTGTTATTAAAATCTAGAGAATCACGAAGATTCATGTTAAGTTCAAGAACCCAAACAATCCACACAGTCGTGAAGAGTCGAGTCAAGTTCGAGAACCTAAATAAGGTGGAGACTCATAAAGAGTCGAGTCGTGTTCATGAATCCTAATCCCGTACTATCACTAATATTCGTGACATATCGCAGTTTATGTGCCAACATTGACCGAGTATATTGAAATCGAGCACGCTTGAGGATATTGGATTCGAGGTATCCAATCATAATGCAGCATGGAACTCAATAAACTACAAAAAATAACAAGTAAAATCGGATCGTCCATGATGATTTGCCCATTTTACCTTCTCCATTGTCTTTATTCGGAAACTTTACAAATTATAATATTGATTAAAATGTTGTTTAGGTCTAATTGTCCCCCTTTAAAAAAATGTGACCAATTCCATTATGCCATCATAAATTCTATAAATTGAGTGAAGAGACGAGTTTGGAGTACGTAGAAAGTGGGAGCCAGATCCAGAATGTTACACTGCAATTCACTCGTCTAAATAATTTTATTTGTGAGCAAGTCAAATCCTTTTAAAGGGCCATATAGATTTGCAAAATCTTCGGTTTAAGTTATTATTTCTGCTCATATTGCCGTGAGTGGTTTATATTATATCAGGTGAGATTACCTGGTGTGCCTAACTAAGTTGAGGGTACTTCAGTTTTTGTTTAAGCAATTTAACTATGTCAAATGAATGTTTAATATTTATAAGTTTGCCGATGTGACGCAGTTGATATCTGAGACATTTAATCGTCCACGAGGGAAATTGAGGATTATTTATTGTGAAACAACATGAAAATGAAAGAGAATGGTAATAAAAAGGCGCTTAATTGTCCCAGGCCCAGACCTCTGATTGTTTCGAAGAAATCTCCCAACTGTATGAGGAATCCAGTGATTATTTACCTCCGATCTCCTGAGGTAATACACGCGCAACCCAGCGACTTCATGGCTTTGGTGCAGCGTCTTACAGGTTTGTCTTCCTCTTCTTCTTCTTCTTCTGCTTAACCCATGGAAGAATGTAAAACTATAAATACCAGCCCTTCTGTTTTCATTCCTGCTATTCACGATGATGATCATTGTAATGAAATTGGTTTCGAAATGGAAGAGAAACCCTGCCAAATGATCCCACCTGCTTCACCATGTCTACATGATTACCCCTCTCAAGTATTTTTACCGCCGTGGTGGTCTTCCCCAACAGAAGAATTTGAGCTGGACATGCTTTTTAATCCATAGGAAGATTTATTCTCATCAGAGTATTCTAATTCCCAAGCAGTGCTACATGACTTCCCACTCACGGAAACATAATTATAGACATCAGATCACTTGGATGATGTGAAGTACCTTTAAAATGACATTGTTACCAGCTGACGCTCTCATATTATACATTAGAGCGAATTCCAAGATTCTAATTTAAATTTGAAAAATAAAATACATTCTTCAAAATATATGTAACTTGGTTTTCAGCCTCAATTTTTTTTCTTTTTTAAAATAATCAAAGATTAACGCAATACTTTTATGTTTGCTATTTGTTTTTCACTATAATTTTTTTTTATTGATAAATTTTGGATTTTGAAGGAGACAACCAGCTTCAAAATCGCCCCTGTCACAGCGCTTCCGAGGGTTTCCAACCTATCAGAGAAGGGCAGGGCAAAATTTCCCTGTAAAAAAAATTCAAAACCTATAAATCATTTGACAAATTGTAAGTGTAATATTTTCTTCAAATTGTCAAAAGAAGGGTTGTGTGTTAAAATGGTCAACTATTGTCATTTTAATTTGTAAATCCTGATAAAATATTTAGTTGCAAACACAAAATTTGGATGTTGGGCACTGGGAATATCGGATTAAATATAATACAAACATAAGTATATGATTTTTTCAAATTTCCATCCCATATATCAAATCATGTGACAAGTGATGATGTAGATATTTGAAACACGAGTAAAGTCCATTAGATTTCGTCATTATAAACAACTATTTGCATAGCTTAGCGGCTTCTAGGTTCTAACTATAGTGATATTTGGCCATATTTCTCTTGGATTAATCAAAAGGATTAATAATACAATTTTACTAAACAAATTTTTTCTAAAAATGTGATTTTTTTGTGAAAAAATGGACATATTTATAGCTTAGTAGTCGCTAGATAAATTGGTAATACATCAACATGACCATGGTAAATTTTAGAGCTTAGCAGTCGCTAGGTAACTTTGGCTAGATCATCGTGAATTTTAAGATAAAGCAAATTCCATTAGATTTTTTCATTGTAAACAACTCTTTGCATAGCTTAGTGGTTGTTACCCTACAACCATATTGATATTTAGTAATGTTATATATATGAAGGTGAATTTTACAAATATTAATTTCTCACTAATGAAAATTTGAATTAAAAAATTTGGTTATTGGCTTAAATGCTGGGGGGGGGGGGGGGGGGCAAAAGTAATTTGAACCTTTAAAATTTAGGCAAATTAGTCATATCCATATACTTAAAATTTCACAAAATTTTAAAAACTAGAATATTCGTGAATTAATGAAGATTCACCACTAAACTTTTCCCTACGTGAAACCCACAACCTATGAGATGGAAATAGTGGAGAATATCAATTAACCGTGAAGGCTTGAAGTATAAATTATGTAAGCCAAGGATCATATCAATGTCGAGTTAGAGGATCACTACATTGGAACCTATTGGCTTGAGCCTAATGTGAATCAAAGGGATGTTCTTATCATTTAACATGCACATTAAGCAAAGTGAGTTTGAAAAGATAGTGGAAGGTGTGTAATAATGGCATTCATAGAGGTGGCATATAGAAAATCAAAGTTGAGTTTGAGTTAATAGTTTTGGATAGTTTGCTTTTGTTTTTGTTGTCTAAATGCTCAAGCGTCTAGAGGCGCATTAACACACCCTAACACATTTAGACCAGTATAATTGATCTTACTCATTACTTGTGTGCTTAATGTTGTAAGAAACAAACTATTAAGCAACTTTTCAAAGTAAATGAGTTAATTAATAGATGACTTGTTTTAGGTTGAGTTTTAAAATAGCGTTATAATAAAATAGATCCTATGTAGGGGGTATAAGTATTGTTCTTAGATGTAATTGATTTAAAATATTATATTCAACACATAATTAAGTTCTTAGTTTTTATAAAACATTCATTTTAAAAAAAATGAATCTCTCGATTAAAAAATGTTTTTAGTTTTAATAAACATTCATTTTTTTTAAAAAAATCTTTCAATTAAAAAATGTTCTTTATTTTTGTGACGTGGTTACTTAATCTACTCTTGTCATGCGAAGTGCGAAATATTTATAGTACTTTTCATCATCAAAGGGTTAGTCCAATATTTACCCTTCAGAGTGAAATTTAGACTAGCCCTTCAAATTTGATCACTTCAGACAACCATCGTTATATATGAAAAGTCAAATCACATACATCTAGACCCAAACAAAACACCAAAATCTGTTAAAAAATGACTTGACTCCTACCATCCTCATCATTGCAAAGTCAAACAAACCCAAAGGATAGTAACCCCTTAAATAGGAACGCAGGTTTATTTTGAGAGGTACTATTTCCTTGTTCCTAATTTTTTTTTCCTTTTACACACCACTTTCCATTCCTTATCAATAATCTAGTATGTAGTTTTGTGAAAAATCTGAAGAGAAAATTCCAAATTTGGGGAAAATTATGCTATCCTCCCCAACCACTTAAGAATGAGGAAGCAACCGTTCCTGACACTCTATCCCCTCTCCTTCTAAACTATGATCTAAATCTTCAAACCTTGTGTTCTCATGTTCATCTTTAGATCTTTCAACTTAACTAATTGTTTTGCATTAGCAAAAAGATTCTCAGGCATTGATTCTTTTCACCATGATTCCACTTTAGGCCTCTTAGAAAAACTATAATTCATATACAAATGACCAAGTTCATGACACCTATGACAACAAAATGATATACCCTCGTAGTCAATGCTTTGGACCCATACTCTATCCTGCACTTTCAGGTTCATAGTAGCGAGTAAATCACTAGAGGTTTTAATGATTACCTAGATTTTAGCATAAGAAGGATGAGAGAAAATGAGATTATTTGGGTTGGCTAAGATGAAAGGCCCCAGAGAAATCCCTAAAACAATAAAGCTACGCAGATTCCAGAATTGAAATGGCAAATGAGGAAATCTCACCCAAATAGGCCTAGTTTTAAAAGGCTTGGTGAGGGGATTAAAATCCATAAACCAACGTTTAATCAAGAGAAAATAATTTCCCCAAAGCCAAGTATGTATATTGCCACATTTCAAAATATCCTCATTAACATCAACAATTACCATAAAATACCTTTAGCGTAGGGAACGATCGATTTGCATGCTACCCTTGAAAAATGACCTCCACCTCTTATAGATCCATTGGTTGAGTTTGGCTAGAGGAGGAGAAAAACCATTGAATCTACAAATAAGGGCATGATTAGACATGAGCAAAACCTTGTTTTTCACTATGATAGACAAGACTTTTTTATCACAATAATTTTATAAAATATCTACAATATAAGAGAATTGTAGAATATTTGTCATATCTCTATGAATACAATTTCATTATTATTTTTTATGTATTGAAGATGTTCCACACTTTAAAAACAATGATAGTAATTTGTAGATAACTCACATATCCTATCTTTCGTAATAAAAAATCCACAATTTTTAATTTATTTTAATAGAATCACCCACCATAGTTAATCTTGTAACTTTTTTTTATAAAAGAGTAATATTAAATTATATTAATACTAATATTACATTGAAAATTTATATAATTTAGCAAAACTTATATAAAATGAAAATAAAAATACTATAGAGATCCAATCATTACAATATATATTTATGGTAGCATCAAAAGTTTAATTATTATTATTATGGGTAAATAGTTTTGAAGGGAATTACGAGCTCCTTTTACTACAATTAATTCAAAATATTTTCACAATTGTAAAAGAATATATATATATATATATATATATATATATATATATATATATATATATATATATATAATGAACTCATTTAATTTTTAAGTTGTAATCCAAAATTTAATTGTATGTATAAAAATTTATTCAAAACTCATATCTCTAACATTCCTCATAGAAAAATGACATATTTTTTGAAAATATTACCTTCAGAAGATTCTTTGTCTTCGTTGACTTCATAGAACATCTTGTAACTCCTTTCCATTTGTTTCATCCAGTTCTTACCTTTTTCCTCATTAGCAAGTCCCATTTTCTTTCCTTTAGTAGTAGTTCGCTTGAACTAAAGCCACCAAAATTTTACAATAGGTTCTTCACAAACAACGATTTTCTTCATTCTACATAGTATTTCCTTGATGTTTGGAGACATGCCGCTAGCCTTCTTTCCCTACCCTAATTACAAATTTTTTCTTGAAGCAAAAGACCTTTTTGTTTTTCTTGAATTTTGATCCTTGCAAGCACTAGTCCAAAATGATGGTTAATCAAACATTTCATTTCCTAACAATCGTCTTCTTTTCTTCTTCAATGTCACACATTGGTACTGACGTCCAATCTTGAAACTTTTTCATTGTGGTGCTAGAAATGAATGTCACACAAAATCGTTCCTTGATGGAGAAACCTTAAAAATTTGTTTTTGGCTTGAAATCTGATTTTTGCTTTTGGAATATATATATTTTATTTTTCATAGATCCATATGGGTGTATTTGGGTAGATATCTTCCCAGTAGAGTCACCAAAAACTATTGGTGAAATAATTTGTCGTATGACTAATTAGGTGTTTTTTAGAAATGCTCACGGGGCTTACGCACTTCCTTCTTGTGTATGGGGAGGCTCCCATTATTGAATATAAACTAAACCACTCTTATCTATTGTTGTGGGGTGGAAAATAGGTTGGAGATCACATATGAATACTTCATTGAACATGTGGCAAAGTGCTTGTATGGGGTACAAGGGACAAATTTACAGTGATAATGGTTGAAGGAGAGAAATTTAGTAAGGGAAGGTTATTGCTATGAGTAGGCACTCATAGATTTCACACCCAATAACTCTAATAGTTCAACATTCAATTAGAGAAAAGAAACAATGAAGCATTTAGCAATACTAACAACCCAGACACACAATTCTTTGGATTCATTCATAAAATATACAAATCTCTTTCTCAATCACTATGCATACAAAGTGCATAAAAGAGAAAAAAATAAAGGAACACATCGAAAAGGGGAATGGAAGAAATGTAGTATTTATTTCTTGTGTATTGGTGATATAAAGCTCAACAACAAAAATCCACAATTTCTACAAAAGAACTTAAATTCAAAATTTTAGGATCCTTTGGAATGGAGAAGCCATCCCAATTTATAGCATTGAGAAATGACTTTTCACCTACCCCTCACATGACTCTTCATGATCTCATTCTACTTGTGACTTTACGTCTTCCTAGGAAATGGAAAATAAGTTGTGCTTTTATAAGTTAAAGGGAATATTACAATTCAACCTTATAAATTCACTTAAGTGAATAAGTCAAATTATCATGATTATTGTAGTGCCCACTCCCCTTCGACATTTATTATTGTTGATTTCTATACTATTGACTTTGCCTATGGACATTTTGTATTATTCTGATTTAGCATGATGTTAGATGTTAGAGATACTAAGACTATTGTTGGTTTTTGATTCTTGGTATGATGTGTGTGGACTTTTAGAGACATTTTGATATGGATGATGATATGCTATTGAAATGGTTATATATATTTCTGACATGCTATATTTTCCTCACACTGAGTAGGCCTTGATAATTGAACTAATGTTGTGATCATTTTGACACGGATGAAATGTAGAATAGAGATGTTGTTAGAAATTGTAAATGATATCATAACTTCCTAGATGATGATTTTATTCATATGTAGATGATTGTGGATTAAAATTTCATATTTTATCTTTGATGTTTTGATGGGGCCACGAAGCCATAGGAGGTATTATGTGTTTTGCAGGAAAACATATTCACAACAAACAACGAGGGGGATTGGAGACCAACCACTTTGGAATGCTAGATGAATTTAATAAGGGTCACCATGGAAACATGTATCCTTTTAGTGTATGTATGTTTGAATTGTTTTTACGGGGTCCCCATGGGGGGGATCACCTCCAATTGTAACCAAGGGGGTTATGTGTTGTCTTATTACTTTAATTTCCTTTATTTAATTTTGGTATGTGATTTTATAGTGATGTTATCCTCCTTTTCTTAATTATTTAATTTGTGTTTAGATTAACAAATCAATATATTTTACTAAACTAGATTATGGATGACACAAAATAATTTCAATTATTAGATTTTATGGTTCTTGGTGTTATGTGTTGTAATTTGAGTGTTTGGAATCTTCAGTGTTGTACAGTTGTACCCCTCCATGGAAATTCGGATTTGGCATTAAGGGCCAATTTTGGAGGTTTGTGGGACAAGTTAAACTTGTCCCACACCTCTTGAATTACTATGCCAACCCTAGCTATGAATTGGGGGGTCAAAAATAGACTACATCATGTGTTTTGGGAAGTCAAAAACTGTACATTTATTGCACTTTCTATTACAAAGGTAATTAAATTTTGTCCTTAGGGGGTGTGGGCTTAGATTGTGTGTGTAAGTAAGTTTGTCATTCCTACTAATCCTCACCAATATATTGTACATTTTGGGTTGAGGTTTTACTTATGAGGTGGAGTTAAGGATGATTTATGTGGGATCCTACATGGAGCCACCTCACCCTCCTCTCTCCCTTTTCTATTTATTCAAGTTCATTTACTTGTTTGGGGGTTACTTGACTCTTTTGTGCTCTTATATTTTTGGGGAGTTGGAAGATATTTTGGAGTGCTCGTGGAATTTTTTGGAGCTTATTAGTTGGTTTGTTTGGGCTTGAATAAGCTTGGTGATGTGACTCTTGGATCAATCTCTACCATGGAAAGATAGGAGATAAACTCTTGTTAAATGTTCTTCCTTTATATTGTGTGTAATATATGCTATGTTTTTTAGTGTTTTGGTACGCTTCTTTGGGTGTCTTGGTTATATCGTCCTAAGTGTGGGTGTAGGAGGGGACTATGGGGAGAAATTACGTGTAGGGAGGCATAAGATTTTATTTCATGTTTTGGAGGGAGTTTTGGGTTTGGTTCCCCACCTTGGACAAGAAAATGCTTGTATTTCTAATATGTTTATTTTATGAGGGAGACATAAGAGATTTTATGGGAGGCATAAGATTATTTTGGAAGCATAAGAGGTTCTTGATGGAGGCATAAGAGTGTGTAGGGGTTTTGAGGTGTATGTATTGGAGGGTTTTAAGGTGTGCGAACCCATTTCCCATTGGGAGGCATAAGTGACCTCCCAATAGGATCTTTATCCTTTGGCTTTTGCATTTCGAAGCCTTGTATATTTTGTTGTAGTTGCCTTCTTGTGATTGTAGTTTGTGTTGATTGTTTTTTTTATATGGTTGGTAAATACCTTTGTATTGTGATGTGGAAGATTTTTTTGTTGTCCACGAGTTGGATCCATTTTTCATTGCAATGTGGTTGGGGCTCAAGGACTAATGAGGATGATAGCTTCTTCTCCTCATTGGAATTATTGGTTGGGTGGAGAGTGTTATCTCTTCCTCCCAATTTTTTTGTTGTCATAAAATGAAGCTTGGTGGAGATATCTTGTTGGTGATGTGAAATTTGGAACTTTGTTGTTAGTCCAAAACAAATATTTCCTTGTGAGAAAAT
The DNA here is from genome assembly GCA_019776745.2 of Taxus chinensis. Taxonomy (NCBI): domain Eukaryota; kingdom Viridiplantae; phylum Streptophyta; class Pinopsida; order Cupressales; family Taxaceae; genus Taxus; species Taxus chinensis. The sequence goes on from CM034146.1 coordinate 662,924,352, forward strand.
CTTCTTGATATTCCCACTTAAGGTGGAAGAATTGAAATATTGTATTTTTGTTTAAAGGAAATGTTGTAATTGTAAGTTGTAATATTATTTGAAGGAAGCTCATTGAAGATTTTTATAAATTTCCTTTCTCTTTCAAATGGTATTATGTAAAGGATATGAACCAAAATGGAAATCATGTTTAAAAGTTTAGTTTTAGTTTTTATTGTGAGAAAATAATTCCCTTGCATTAAAAGGAATGAGCTAGGATCAAGAAAAGGAAAGTTTACTTTCATTGTTGTAGTTGTTTTATTGAACATGTGAAAGAAGAAATATAGAAGTTGTAAAATGTCAAAAAATATACATAGTAAACTTGAATGTATAACAAAGTTATCATAGTTATTTTGAATATATAAGTTGTAGTGAAAATGTAAGAGACAACAAATTTGAGGTATATTGTTATGTGGGAATTTTGCATTTTGTAGTAAGAAAATAACAATATTTTTTTTATAGATAAAGCGGGTTGAAGGGACCCATTCCCTATTTACATAAACAGAGGCCCGACCTCAAGATTTCAAAGAAAAACAACAAAATCATAAGAGAAAAAAAGTAGTTAGATATACACGAACATAGGCCAACATTATCTGAGATATACTATAACTATAGTACTAGGGAAGAGAGGGATTATTCTCCAGACCCCAAGGTGACATCAACACTAGTAGCCTGAGACACCCGACCAAGGTTGGTATCATCTTTCATTTCAACTTTCACTACAGAATTCACCCAGTTCAGCCAGAGAAAGTCATAGGCCCCTGCTGCAGACAGTTGCAGATCAGTTCATCCATGCGGGATAGGGTCCAATGGAGCACAAAGGGTCTTCATATTAGGAAGCACAAGGTAGGCATGGTTGGCAGCCCAATCCTAGGCATACACCACCAGCTACACAGAGAAGGCACAGAGAATGTTGAACCATTTTCAACTTTGGTGAAGACACCCACAGCCACTCCTGATGCGCTCAACAAAGACTCATGCACAGCCCAGAACGCCAGACAAAAATTTGTGACTTTGGAGGCCAGGTTACCCTAGTATGCCGGTCGAAGCTAGTGTAGAGCCATACTCATGGCATCCTCTTAAGAGGTATGGATTATCAACATGTTATCAACGAATATAGAGGCAATTCCACTGTTAACATGTGACCAACCAATAAAAGATAGATAGTTTTTTCCTAGGATTTCTTTAATGGTATCCAACTCTTTGACACAGGAGAGATGAAAAATTCTTTTTAGTTGGTTGTTTGCTATCCTGAAACGAAATTCCATTTCACATAGAGCACAACTCAAGTTAATTTGTGGCAGACGAGGGACATACATAACAAGAAAAAGGAGGGAGAAACAAAATATAAGGAGAAGCACTTGTCCAAAGAATTAAATAGACCCTTCACAACCCACAAGTGTATCATTAGGCAATGTGTGCTCTGAAATCTGCCTCGCACAAGATCAATATCCCCAATCCCTCCCACACTTTGGAATTAAATGCCACTATCTCCTATTGTGCTTTCTCAATCATTGCATTCACTAGCTTATCTGCGTAATTATTACTTTCCCGAAAGACGTGCTTAATGTTCCAGGCATTAAAATTCCTGAGTCGCCAAGGGACCTTTTTAACTCCTACATCTAGTTTCCAAGACATGGCTTTCTTTTTAATTATGGCATTCACAATTATTAGCGAATCCCCTTTGATTTCCATATTTTTTATCTTTAAGGATGCCGATAGATCTAGAACTTTGTTTTTCACTTAATTCTTAGAGAATTTCTTTGAAGTATTGACGAAAGAAATAGGGTAACGGGTGTAGGAGGAATACCTTTTGAAATATTAGTTTTTGGGTTGTTGCATGTGTATGACTTCTGAATCCACATCTGAATGTGAGAGCTTCATTTTGGCTAGAAGGAACTACCTGTAATGGAAAAAAAGACCACCAGAAATAATTAAACAATATGTGCTCTGAAATTCCTAACGTGTGCTAGATCTGGTAAGTGTGATACTTCCTACATGGCTGTCAGTCCACTGTTTAAATTTTTTTAATGCGGGTAATAAAGTACATCCTATTGTAATTTGAAATGATTTAGGTATCTCACTTAAAACACAATAAGAAATATCTGATCTAATAGGCTAGGTTAGAATAGGATCTGAAGGGTAAATAACTGGTTCTGGATCTCTGCAGGTCTGGTAGAGGTCTTAGGTAGATCACAAGTGAATGAGGGTGATGTAGAAATAGGTGAATAAGTCACAGTTCTAAGTTGTATGGGAAAATACAGAGACTGATGTTGGTTAAGGGGTGACCAATGGTGGACAGGTGTAACCAGTGTCGGTTACTGTGGAAAACTAGGAATGCCACAAAATGAGTTTTGGGTCTCCTTTGTGATTGCACAAAGGATTTTGGTTGGTCGGAATAAGGTATTGAGTGGTTTAGGTGGGATTCGATGAGGTTTTAATAGGTATATGGAGAGGTGAATATTAATGGAGGTCTATGGGTGGCTGAGAGAACAAAGGGTGATAATACAATGACGAAATGAAATGGACCAGAGGAGTATAACATTTTATTTACTTGGATTCTAGTCCTGGACGCTTGTGAGTGAGGGGTGAAGGTGCTGGTAAGAGGTTGAAGGCTGAAGATGATCACCAATCGTAGGAGAGCTTATGTATGTTCTGCATGTGCATTCCTTTTTGCTTGGTTGGATCAAATCCTTGTTGGGGGTGAGTGTAGGAGAAAATACTTGATCTCCTTCCTTGCATTTATGTTCTAGCTAGAATTCATTCTCAGAAGATGTGATATCTCTCAGGGATGTGCTAATGTTCACCAACCTTTTTCCAACCTTCAAATTAAGGTTGTTTTAGGGGTTTAAAGGTGACCGAAGGCAGTTTTGGCTTAACCAACGATGGTTAGGTGTAACCGACATTGGTCAAGGCAGTATTTCTTATGTTTACTAAACTAAGGAGATCCTCTTGATTTTCTTGAATCTCGTGTCGTTCACCCATGGATTAGACTGGGAGCTTCTTGTAAGCATGCAGGAATGTGGTTAGAGAGAATGTAGGCATTGATCTTTAGGGTTTGGGTAAGTCTTAGTTAATTATGGTAACTTACTAAGAATAGGTCTTAGGGTGAGGTGGCTAGATGAGGTGTCTAGGTGAGGGGTGTGTGGACATTATTTAAATTAACATATTTAAATAATAATTATGGTGAGGATAATGAATTAATTTAATTAAATTAATTAAATTAATATTAGTGAGGTGAAGGGGGGCATGGCTAGGTTAATGTGATGAAGGGTGTTTATTTGTCAAGGGACCAAAGGGGAGTATAACCTAATTTTAGTGTCTACATTTTACCCCTTTTTGTTGTGTAGCTTGTATTGGTAAGCGACGTTGACAAAAATAATATTTGATTGCCCCATGTGTGGGTGAAGGTGATCCCCCTCAAAACAGGAAATGATGAGGAAAAAGGTTAAATCATTGAGAGGTTTGATAAAAGGGTAAATGTGAGAAAGGGGAAGGTGGTTAATGGGGGTAAAGAAAAAGGAAAAAGGTCTACTCGGGCAATCCAGGTAATGGGTCAAGGTCAAAGGTAGTAACAGTCAAATGCACACACACGTATAAACTATAGCACGGTACCAGGTTGAAGAGAAGGAAAACTCTACATTGTCCAAGGTCGATAGGTTTATCCAAACAAGGTTGAGGTTATTCTAGTATCCAAGGTATAGGATATGGTAAGAAAACATAATGTAGGTTAGGTGCAGGAATGTTTAGGTATGTTCCGGTACACCAAAGGTAAGGTGAGGATAAATGGTCACGATAATAGGCTAGGTAAGGTCATTAGATTAATCAACATAGGTAACAGTGCCGTAAGGTATAACGAACACATGAGATCAAATGTCAGTAGTGATGGTCCAGGTCCAAATATGTAGGTCACGGCATGGGTAGGGCCAAGGTATGGGTAAAATTATGAGTCCCCAAAGGAGGACAAGGGTAGGCAGTCAATGAGGAGTTCCGGAGGGTGAGGTAAATGGTCAGGGTGAAGGTTAGGTGGGGTAAATCGGCAGGGTGAAGGTTGGGTGAGCTAAATAAAGGAAGGAGGGTAGGTTAGAGGGTAAGATGTAAGGAAATATGTAAGTGAGTGTGACCGATGCCGGTCAATGGTAATCGATGTTGGTATAGGTTGACCGACCAAGGTAAGGTAGGGCACAGGATCGATGTCAGTTTGGTCAGGTTTGTTATTAAAACAAAAAATCCATGTTTTTTGTTATTCATTTGTCATTTAACTAAGTGAGAAAATGACAAAAAAGAGAGAAAAGAGAGAAAAGTGTCCAGACGGAATGGAGCAATGAGTTGGCCGTGTGAACAACGGGTGATTGGTTGGTGAGAAGATGGTCCACAGGATCATTGCGAGGGATTTGATTGGGTAGAGGTTACAGGTAGTGATTTGGTAATGCGGAGGCCAGGGAGGGATTGAGTGGGCCATCGATGTAGTGGCCAGATGTGCCACCAAGATGTTAGCAGCATGATGAGGTAAGCATCCAACTTTTGTTGTAGTTGAGTAGATTGTTGTTGGTTGGTTTTTATGTTTTTTATTTTTGAGGGTGGGGAAAAGATTAAATTTGGAATGGGGGGAAAAGTGGGTAAAAATAGGAATGGATAGGGTAATAAATGGGAGAGGGGGGATGGGTTGAGGTGGGTAAAAGGGGAAAGGGGGGAGGTTTTGTGAGAAAAGGGGTTTTGGGGATCACGGGTTTTGACCACGATAGTGACTAATGTCAGTCAAGTTTGGTCAGCATCAATAAGGTTAAACTGGTATCGGTCACCAAACAGGTGACCAATGCTAGTTAAGGGGTTATCGGGGTCAGTTAAAGGGAACCGGCACCGGTCGGTCTTTAGGGGAAAATGGTCTAAAAGTGATGTGGGCTAAGTGTTTGAGATGGGTAGGGTGAAAAATAAGTTGTTGGGAAATGATAGGGGGTAATGGTTGTGAAAATGTACATTAACGTGTTGTTTGTATCGAATGCAGGGGAGAGATCAACTACATATGTGAGATAGGTTCCTCCTCTACTCGTTACATTGCGCAACACAGCAACCCTTGAGGAGTTACACCTTGTGGAGGCAGTAGGCTTGAGTGGGGTTCGTCACTATTGACATGTAGTCATGCAGCCCAATTTGATGGTTGTGCTCATCGATAAATGGGATTCCACGACCAACACGTTCCACTTGTCGATGGGTGATATCACTGTCACCCTAGAGAATGTGTTTCGGATTCTACGGTTACCCATATTAGGTACACATGTCTATTCTATCTCCTTCGAGGCCTCAGATGAGTTGATACTGATAGTGTTTGGTGAAGGGATGTCTGAGCTGACATTCCATAGTGCCAACATTTGATACGGAGAGATGTACCTAGCCCGTTTGGAGGAGATGAGGCTAGTGGTTCTTTTGATTGAGGTAGTGTGTTGTTTTGCACTGCCAGATGCAGAGGGTGGACGTTTTCCCTAATCATTGATGGGGGTACTCCATGATATGATGATAGAGGAGACCCGCTTTGCCTAGGCACTAGAATTCTTGGTGCAGCTGTACAGGGAGTTGTGGGCATATGGACAGCTGCGCAAGTTTAGCCTGTGCTATACATTTTTACTGCACTCTTGGGCTTATGAGCACATAGTTTGTGTGCATCCTATAGGGATGTCCCAAGTAGATGCATTCCCACTGAGGTTTGTGTAGGTAGGGTAGAGGAGATGGGTGCTAGCTATTGGAGAGTGGAGATCAGAGAGGCCCACACATGATGTGGCCTATTTCTAGTGGTTACTAGAGGGGTTGTCCGGAGTGGACATTATTTGGAGGCCGTATGTGGGATTCCACTCATATAGGTATATGTACGAGGAGCTAGTTGAGCTCTAGCTTTTAAGATGGATACAGAGTCGCCATGCCAGGGAGAACGAGATGATCCAAGTGGACAGAGTCTGACGGAAGTTCAAGTTACTACAGGACATACCTCCACCCTTCCCACAGTACCATAGAGATGACGTGGAGAGGCCCTTATCTCTACCATAGCCTACAATTCCCACAGGGTAGAAGGAGGAGGTAGTGCACCAGCAGATAGATGACGCTGAGTGCACAAATAGGTATAGACAGTGGTTGACAACTCACTTATGAGCCATACCACCCAGACTAGGGCAACCGGATCTAGCCACCATCACAGTGCAGAGGGACGCCCTATAGGGGCAGGTGGCTACTTTGATTACCTAGTTGGGTATACTACAGACACAACTGGAGAGCTCTGAGGTAGAGGTAGCAGAGCTACATGTATAGGTGGCCAGTTTGAAGGCCCAAATGGCTGGTGGAGGAGATGGAGATGGAGAGGAGGGTGATTTTTAGGTGGCGGCCTTACAGGCTCAGGTAGTAGGTTTACAGGACCAGTTGGCCACAGCCCCAGCACAGCGTGGGGTCTCACAAGCACAGATACAGGCACCAGGACTGGGTCCTAGTTCACAGGAAGGAGTGGGACAGGATCCCACAAGATAGGTATAGGGGTCGAGACCTATGGGACCACTAAAGACCATGCCTATATCCAGGTTACGGGATGCCTTAGGTGAGGATAGATACTACCTAGACTAGCTGATGGTGGTCGGGATAGACTTCATATCCTATACCAAGTACATGGCACATCAGATGTCAAGTGAGAGGATGAGATCCCGCACTCACAGTGTGGAGAGCAGAGAGGGTCAACGAGCTTTGAGGCTAGAGCAGAAAGAGGTTACTAGTGCACGGAGACCAGCTCTAGTTGAGGTGCCAGTATGGAACCAGGAGGCAGAGAGTATAGGTGATACAAATATGGAGGACATCTGCCGAGATGCCTAATATGTGGCACCTATTTTTTTGATGTATGATAGTTAGTTTTATGATATATGCCGACATGCGTGGTGAGAGATAGTTGTATTGGTTCATTATTTTATTGTATATATGAGACCGGCTTACGTGCCGATGACATTTTGTATTGAGTATCGACCTGCATGCTGACAATTTTGAGATGATGGACATGATGGGACATCCATGTATGTTGTATTGAGATACAAACTTATTTATATGATGAGATACATGAGATTTCTCGATTTTTTGATGTGTTGATGAGATTTTTGATTTATTGTTTTGATATGGATGGGAATTAGGTGAGTTAGGCATGATGGAGTTAGGTTGGTTTAGGCATGGATTGAGTCAGGTCTTAGTCATGGATCGAGTCAAGTTTTAGGCATGGATCGAGTCAGGTCATAGGCATGGATCGAGTTAGGTCATAGGCATGGATCGAGTCAGGTTTTAGGCATGGTTGAGTCAAGGTCTTATGCATGGTTGGTGTGCAAAGGAAGGGAAATTATGATTTATTATTTTATGCAATGAATGATAATATGGGTCCTATGTGAGATGTGGTATAATCTATGCATAGTGATGATAGATAAATGGTAGGCATAATAAATGTATGTTGTGATAAGGATTAAAATATGAAGCAACTTGTTATGTACATGGTTTAATTTCCAATTGTGGGTAAAAACGGGAAACTAAGTGAGGTATGTTGTAATGTGAGGAACACGGAAGATGAATTGTTTAAGGTAATGTGTGGCCGAGCTATCCTCTAAGGGCCCCATGCTCGCGGAATGCTACATACATAGTCCCAGCGAAAAGGGACCTCGGGATGATGGTAGTTCTCCCATAAGCTAGGGAAGAATATGAGAGGGTCTGAAAATGAGGTGGTAGGTTTTAGGTATGGTGTGGGTTTAGGTTTGTTACGTGTGGGTGGGTTATAGGTAAATTAAGATAGGTGATAGTGATTGTGGCAAAAGAAGAAAATATATTACCTCAAAAGTAAGCATCGAGGACCAAGTCCTATATAAGGTAATCAAAACGTAAACAAGGATGGTTAAAATAGAAGAGGGGGAAATAAAGCCACCTAATTGGTGAGGATCTTACCAAGTAGATCACACCTTAAAAGATGTGATGAACGTAAGACCCAAAAATACATTGGATGATTGATTGTTCTACGATGAAAAGTAGTCACATGATCACCAAATTTCATAGTTTTCAAGAAGTCCCTTGAGGTAGTGGGAAATAGGAGTTGGTATGGCTTGAAGGTTGAAAAGTGGGTAATTTTGTATGGTATGAGGTAGCATGCTATTTGGGCAAGAGATCCGAGGTCACAATGGGCAATTACATGACTAAAAACTTTTCTGTGTTGACTTGTATTTGAGATAGACTAATCGATGTGGGAAGTCTATATTGGGATGAGGAATTTAACTTCTTGATTTCTTCGTAAAGCTGATCAATGCGGGAAGCTTCAATTGCTCTCATTTTTTAAAAAAAATAGCTTTACATAGCTATCCTTCGAGGGAACAGTCTATTTATAGCGGTGATTTTTTAGAGATAGACATCCTTTTAAGGGAGTCATCAGTTTATTAGAATTTTGACTCAAGGAGTTGTATCCCATGTGATGGATTTGAAGTCATGGACAAGACCAAGGTGGAGAATAGGAATCTCGTGTAAAAGGCAAGGTGAAATGACCATGGGATCTCATCTAAAGATAGACGAAAAGTATCCATGAGAATCATGCTATGTGCAACACCGTGGTACACATATTCAAGAGAAGATAATAAGTGACAAGTACTCACATGATTCTTGTTTAATCATTGGTGAGGTGTATAAAGTGAATAACGCTCAAGGGATGAGCATGGAAAGAGACAAAAGGTGAGGTAGGATTAAAAATTCAACAATAGAATGGTCGAAGATGCAAGGCGTTTAAGGGGATCAGGTTTGGGTTTACCATCAAGTGAAGATAAATGATAAGCACGTGATCCATAAGTATGAGTCGCGATGTATGGTCTAAGACAATTAGGAGCAAATTTGCCTCATTTACTTTTTTCTGCTTTGGTTATGTGTTGATTTTCTTTCAAGACGAGGTCACCAACTTGGAAGGTTCATTCATGGACATGCTTGTCATAGGCACGTTTGATACGTTTTTGGTAAACTTGAAGGTGGTCAAGAGAGTTAAGACAATGTTCATCTAATAACTCTAGTTGTGCTAAACGGTCTTGACGAAAGTCCTCATCATTAAGCACATCCTGGAGAGAAATGCAGAGTGAGGGAATCTAGACTTCAAGAGGTAAAATCACCTCGGTACCATAGACTAGAGAAAACGGTGTGGAGGCAGTGAAAGTGCGAATAATAGTGTGGTATGCCCAGAGGGAAAAAGGAATGTGCATATGCCAATCCTTCCCAGTATCATTAACCACTTTCATAAGAATTTGTTTTAGGGTTTTGTTAGTGGATTTGGCTTGGTCGTTGGTTTGTGGGAAATAAGGTGATGAGAAACTTAGCTGAATGCCGAAGGCATCACAAAGTTTTTACAAAGTTTTGTTTTTGAATTGTTTTCCATTGTCAGTGATGAGGTGATGAGGAACACCAAAGTGACAAATGATCTGATGATTGATGAACTCACATATTTTCTTTGCTTTCATGGAGATGAGTGGTATGGATTCAACCCATTCGGTATAGTATTCGGGTAGCAATGATGATCCATTAATGGTGCTGGGAAGAATGGGGGTTGATCACGGGTGACTTGTAATTCGTGACTAGGTGTATGATGAAGATTGGCATGTTGTTGGCATTTTACACAAGGTTTGATGTACTCACAACAATCAGAGTTAAGGGTTGGCCAGTTAATAGCCTAGGCAAAGAATACGCTTAGCAATAGTAAGGTCACTGAAGTGACCTCCACATATGCCATCATGAACCTCCTTAATGGTATAAGGAATTTCAGAACTTGTGAGGCATCGTAAGAGAATACCATCAAATACCTACTTATAGAGGAGGCCCCCCATGATTGCGTAATGAGAGACTTTTTTAAGGAAGGCGCGTTGTCCATTACAGGTGAGATCAAGAGGTAAGATGGATAGAGAAAGATAGTCAGAGTATTATTTATACCAAAGGTCACTTGGGTCTAGGGTAGCAGTTCTGATAGAGTAAACTTCACGTGGTAAATAAGAAGGTGATTGGAGTCATTGTATGGTGACAAATATTTTATAATTGGCGGGTGAAGAAGGTATTTGGGAAGCCAAGAAGGCCATGGTATCGGTAAATTTGTTGGTTGAACATGGGATTGTTTGAAGGATGTCACAGTCAAAAGTGGTCAAAAGTACGTCTACATGATGTTTATATTTTTGAAGTATCTTGTTACGACATTGGTATATACCATTGACTTGGTTTACGAACATTTGAGAATCACCAAAGATGTTGATTGATTTGACATCCAGGGCGTAGGTGGCTTAGAGACCTAGTACCAGGGCTTCGTATTCGGAAATATTGTTTGTACATTCAAAATAGAGTTTGAAAGACAAAGGCATGGGCTCACCATCAAGAGGAATGAGGATAATAGCAGCCCCACCTCCACGCTGACACTTGGAACCATTGAAGAAGAGTGTCATTTGGTAAAAGGGTTCGTCCAGGGAGAGAGTAGCAATTGACTCATCTGGAAAGTCAAAATTAGAGGGTTGATCCCTAGAGAGAGGTGCATCAGCCAATTGGTTGGCGATAACATAATCCTTGATGGAATTTTGATGAATGAATTTGAGGTCAAGGTCAAATAAAAGCATAAGCCATCGATTGACATGCTGATTTTGATAAGGTTTGGCATACATGAAGTGTAAGGGGTCGGTGTTGGTCACAACATAGGTCTTTTGGTTGAGTAGGTAATGGTGGAGTTTAGTGGCAACAAAAAATAAGGCTAAGAAAAAAATGTCGGGATGAGTGTATCAGGTTTCATAATCTAAAAGAGTACAACTTATGTAATAAACCGCCTACTCCCTGTGTTGTTCATCATGATGAATGAGCATGGCTCCCAAGGAGTTATTGGTAGCTGAGATGTATAGGTAAAAAGGTTGATCGTCTTTAGGCAGACTTAGTACGGGTGGTTAGAGAAGGTATTTTTTTAGGGCCTCAAAAGCTTTATGGCAGTCATCATCCCATTTAAAGGAGACATCCTTCTTAAGCAGATGATGAAATGGTTGGCACCGATCGAATAATTGTGAAATGAAATGGCGAATAGACTTCAACTTACCTTGTAGGATATAGAGTTGTTTAAGATTAGTGGGTGAAGGCATTTCCAGAATGGCCTTGAATTTATTAGGATCAACTTCTATACCACGTAAGGAAACAATAAATCCAAGGAGCTTTCCTAAGAGAACCGTGAAGACACACTTCTTTGGCTGAAGTCGAACGTAATATTTAATGAGGTGGTCAAAAATGGTTTTGAGGATGGAAAGGTGCTTGGAGTGACATTTAGATTTGGCTAGGAGATCATCCACGTAATCTTCCAATATATGATCCATGACATCATGGAAGATGTAATTCATAGCTCGTTGATATGTGGTACCAACATTTTTAAGGCCAAAAGGCATGACTCGGTATCAGAAGGTCCCCTAAGGGGTGATGAATGTAGTTTGGTGTTGATATTCTGGGGTAAGAAAGATTTGGTTATAACTTGAGAAGCCATCCATGAGCGATAGCATCTCATGACCAATGGTAAGGTCAACAAGTTGGTCAATACCGGGTAAGGAAAAGTCATCTTTTGGACATGCTAGGTTGAGGTCACAGAAGTCCATGTAAATGCGGAGTCTCCCTGTCACCTTAGTGATAAGGAGATTGTTAGAAATCCAACAAGGATAATCAATGGGTAAGATGAAGGAAATGGAAAGAAGGCATTGAAGTTCTTCTTTGACGAGAAGGGCAATGCGAGGGTGCATTTTCCTCAGCTTCTGTTTGATCAGTTTGGCATCAGGAATAGTGAGGATATTGTGGACCACTATAGTGGGGTCAATACTAAGCATGTCTGCGTAAGACCAAGTGAACGCATGGCTATGATCCTTGAGAAAATAAGTTGTGGCTTCCTGTTCAGTAGCATCCAAAGATTGACCGATCGTTAGGATGTGCGGTTTGTCTTGAGTGTGAATGTTGATCTCGATAGTCAATTCATTCAACATGGTTTACGTCTCAGAGGGTAACGATTGATGAATATATGAGTCTTCTACACCAAGGTAGGTGAGTATAGATTCATCACCATAATATTGATCGATGTTAATTGAAGGTGTATCATCATCAATCATTTCAGGATATAGGAAGGGAAAAGTGGAGGGGCCTCGCCCTCATGTTGATAATTTAAAGGCCCCAACGAAATGGTGTTTATGAAAAAAAAGTTACAGGGGATAGATTCTGGATCCATCGACTCCGTTGGTGATGCTGGTGATGAAGGTGAAGCAGGAAAAGAAGGTGGAGAAGGGCTGATTTCCTTGATGAGTTCAATGCAGGCATGTTTGGTAGGTGGTTCAGGAAAGTCGATACCACTACGGTCGTTATGTTTTTGGGTGGTGCAAGGAATAATAGTATGGAGGCCTTGCTCATAAAATCCAAAACAAAAACCTTTCCACACACATCAGTGCAAGAAGATGTGGTAAAAAAAATGATTGGTGAGAGATTGGAAGTTAGTGGAAAATGGGTGGGTTTGTGATGGTGGTTCAGGTGTGTAAGTGGTAGTATCAAGTCCCCCATAGGTGAGAATGGTACGGAGATGAGGAGGACCATAAAGGAGGTGTTATCCTATGCAGTGATCATAGCGAGGGTGTTCATGAAGACTTCCATACTCTTGTGGAGTAAGTAATGTGTTGACAATATATAGGCGGTATTCCTCCAGAGTGAGGCATTGAAAAACAACTTCCAAGGGGTCGGTGGTTGGTATGCAGGTAGCTGGGATAGACGATGTGTCAGAGATTAACGCAGAGGTGGGGTTAATGGCTTGGGAGGCTAATGGGTAAGCCGTGGAGGTTGTTGTAGTGGTAGGAATGGAGGAGGTATGTGTGGTTGAGGTAGCAACTATACTGGTAAGCAGAGGTATAGGTGAAGTGGTGGTGGTCGTGGAGGTAAACGCTTTAATAGGTGTGAGCACATCATTGGGTTGGTAAAGCATGTTGCATGGTTTAAAAGGGGATGGATCAGATGGAATGGTATATGTGTGCCCTTCATGTTCAAACTTTACACAACGATGCAAAGTGGAAGGAATGCAACCCATAACACAAATCCAGGGTCTGCCAAGTAACAAGCTATATTAGAATTCCACCTCCAAGATGTAGAATAGTTCTGGAATAGTTTGGGGGCCCACGTAAATGTGAAGGATGATAGTGCCTAGTGTAGAGGTGATAACATCATTGAATGAATGTAACATGACATGATGTTTATGCATGAAATTGTCAGGTATGCGCATTCAAGTGAATGCATGGGATGAAATGATGTTAATGTTAGCGCCCCCATCAATCATCACATGACGTACTCATATGTCATCAATGTGGACAAAGATGAAGAGGGCTGGGTCTGGGTCATCATTTTGGTGTGGTTTGATCTCTTCCTCTGAGAAGCTAAGGGAGGCTACTTGGTGGATAGGGTGGGGTGAAGATGATGGTGGTAATTTGGTGAGAGAGGCTACATGATAAGGTGTGATGATGGAGGCTACAGGTGTAGGGTCATTGGGAAAAATCTGAATAGATTAAAGAACCTCCATGAGATATTGATGATGAGATTCTAATGTTTGGATGAGGTCATATAAGGACATTTTGAGGGGATACTGGTGTAATTGTTTGAGCATGGTGCGATATGTGACTCCATTAGAGATGGGGTATGTTGGGTCGTGAATAGTGATTTTAGGCATGGGTCTAGATGGTATGTTGGGTATAGGATTGGTTGGTGGGTCAGTCACCTTTTCTTTACCTTCATACTTATTAGCATGGGTAGTGATGTGTATCATGTTGATCTGAGGGGAGTTGGCAAATGAAGAAGGTGTAGGGTGAGTGGTATGATGAAAAAATAAGAAAAACTAACCGGAGGAGAAAAACCCTGTGAGGTGAGTTGGGCACAACGCCATTTGGGTAGTGGCGTGGAAAGTTCTCTGATGCGAACCATGTTAATTCCAAATCTTGGAGGTGGTTCAAGGAGTTGTGGGGGTGGAGGTTGTGGTTGTTGAGTGGACAGTGTGGGAATGGGTGTTGGTGAGGTAGGTTCCTCATCGAGAAGGTTGTAGTCATCAAAGTTGGCTTCCGGAGGACACAACTGGATAAGGATGGTTTTCAAGGCCTTATAGTTCTCCACATCGTGCCCTAGCACATGATGGTAGGCACAAATTTTAGTGTCATCAAACCCTTTTGGCTTGGGTTTGAGGGGTTCGTAAGGTCTAAGTGGCGGTAATGTAATGACAAAAGTCTCAAGGAGGTTGATTAAAATTTTGGCATAGGACCTTGTTAGTGGGTCACAATGGGAATTGAATGTAGGTTTGGGTGTAGGTGTGGTGGATTGTTGAGGAAAAGTCTACGCAGGAGGAGGAGTGGGTCCAGCCATGGTTTTGGGTGCTGGAGTGGTCTTGGGTGTTGGTCGTGTTTATCTAGGTAGGGGTATGGTAGATGAATGGACAAGAGGGTGTGTGGTTGTTTTAACTATCTTATTGGAGGGTAATGGAGTTTTGTTTTTGGGTTGCACCTTCTTTGGTAAAGGGGATATGGGTTTACGAGGTATAGAAGGAAAAGTAGATGGAGGAAGAGGGCAAGTTACCCATAGGGATAACATGGATGTTGTGAAGGTAGATGACACAGGTCACACATGGGGTGTGAGGGATATCGACTGAAGTATAGTGGGTAGTGAAGAAACAATTGAGGGTATTAGAGGTATGGGTGGTAAATATGCTGCAAGTGTGGGTGTAATTCATGTCAGGTGCTTGGGTAGGTTAGAGGTCTGCAAGGAAGGTGTGGGGTTTTGTGCTTTTGGTTTACTGACGAGTGGAGATTTCTCAACCATGCTAGGAGGTTGAGGTCCTAAGATGGATGGAAGGGGTGAAAGTGTGACTAGAAAAACTGGAGTACGAGTTCTATGGGCTTGGTTCTTTGGTTTAGGTGCTAGAGTAGGTGTGGTGTTGACTTTAGAGGATGTAGCTAAATCTAGTTTGATAGGTGGATGAGTAAGGCTAGTGGTTGTGGTGACCCCTAAGGTAATGATAGGTTTTGGTGAGGAAGAGGATGTAGGTGTGGGTTTGGGTTTAGATGTAGTTTGGGTTATGGGTAACGGTGTATGTTGAGTTATGATGGGTGTCGTGGAATGAATGGTGATAGACGTGGTTGTATCTAATTCGATTGGTAAAAATATTTTTGGGTAGATAGTGGAAGTATCAGCAAGTGACATATGCATATGCATTGAGACAGGAAGTAAAAGGTGCCTCCAATGTAAGGCCCTATCTCAATGATCTAAGTGATCAGCTAAATGTGAGAATGGAACGTCTGAAGGTGGAATTTATGAGGAACTAATGGCAATTCCTGTAAAATGTGTCTTAGAGATGGGGAATTGGATAGCTTCAGCTTCCGTGGGTAAGAGAGCCAAAATTAGGGTTGCAGGGTCTTGGATAGCTGATGGAGAATGCTCACTAAGAGGTAAGGGTATCTCAACTGGATCTGTGATAGGGTTTGGATATGATGGGAGCTCCAATATGGGTGGAGGAGCTAATGGGTGCTCCTCTGTGGGTGGAGGAGGTAATGGGTGCACCTCTGTGGGAGGAGGAGATGAGAGGTGTTCCTCCGTGGGATGATGTACTATGGGTATAAATTCTCTAAGTGGAGAAGACAAAAGTGAAATGGTCTCAATATTAGCGGTAGAATTCTCCATAAGTGATAAAGGAGATGAAAGGTGTTCCTCTGTGGGTGGAGGAATAGATATAGTGGGTTCCAACGTAGAAGGAGAATATCGGGCTAGGACTTCCTCTATGGAAGGAATGTGAGGTAATTGGGAGGTGACAGGTATATCATTAAAAATAGTGTGAACCTCGTGGGTACGGGTATCATGAGTTGAGGCCTCACTGGTTTGATCAGACGAAGGGGTGAGATTAGGAAATGGTTTCTCTAAGATGTGTAGGTTTTGGATGACAAGTGCGTTAGGATTATCCATGGTTAACTCGCCTTTCTTGAGCATTTCTCTGACAATGTTTTTAAAAGTGATGCAATTGCCGTCACCATGACCCTTTACTCGATGATAGTTATAGAAGTCATGTTCTTTACACCATGTGGGCATGGGGCAAGTAGGGTCAAAACCAATGTGTGGTTTTATAGGTGGAAGGGCGATGTCTCTGACTTTGATAAGCTTTTCTAAGACAAAGGAGTAAGGTTCCCCAATTGAGGTTTATTTCCAATGTTCTCATCTGAATTGAAAAGTCTGAACGGGTGAGAGATTAGATGAGGGGGTAGCCTGATTTGATGGATGAGCTAGGCCGCTGTTGAGTACCACTACATTAGCGGTGCCCTTGGCCTTTGGATAATTGTTTTATGGTTTGGAAGAAGAAGAGGTATCATTCGACTTGAATGTCGAATTCTTGTTGCGTAATTGGATTTTCTTCTCTTTGATGGCTCGAATTTCTAACTTTCATTCCATGGTGAATTCTTCGTCGAATGTTTAGAAGGTTTGGACATACAAGTTTGGTGAGATATTTCTAGCACAAGCCCATGTGAAAATCTTGATGAGTTATGTTTGTGGTAGTTAGAAGGTGAGTTGGTTGATAAGGCTACGTTAGTGAGTGACAAAATTTGTGATAGATTGTCTTCATATTGACGCGTGGAATATAGGTCAGTCATGGTAACCTTCTTGAAAATATTGATGGATATGTTATCTAAGAAGGCTTGGGAACCTTATTAAATGAAAATATAGAGTGTCTAGGTAACCCACTATACCAATCTAACGCCGGCCCAATCAGAGACATGGGAAAGGTCCTCAATAACAAAGCATCATCATAAGCGATTAGGTAACACCCATGTTTGAAAGACCACAAATGTTGTCGGGGGTCTTCCTTGGTATTGAAATGATTGAATTTAGGCCTCTCCCAATGTACAGGGTATGGACGAATAAGAATGGACGGGTGGATGGGCTCATTGAAAATCTTGTCGTAGGTGAGAGTGTTGCAAGAGCCAGAAACCGATGCCTCTAGTGTCTACATCTTTTCCAACATCAATTTGACTAGGTCATTGGTAGGTTGCGATGATTGGGTGCCTCTTGTAGCTTGAGGGGGTTGGTATTCCGCATATAATGGGGGTGACACTCCAGTATATGGTGTTTCTTTGTAGGTTGATTGAGAAGAAGGCAGTGAAACAGGGGGTACGTACTTGGAGTGAATAATAGATGAAAACGGAAGGCTGCTGATAGTATGTATATGGAGGTGGAAGGGTCATGGTAACCCCTAGTTACAATGGGGGGATAATGATTGTGGAATGGAAAGTACCACGTTTTGAAAAGGGGTAGGGGTCACCGACACCAGAGGTGGTAGTGTAGCTACGGGTATGTGTGAGACATTAGGGGGTGGAGCAAGTTACATTTTTGGGTAGTTGTTGAGGGTTATGGTGGATGTGGCAGGTACCATGGAGGTGGTAGATGCGACAGTCATAGTGGGTATAGGACCTAGCTACGAAACGACTGGGGGGTAAGGTAGCTGTAGGTAGCATGGAGCCAGATGGGGCCGATGTAGGAGTGGGAGTGAGAGTCAGGGGGATAGATATGGGCATGATGTATATCAACTTACCTGAGGCATCTTGAGTGGATGAGTGGGAAAGGTAAAACTGTAAAGCAGTAGGGGTTTGGTCAAAGAGTCGTGTGAACTCCACATCTCTGGTAGCGATAGCGATATGTTGGATAGGATCCATGGCTGGTGATAAAATGGAAGGTGGTGAAGGACTAGGTGGGGGTGGTTGATAATAGGCGTGAAATACAAGTGTGCTTGCATGTCTTTAGGTTAGCACCATGTGAACCGAGTACCGATTTGGTAGGATTGCTTCCTTGTAAATGACATAGAAAAAACAACATGAATAGGTGAATCTAGCGGAAAAAAGTTGACTAGGTACCAAAATATTGGTTGGAAGGTGAAATAGACTAAGTGATGCTGGTTAGGGAAAACTGACGCCAACTAGGGGTAACCATTACCGATCACTGTAGAAAATGGACAGTGAGTGAAAAAAAAAGGTGTAAGGTCAAATCTGACAGGTATGCGAAATCTGATCACTTTTACAACATTAATGAGAATGATAGAAATGACAGGGGCTATGAAAATTTGAAGAAGATGAATAAATAACAAAGATGAAGATGAATAAATGTCCCTTTGAGTAGGTTAAAAAAAAGGACTTGGAACCGAAAACCGGTTGGGTATAATTGACGACGGTAAGAGGGTAACCGATGACGGTCACTAGACCTACACCGGTCATTGTGAAATTGAAACAATGATGATAGGATGGTGTTTGTGAATTAAAATCTGATGTCGAATCAGACCCAAAATTCTGAGAATGATGAGAATATGGTCCAGGAAGATTCAAGTGAAGCCAAAATACACTAGCTGTGATGAGGAGTGTGCAAGGATGAACAAGAAAAAAAATGAAGAATGTGATCTCTGTCCTCAAAATGCAAGCCGAGAAGAAACACTAAGAAAAATGCAATCCTAGGAGTGCCTTTTCTATTATTTTTGTTTAGCTTATGCTAATTAAGGATTGACACATGAACTATGAAATATAATTTTTTTGTGAGGATGGCTTCCTACGAAGAAGGAGATATGAAATGTGATGTTTCAGGTATATTATGGTGGGGGCGGGATTCACGTTGAAGTATGACTCGACATAGCAGTGAGATAGGGAGTATCTTCTAATCCTTAGATCAGTGTGATCATTGACGGGTGTTCCCAGGAAATATGTTGTTTAAGAATATTTGTTTATTTTGAATTTATGCAATTTGGTATGACGTAGAGAGAGAGAGAGGGTAACGAGCATAGGAGGAATACCTGTTGAAAGGCGTTCCCGCCGAGTGTGAAAAAATGTTTCACCTGATTCTTAGAGCATTTCTTTGAAGTATTGGCAAAACAGATAGGGTAAAAGGCGTAGAGGAATACCTATTGAAATGTTGGTTGTTGGGTTTTTGTGCGCATCTAACTTCTGAATCCACACCTGAATGTGAGAGCTTCCTCTTGGCTAGAAGGAACTACCTGTAATCGAAAGCAAGACCACTAGAAAAAACTAAACAATATGTTAAGACTGAAACGTAGATGGGAAGAGGGCAAGTACCCATCGGAATACACATGGATGTTTTGAAGAGTGATACACGGTCCACACATTGGTGTTGAGGATATCGACTGAAGTATAGTGGGTAGTGAAGAAACAATTGAGGGTATTAGAGGTATGGGTGGTAAATATGCTGCAAGTGTGGGTGTAATTCATGTCAGGTGCTGTGGGTAGGGTTAGAGGTCTGCCAAGGAAGGTGTGGGGTTTTGTGCTTTTGGTTTACTGATGAGTGGAGGTTTCTCAACCCATGCTAGGAGGTTGAGGTCCTAAGATGGATGGAAGGGGTGAAAGTGTGACTAGAAAAGCTGGAGTACGAGTTCTATGGGCTTGGTTCTTTGGTTTAGGTGCTAGAGTAGGTGTGGTGTTGACTTTAGAGGATGTAGCTAAATCTAGTTTGATAGGTGGATGAGTAAGGCTAGTGGTTGTGGTGACCCCTAAGGTAATGATAGGTTTTGGTGAGGAAGAGGATGTAGGTGTGGGTTTGGGTTTAGATGTAGTTTGGGTTATGGGTAACGGTGTATGTTGAGTTATGATGGGTGTCATGGAATGAATGGTGATAGACGTGGTTGTATCTAATTCGATTGGTAAAAATATTTTTGGGTAGATAGTGGAAGTATCAGCAAGTGACATATGCATATGCATTGAGACAGGAAGTAAAAGGTGCCTCCAATGTAAGGCCCTATCTCAATGATCTAAGTGATCAGCTAAATGTGAGAATGGAACGTCTGAAGGTGGAATTTATGAGGAACTAATGGCAATTCCTGTAAAATGTGTCTTAGAGATGGGGAATTGGATAGCTTCAGCTTCCGTGGGTAAGAGAGCCAAAATTAGGGTTGCAGGGTCTTGGATAGCTGATGGAGAATGCTCACTAAGAGGTAAGGGTATCTCAACTGGATCTGTGATAGGGTTTGGATATGATGGGAGCTCCAATATGGGTGGAGGAGCTAATGGGTGCTCCTCTGTGGGTGGAGGAGGTAATGGGTGCACCTCTGTGGGAGGAGGAGATGAGAGGTGTTCCTCCATGGCATGATGTACTATGGGTATAAATTCTCTAAGTGGAGAAGACAAAAGTGAAATGGTCTCAATATTAGCGGTAGAATTCTCCATAAGTGATAAAGGAGATGAAAGGTGTTCCTCTGTGGGTGGAGGAATAGATGTAGTGGGTTCCAACGTAGAAGGAGAATATCGGGCTAGGACTTCCTCTATGGAAGGAATGTGAGGTAATTGGGAGGTGACAGGTATATCATTAAAAATAGTGTGAACCTCGTGGGTACGGGTATCATGAGTTGAGGCCTCACTGGTTTGATCAGACGAAGGGGCGAGATTAGGAAATGGTTTCTCTAAGATGTGTAGGTTTTGGATGACAAGTGCGTTAGGATTATCCATGGTTAACTCGCCTTTCTTGAGCATTTCTCTGACAATGTTTTTAAAAGTGATGCAATTGCCGTCACCATGACCCTTTACTCGATGATAGTTATAGAAGTCATGTTCTTTACACCATGTGGGCATGGGGCAAGTAGGGTCAAAACAAATGTGTGGTTTTATAGGTGGATGGGCGATGTCTCTGACTTTGATAAGCTTTTCTAAGACAAAGGAGTAAGGTTCCCCAATTGAGGTTTATTTCCAATGTTCTCATCTGAATTGAAAAGTCTGAATGGGTGAGAGATTAGATGAGGGGGTAGCCTGATTTGATGGATGAGCTAGGCCGCTGTTGAGTACCACTACATTAGCGGTGCCCTTGGCCTTTGGATAATTGTTTTATGGTTTGGAAGAAGAAGAGGTATCATTCGACTTGAATGTCGAATTCTTATTGCGTAATTGGATTTTCTTCTCTTTGATGGCTCGAATTTCTAACTTTCATTCCATGGTGAATTCTTCGTCGAATGTTCAGAAGGTTTGGACATACAAGTTTGGTGAGATATTTCTAGCACAAGCCCATGTGAAAATCTTGATGAGTTCTGTTTGTGGTAGTTAGAAGGTGAGTTGGTTGATAAGGCTACGTTAGTGAGTGACAAAATTTGTGATAGATTTGTCTTCATATTGACGCGTGGAATATAGGTCAGTCATGGTAACCTTCTTGAAAATATTGATGGATATGTTATCTAAGAAGGCTTGGGAACCTTATTAAATGAAAATATAGAGTGTCTAGGTAACCCACTATACCAATCTAACGCCGGCCCAATCAGAGACATGGGAAAGGTCCTCAATAACAAAGCATCATCATAAGCGATTAGGTAACACCCATGTTTGAAAGACCACAAATGTTGTCGGGGGTCTTCCTTGGTATTGAAATGATTGAATTTAGGCATCTCCCAATGTACAGGGTATGGACGAATAAGAATGGACGGGTGGATGGGCTCATTGAAAATCTTGTCGTAGGTGAGAGTGTTGCAAGAGCCAGAAACCGATGCCTCTAGTGTCTACATCTTTTCCAACATCAATTTGACTAGGTCATTGGTAGGTTGCGATGATTGGGTGCCTCTTGTAGCTTGAGGGGGTTGGTATTCTGCATATAATGGGGGTGACACTCCAGTATATGGTGTTTCTTTGTAGGTTGATTGAGAAGAAGGCAGCGAAACAGGGGGTACGTACTTGGAGTGAATAATAGATGAAACGGAAGGCTGCTGATAGTATGTATATGGAGGTGGAAGGGTCATGGTAACCCTAGTTACAATGGGGGATAATGATTGTGGAATGGAAAGTACCATGTTTTGAAAAGGGGTAGGGGTCACCGACACCAGAGGTGGTAGTGTAGCTACGGGTATGTGTGAGACATTAGGGGTGGAGCAAGTTACATTTTGGGTAGTTGTTGAGGGTATGGTGGATGTGGCGGGTACCATGGAGGTGGTAGATGCGACAGTCATAGTGGGTATAGGACCTAGCTACGAAACGACTGGGGGTAAGGTAGTTGTAGGCAGCATGGAGCCAGATGGGGCCGATGTAGGAGTGGGAGTGAGACTCAGGGGGATAGATACGGGCATGATGTATATCAACTTACCTGAGGCATCTTGAGTGGATGAGTGGGAAAGGTAAAACTGTAAAGCAGTAGGGGTTTGGTCAAAGAGTCGTGTGAACTCCACATCTCTAGTAGCGATAGCGATAGGTTGGATAGGATCCATGGCTAGTGATAAAATGGAAGGTGGTGAAGGACTAGGTGGGGGTGGTTGACAATAGGCATGAAATACAAGTGTGCTTGCATGTCTTTAGGTTAGCACCATGTGAACCATTACCGATTTGGTAGGATTGCTTCCCTGTAAATGACATAGAAAAACAACATGAATAGGTGAATCTAGCGGAAAAAAGCTGACTAGGTACCAAATATTGGTTGGAAGGTGAAATAGACTAAGTGATGCTGGTTAGGGAAAACTGACGCCAGCTAGGGGTAACCATTACCGATCACTGTAGAAAATGGACAGTGAGTGAAAAACAATGTGTAAGGTCAAATCTGACAGGTATGTGAAATCTAATCACTTTTACAACATTAATGAGAATGATAGAAATGACAGGGGCTATGAAAATTTGAAGAAGATGAATAAATAACAAAGACGAAGATGAATAAATGTCCCTTTGAGTAGGTTAAAAAAAGGACTTGGAACCGACACCAGTTGGGTATAATCGACGACGGTAAGAGGGTAACCGAAGACGGTCACTAGACCTACACCGGTCGTTGTGAAATTGAAACAATGATGATAGGATGGTGTTTGTGAATTAAAATCTGATGTCGAATCAGACCCAAAATTCTGAGAATGATGAGAATATGGTCCAGGAAGATTCAAGTGAAGCCAAAATACACTAGCTGTGATGAGGAGTGTGCAAGGATGAACAAGAAAAAAATGAAGAATGTGATCTCTGTCCTCAAAATGCAAGCCGAGAAGAAACACTAAGAAAAATGCAATCCTAGGAGTGCCTTTTCTATTATTTTTGTTTAGCTTATGCTAATTAAGGATTGACACATGAACTATGAAATATAATATTTTTGTGAGGATGGCTTCCTACGAAGAAGGAGATATGAAATGTGATGTTTCAGGTATATTATGGTGGGGGTGGGATTCACGTTGAAGTATGACTCGACATAGCAGTGAGATAGGGAGTATCTTCTAATCCTTAGATCAGTGTGATCATTGACAGGTGTTCCCAGGAAATATGTTGTTTAAGAATATTTGTTTATTTTGAATTTATACAATTTGGTATGACGTAGAGAGAGAGAGAGGGTAACGAGCATAGGAGGAATACCTGTTGAAAGGCGTTCCTGCCGAGTGTGAAAAAATGTTTCACCTGATTCTTAGAGCATTTCTTTGAAGTATTGGCAAAACAGATAGGGTAACAGGCGTAGGAGGAATACCTATTGAAATGTTGGTTGTTGGGTTTTTGTGCGCATCTAACTTCTGAATCCACACCTGAATGTGAGAACTTCCTCTTGGCTAGAAGGAACTACCTGTAATCGAAAGCAAGACCACTAGAAAAAACTAAACAATATGTTTAGTGAACTGATGGAGGAAGAGGGCAAGTTACCCATGGGGATAACGGGGGTGCTATGAAGGTAGATGAAATCGGTCACACATGGGGTGTGAGGGAAAGCGACTGAAGTATAGTGGGTAGTGAAAAAAAAACTGAGGGTATTGGAGGTATGTGTGGTAAATATGCTACAGGTGCAGGTGTAAGTCGTGTCGAGCGTTTGGGTATGTTAGAGGTCTGTGAGGAAGGAGTGGGGTGTTGTGTTTTTGGTTTACTGATAGGTGGAGGTTTCTTGACCATGCTAGGAGGTGGAGGTCCTAAGACGGATGGAAGCGGTGAAGGTACAATTGACAAAGCTGGAGTATGAGTTATATGGGCTTGGTTCTTTGGTTTAGGTGTCAGAGTAGGTGTGGTGTTGACTTTGGAGGATGAAGATAATTCCAGTTTGATAGGTGGATGCGTAAGGCTGGTGGTTGGGGTGACCCCTAAGGTAATTATAGGTTTTGGTGAGGGAGAGGATGTAGGTGTGGGTTTGGGTTTAGATGTAGTTTGGGTTATGGGTAAGGGTGTATGTCAAGTTATGATCGGTGACGTGGAAGGAATGGTGATAGAGGTGGTTGTATCCGGTTTGATTGGTAAAAATATTTTTGGGTAGATAGTGCAAGTATCAACAAGTGACAATTGCATCTACGTTGAGACAGGAAGCAAAAGGTGTCCCCAAAGTAAGGTCCTCAATAGCAAAGTGAGGTCTTTGCTATTGAGGACCTTTGGGTTGGTGTTGGGCATATAATGGGGGTGACACTCCAGTATATGGTGCTGCCGTGTACATTGATTGAGAAGAAGGTAGTGAAATATGGGTACGTACCCAGAGTGAATAATAGATGAAATGGGTGGCTACTGATAGTATATATATGGAGGTGGAAGGGTCGTGGTAACCCTAGTGGCAATGGGGGCTAATGAATGTGGAATGGAAAGTACCACCTTATGAAAAGGGGTAGGGGTCACTGACACCGGAGGTGGTAGTCTAACTATGGGTATGTGCGAGACATTAGGGGAGGAGGAGGTTATGTTTTGGGTAGTTATCGAGGGTATGGTGAATGTGGCAAGTGCCACAGAGGTGGTAGATGTGGCAGTCATAGTGGGTATAGGACCTAGCTACAAAACAACTGGGGGTAAGGTAGATGCGCATAACAAGGAGCCAGATGGGGTCAATGCAGCAGTGGGAGAGAGAGTCGGGGTGGATAAATACAAGCATGCAATATATCAAATGACCCGAGGCATCTCGAGTGGACAAGTGGGAAAAGGTAAAACTGTAAAGCAATAGGGTTTTGTTCAAGGAGTCGTGTAAACTCCTCATCTCCGGTAGTGATAGTTATAGGTTAGATAGGATCCATGGCTGGTGATAAAATGGAAGGTGGTGAAGGACTACTTGGGAGTGGTTAACAACTAGCTTGAAATATGAGTGCGCTTTTTTGTCTTCGAGTCAACACCATGTGAACCGGTACCGATCCGGTAGGGCTGATTCTCTGTAAATGACACACAAAAATTGCAAGAACAAGTGAATCTGGTGGTAAAAAGTGGATTAGGTACCAAATATTGGTTAGTAAGTGAAACAGGATAACCGATTCCAGTTAGGGGTAACCATTTCCAATCACTGTAGAAAATGGACAGTGAGTGAAAAGTAAGATATAAGGGAAAATATGATAGGTATGCCAAATCTGTTGAGTTTTACAATGTCAATGAGAATGATAACAATGATAGAGGCTGTGAAAATTGGAAGAAGATGAATAAATAACAAGGATGAAGATGAATAAATGTCCCTTTGAGTAGCTTAAAAAAATGACCTGGAACAGACACCGGTTGGGTATAATCGATGAAAAAAAGAGGGTAACCGACGAAGGTCGCTGGACTGACACCGGTCATTGTGATATTGAAACACTGATGATAGAATTGTCGTTGTGAATTAAAATCTAATGTGGAATTAGACCCAGAATTCTAAGAATGATGAGAGTATGGTCTAGGCACACGCAGGTGAAGCTGAAATACACCATCTGTGATCAGGAGCGTGTAAGGATGAACAAGAAACAATGAAGAATGTGATCTTTCACCTCAAAACATAAGCAAAGAAGAAACACTAAGAAAAATGTGATCCTAAGAGTGCCTTCTCTATTATGTTTGTTTAGCTTATGGTATTTAAGGACTGACACATGAACTGTGAAATATAATTTTTTGGTGAGGATATCTTCTTATGAAGTAGGAGATCTAAAATATGAGGTTTCAGGTATGTTATGGTGGGGGAAGGCTTCAATCTGAAGTATGAATTGACAGAGAAGCGAGCTGGGGAGTACCTGACAATCCTTAAATTAGTGCGATCATTGACAGGTGTTCCCAGGAAAGATGTTTTTTAAGAATGTATTTATTTGTAATTTGTGTAATTTTGTATGAATCAAAAAGAGAGAGAGGGTAACGGGCATGAAAGGAATATCTATTGAAAGGAATTCCCACTAGGCATGCCAAAATGTTTCACCTGATTCTTAGAGCATTTCTGTGAAGTATTGACAAAACAGATAGGGTAATGGGTATAGGAGGAATACCTGTTGATATGTTGGTTGTTGGGTTATTACACGCGTATGACTTTTGAATCCATAGCTGAATGTGAGAACTTCCCTTTGGCTAGGAGGAACTACTTGTAATCAAAAGTAAGACCACTAGAAAGAATTAAACAATATGTGCAGTGAACTGCCTAGTGTGTAGGTAAAGCAGATGGATGAAGAGAACGAGTTACCCATGGGGATAACAGGGGTGCTATGAAGGTAGATGACATGGGTCACACATGGGGTGTGAGGGACAGTGACTGAAGTATAGTGGGTAGTGAAGAAGTAGCTAAGGGTATTGTAGGTATGTTTGGTAAATATGCTGCAAGTGTGGGTGTAAGTCATGTCGGGTGTTTGGGTATGATAGAGGTCTGCGAGGAAGGAGTGGGCTATTGTGCTTTTGGTTTACTGATGGGTGGAGGTTTCTCAACCATTCTAGGAGGTTGAGGTCCTAAGACGGATGGAAGGGGTGAAGGTGTGACTGGAAAAGCTAGAGTACAAGTTCTATGGGCTTGGTTCTTTGGTTTAGGTGTCGAAGTAGGTGTGGTGTTGACTTTTGAGGATGTAGCTAAATCTAGTTTGATAGATGGATGAGTAAGGCTAGTGGTTGGGGTGACCCCTAAGGTAATTATAGGTTTTGGCGAGGAAGAGGATGTAGGTGTGGGTTTGGGTTTAGATGTAGCTTGGGTTATGGGTAAGGGTGTATGTTGAGTTATGATGGGTGTCGTGGAAGGAATGGTGATAGAGGTGGTCGTATTTGGTTTAATTGGTCGAAATATTTTTGGGTAGATAGTGGAAGTATCAGCAAGTGACATCTACATCCACATGATCTAAGCGATCGACAAAATGTGAGAATGATATGTCTAAAGGTGGAATTGATGAGGACGTAATGGCTATTCCCATAAAATGTGTCTTAGAGAGGGGGAATTGGATAGCTTTAGCTTCCGTGGGTAAGAGAGCTAAAAGTAGGTCTGTAGGGTCTTGGATAGCTGATGGATAATTCTCACAAAGAGGTAAGGGCATCTCAACTAGATCTGTGATAGGGTTTGGAGATGATGGGAGCTCCTCTGTGTGTGGAGGAGGTAATGGGTTCTCCTTTGTGGGTGGATAAGGTAATTGGTGTTGCTCTGTGGGTGGGGGAGGTTATAGGAGTTCCTCCATGGGCTGAAGAAGGACTGTGGGTATCGGTTCTCTAAGTGGAGAAGCCAAAGGTGAAATGGTCTCGATGTTAGTGGAAGACTCCTCCATATGTGATGAAGGAGATGAAAGGTGTTCCTCTGTGGGTGGAGGATACGTGCGGTGGGTTCAAACGTGGAAGGAGGATTTCCATTATGGAAGGAATTTGAGGTTATTTGGAGGTGACAGGTACGTCATTAAAAATAGTGTGAACCTTGCGGGTATGGGTATCATGATTTGAGGCCTCACCGGTTTGATCAGACGAAGGGGCATGATTAGGAAATGGTTTCTGGAAGATGTGAAGGTTTTGGTTGGCAGATGCGTTAGGATTATCCATGGTTAACTCGCCTTTGTCGAGAATGTCTTTGAAAATGTTTCTGAAAGTGGTGCAATTTCTATCACTATGACCCTTTACTCGATGATAGTTATAGAAGTTATGTTCTTTATACCATGTGGGCATGGGGCGAGCAGGGTCAAAACCAGTGTGTGGTTTTATAGGTGGAAGTTTGATGGCCCTTGATTTGATAATATTTTCTAAGATAGAGGAGTTAGGTTCCCCAATTGGTGTGTATTTCCGTTGTTCTCGTCTGAATTGAAAAGTCTGAATGGGTGAGAGATTAGATGAGGGGGTAGCCTAATTTGATGGATGATTTGGGCCAGCCTTGAGTACCACTGTGTTAGCGGTGCCCTTAGCCTTTGAATAATTTTGTTGTGGTTTCGAAGAAGAAGAGGTATCATTCGCCTTAAATGCCGAATTATTATTGCGAAGTTGGATTTTCTTCTCTTTGATGGCTCGAATTTCTAACTTTCGTGCCATTGTGAATTCTTCGTCAAATGTTTGGAAGGTTTGGATCTGGAAGGTTGGTGAGATATGTCTAGCACAAGCCCATGTGAAAAGCTTGATGAGTTTTATTTTTTGTAGTTGGAAGGTGAGTTGGTTGATCACGCTACACCAGCGAGTGATAAAATCTACGATATATTTGTCTTCATATTGACGCGTGGAATATAGGTCAGTCATGGTAACCTTCTTGACACGATAGATGGAGAAGTGATCCAAGAAGGCTTCGGCTACCTAATTAAATGAAATTATAGAGTGTCTAGGTAATCCACTATACCAATCTAATGTTGGATCAGTTAGAGACATGGAAAAGGTCCTCAATAGCAAAGAGTCATCGTGAGTGATTAGGTAACACATGTGTTTGAAATACCATAAATGCTGCTACGGGTCTTCCTTACTATTAAAATGGTTGAATTTAGGCATCTCCCAATGCACGATGTATGAACGAATAGGAATGGACAAGTGGATGGGGTTGTTGCAAATCTCATCGTAGGTGAGAGTGTTGCGGGAGCTGGAAACCGATGCCTCCAGTGTCTGCATCTTGTCCAATATTAATTTGATTAGGTCATTGGTAGGTTGCAAGGATTGGGTACCTCCTGTAGCATGAGGGGGTTGGTGTCTGGCATATAATGGGGGTGGCACTCTAGTATATGGTGTTGTCGTGTAGGTTGATTGAGAATAAGGCAGTGAAACAGGGGGCACATACCCGGAGTGAATAATAGATGAAATGGGAGGATTCTGATAGTATGTATATGGAGGTGGAAGGGTTGTGGTAACCCTAGTGGAAATGGGGGCTAATGATTGAGGAATGGAAAGTACAACATTCTGAAAAGGGGTAGGGGTCACCGACACCAGAGGTGGTAATGTAGTTATGGGTATGTGTGAGACATTAGTGGCGAAGGAGGTGTCGACATTAAAATTTTCCTTCGTAATTTCTATTTTATTAATGTATGTATTAGGAATAGGATGTTGTTAAGTATAATTAGTAGTGGCGTCCAATAGAGGATAACGGTGCTATCAGTACGGTGCTGCCAATAAAGTAGAGTACGGTAATAGTCAAAGTACAAAAGGAATGTTGTGGTAAAAAGTAAATATTTGTCATAAGTGGTCTGGTAATGTTAAAATGTCAAAGTTGGGGTAAGTAGAGAAGTAGGGTCTACATGATTAGGAATTAGAAATATTATATTTGTAACAAGGACAATGAGTGATGTCATAAATATTTTGTGTATTTTATTTGTAGAAAATTCTAAAAAGGTGGAACCCATGTGAAATGATAAGGTTTATCTTATCTTAGAAGATAAGCCTACATGTAAAGGAAAGAGTTTAGGCATAGAATATGATTGGCTGGAAGATATTTCCTATCCTATCTTAGAGATAGGGTGGATAAACCTAAATTCCTATAAATAGAGAGTCCATCCCCTCTCATTTATCGTAGAGCAAATTTGTAATAATTATTTTATGACTAAAGGATTCTTTGTGATGGTGTGTTAAGGAAGTCATCAAGAGGAGTAATTGTGAAGTTTCTCCCATAACCATTGTTGGAATCAAGTAGAGTTGGTAACACTTAGAGTAATTCATGGGTGAGATTGTAATAATTCCATGTTAATAATATATTTTACAGTTGTATTTTAGATTTGTCATCATTCTTTTTTTTGTCATAGTCTGTGGTATTCTTGTGTTATGTTTGTTGTCGTGTTTCTAGATTACTACCACCAAACCAAAAGTTGTGCATTACTAAAATAATCACAGCCTGAGGATTTTCGAGTGAAATATTATCAGAGTGCCAGATTCGTGTTCACATTTTGGTTCCATTGCTCGGACCATTCCTCATTGGTGGATTTTCTGGAGAGATATTCCCACTTAGTCATAAATCAATAGGAGGGTAACCTTGTTTTTATTGTGCCTAGTAGTTACCATGGTAATGTCATTTTTTACCATGCATAGTATTTACTACTGTAACTTTACTTGTTACCATGAATAGTATTTACCATAGTATCTTCATTTTTTTACCATGAATAGTGTTTACCCCAGTAACTTCATTTTTACCGTAAATAGTGTTTACTATAGTAAAGTCAGTTTTTACTGTAGTAAGTCAAGTTTTACCATAGTAAGTGTAAGATTACCGTGGTCATTCCTATTTTACTATAGAAATGTGTAAAGTCACTTTCTATTGTAGTGAGTCCAATTATTTGTGCACATAAGTCTTACTAATTGTACTTGTGAGTTGGTATTTCACTGTGGTTACATTGAAAAATGGGGAAGATTCCTAGTTTTTCAGCCCAATCTAATGAAGATGCTTCATCTTTCATTCAAGAGTTTAAATGATATTGCATTTGTAATGGCCTCATAAGAAGGGAACAATGAATTGAATTTTTTCCTACCTTTTTGGATGGTTCAGCCCTTAGGTGGTTTGAAACACTAGGTGATAATGTGAAAAACTAATGGGATTTATTAACTGAAAGTTTTCTTGAAGAATTTGGTGAACAACAGAAATATGTAAATCTCATGATCGATATCACAAAACTATCCCAAGGAGAGAAGGAGAAGATAATAGATTGTCATGCTCGTGTTCTAGAGCTAAGGAGGAAGCTCGATGCCTAGATCCAGAAGGAAGGATTAGTGGATGGGTTGATGAATGGCATGGATAATCTCCTCTATAAGCACTTCATTCTTAGGATGAAGCTAGAGATCAGACAATGAGTGAAGTATGACCACCCAACTACCATTGAACAAGTGAAGGAGATTGCAAGAAGGAAAGAAGAAAGCATGGAAGAGGAGCCCAAATAAATTACTGCTAAGGTAGAGCCTACACCAACACCTTTGGTCCAGAATCCACAACCACTCTTGGTGAGCACAAATATTTTCCCTAGCACATCTACTGAGTATGAAGATATAATTAAGAAGATGAGTCAGTTAACTATTAATCTTCTTCAAGGAAAGGAATTTAGTTCTCAGGGAGGAGATAGAGGTCCAAAAATAAATATAACTAAAGTTGTATGTTATGGTTGTCATAAAAAGGGTCATTCTAAGTATAATTGTCCAGATAGAGCTTCTACATCTGGTACAAGAGATAATGATAAAGGAAAATCACCTGTGAATTATTTTGATGTAATAGATAGGAGCATAAATAATGAAGCAGATGTTTTTGTAACAAAAAGAAAGAAAGAAAAAGATAACCAAGATGGAAATGATCCTAAGAAGATGAAAGGAGAAACTAGTAAGAAACATAGGAGAAGGAAGTTGGGTGTGCAGGATTTTCTAATTTCACAAGGACAAGCACCATACTCTATCTTAGAAGATCTTTCCAAAAGGCTTGCAAATATTACATATGGTCAACTTCTAGCCATGTCTTCTGAGAAGAGGCGGAAGCTGTGAAGTGGACTCAATGCTCGACGAAGTAAGGAGGTTAAGGTACCTATTTTAGAGGCAGAGTTGGATCCCTATGCTCCGCAAGATGAGGTATTATGTAATGGTATTTCAATTCATGATGTCTTATTTGATGGAGGTGCTGCAGTTAATGTAATGACCGAGTCTGTAATGAATATGTTGGGTTTAAAAATTGATCACCCCTCAACACTTATGTTAAGGTCACTAAATAAGGGAAAAACTAAACCAGAAGGTGTTGTTTCAAATGTGGCAATATTTGTTATGGGTGTTGTATGTGTGGTAGACTTTCAGGTGATTAAAAATGGTACTGTTGTGTACCCAATGTTGTTGGGAAGGCCATGGCTGAGGAGAGTTCATGCAAGAAACTACTGGAATGAAGGCTTCATGACACTTGGACGTGGCAGAGAGAGGGTGAAGATAAACATGATCCCTCAGCATCATAAGGCAGAACCTATAGATTAGAGTGATGAAACTGATGATTGGACATCCTCTGATTACTCTAGTACCAGTGAAGTGGACACATAAGATGAAGAAAGTGAGGTTGATGTTTCGTTCATGGATATCCTTCCAGTCAAACCGACTCATGAACCCATAATATTATCTAAATAAGAAATTGTTGATCATCTCCAACAAATAAAGATTGGTGATGCTGTGATGGAGAGTGAGAAGGAATCCTACCTCCAGCTCTTTCGAAGGTATATACACCTATTCACTTTTGATTACAAGGAACTTTATTAAGTAAGTTGGGTAGAACATTCTATTGAACTAGTAGATGGTGCTAAGCCCATAAAGCAAATGCCATATAGAATGAATTCTAATTTTTCCAAGACTGTAAAAGAAGAAATAGATAAGTTGTTTGATGCAGGATTCATATTTTCTATGGAGAATTCATAATGGGTTTCTCCCATTGTGATCTCAATAAAAAAGAATGGGAAACTACACATTTGTGTTGATTATATGAAGCTCAAAAAGGCAAAAAAGAAGGATTCATTACCCTCTTCCATTCTCAGATCAGATCTTGGAGGAAGTAGCTAGCCAGGAGTGCTATAGTTTTGCTGATGGATATAGCGGATACAACCAAGCTCATATAGTAGAGAAAGATCAGTTGAAGACCATGTTCACCACTCCTTGGGGAATGTTTTCTTATAGAGTTATGCCTTTTAGGTTGTGTAATGTTCTGACAACGTTCCAACGCTTGATGAATAGGGTGTTTGAACCCTACATTGGAAACTTCATCAGAGTATTTTTGGATGGTTTTTACATCTATGGGAGCAAGATGGATCACCTGCACCAGATGGAGACAACATTTTAAAGGCTAAATGAAGCACAAGCCTTACTAAACCCTACAAAGTGTGTCTTTGGATGTTCTAAAGGTATTTTGTTAGGGCATGTTGTATCCAGAGATGGTATTGGTACTGATCCTGATAAAGTTTCAAAAATCAAAGAGTTACCATTTCCTATGAATAGAAGTAAGTTGAGATCATTTTTAGGCCATGTGGGTTACTATAGAAGGTTCATCAAGAATTTCTCAAAGATTACACAGCCACTAACCTATTTCTTGAAGAAGGATGTTACTTATGAACCAGGAAAGAAAGTGCATGAAGCTTTTGAACAACTGAAGGAAACCCTGGTGTCTCTATTTTAAAGAATCCAGATTGGAGCAAGCCATTCATTGTGTATACTGATGCTTCAGATGCAACACTAGGAAGTACTCTGAGCCAAAAGGATGAAAATGGGAATGATCATCTAGTTTACTTTGGGAAGACAAATGAGCAGTGCTGAGGTAAATTATACCGTAACAGAAAAAGAGGCTCTAGCTATCATTTTTGCTATAAAGAAGTTTAGAAATTACTTGCTAGAGCAGAACTTTATAGTTGTAACAGATCATCAGGCTCTAAAATATATTGTAAATAAGCCTAACCCATTAGAGAGGATAACAAGATGGATAATTTTGCTATAAGAATTTTAATTTGATATTATATATAGGCCAGGAAGGAAGCATGTCAATGCAAATGCACTCTCTTGAGCCTATGATGGTTTAGGTTCATCTTGTGATGATGATGATTTCCCAGATGCATTATTGTTATCCCTTGACACAATCCCTAGCAAATACATAGATATTTAGAATTATTTTAATAAATTCAAGTTTCCTAATAGTACCAATGCAAAGAATAAGCAGAAGATTACTCAAGCCAGTCATCCATATTCTATTCTGCATGGAATATTATTTCGAATAGGACCTGATGGACAGTATAAGAGGGCAGTTGGACATGATCAAGAGAAGGAGCTGATAGAATAATTCCACAATGGTACATGTGGAGGACACTTCTCTGGACAACTTACATCAAGAAGGATCTTGGATGCAGGTTATCACTGGCCCACTCTTTTTAGAGATTGTTCTAATTATTGTAAGACATTTGATATTTGTCAAAGACATGGTAGCCGTAAGACCTCATCAGCTCCATTATGCCCTATTCTTCCACTTGGTCCCTTTGAAAAGTGAGGAATAGATATTGTAGGTCCACTTCCAACTACCCCACGCCAAAATAAATATATTGTAGTTGCCACAGATTATTTAACCACGTGGGTTTAAGATAGGCCATTGAAAATAACTTCCACGGATGAAGTGGAAAGGTTCATATATGAACGCATTGTCACCATATTTGATTGCCCATTAGAAATTGAATATGATTGGTCGGAAGAGATTTCCTATCCTATCTTAAAGATAGGGTGGATAAGCCTGAATTCCTATAAATAGAGAGGCCATCCCCTCTCATTTATCATAGAGAAAAGTTGTAATAATTATTTTATGAGTAAAGGATTCTTTGTGAAGGTGTGTTAAGGAAGTCATCAAGAGGAGTAATTGTGAAGTTTCTCGCATAACCATTGTTGGAATCAAGTGGAGTTTGAAACACTTGGAGTAATTCATGGGTGAAATTGTAATAATTCCATGTTAATAATATATTTTACAGTTGTATTTTAGATTTGTCATCATTCTTTTTTTTGTCATAGTCTGTGGTATTCTTGTGTTATGTTTATTGTTGTGCTTCCATATTACTACTACCAAACCAAAAGTTGTGCATTACTAAAATAATCATAGCACGAGGAGTTCTCAGTGAAATATTATTAGAATGCTGGATTTGTGTTCATAGAGGTTGCGTTTTGGGTAGTTGTTGAGGGTATGGTGGATGTGGTGGGTGCCATGGATGTGGCAGATGCGGTAGTCATAGCGGGTATAGGACCTAACTTTTAAATGACTAGAGGTAAGGTAGATGCGAGCAGCACGGAGCCAGATGGATCCGATGCAAGAGTGGGAGTGAGAGTCAGGGGGATAGATACGGGCATGCCATACATCAACTGACCGGAGGCATCTCGAGTGGATGAGTGGGAAAGGTAAAACTACAAAGTGATAGGGTTTTGGTCAGGGAGTCATGAAAATTCCTCATCTCCGGTAGCGATAGTGATAGTTTGGATCAGATCCATGGCTGGTGATAAAGTGGAAGGTGGTGAAGGACTAGGTGGGAGTGGTTGACAACTGGCATGAAATATGAGTGCACTTGATTGTCTTTGGGTCAGCACCATGTGAGCCAATACTGATCCGGTAGGGCTACTTCTCTGTAAATGACATAGAAAAAAAAAAGGAACAGGTGAATCTGACAGTAAAAAATGGATTCAGTACCAAATATTGGATGGTAAGTGAAATAGGATAAACAATGTTGGTTAGGAAAAATCGATGCCAATTAGGGGTTGCCGTTGCTGGTCACTATAGAAAATGGAAAGTGAGTGAAAAATAAGGTATAAGGTCAAATCTGATAGGTATGCCAAATATGATAATTTTTACAATGTCAATGAGAATGATAGCAATGATAGGGGCTGTGAAAAGTGGAAGTAGATGAATAAATAACAAGGATGAAGATGAATAAATATCCCTTTGAGTATGTTAACAAAAGGCCCTGAAACCAACACCGGTTGGGTATAATCAATGACGGTAAGAGGGTAACCGATGATGGTCACTGGACCGACACCAGTCACTGTAAAATTGAAACGGTGATGATAGTATGGTGGTTTTGAATTAAAATCTGATGTGGAATCAGACCCAAAATTTTGAGAATGATGAGAATATGGTCCAAGTACACTTAGGTGAAGCCGAAATACACCAGCTATGATAAGGAGCGTGCAAGGATGAATAAGAAAAATGAAGAACGTGATCTCTCACCTCAAAATGCAAGCCAAATAGAAACACTAAGAAAAATGCAATCCTAGGAGTGACTTTTCTATTATGTTTGTTTAGCTTATGTTATTTAAGGACTGACACATGAACTATGAAATAGAATTTTTCGGTGAGGATGTTGTAGAATTAGGTAAATAAGTAACATTTTTGAGTTGTATGGGAAAATACAGAGACCGATGTTGGTTAAGGGGTGACTGACAGCGGTCGGGTGTAACCGGTGCCGGTTACTATGGAAAACTGGGAATGCCACAAAATGAGTTTTAGGTCTCCTTTGTGATTGCAGAAAGGACTTTGGATGATCAAAATGAGGTATTGGGTGGTTTGGGTGGGATTCAATGAGGTTTTAATAGGTATATGGAGAGGTGAGTATTAATGGAGGTTTGTGGGTGGTTGAGAGAACAAAGGGTGACAATATAATGATGAAATGAAATGAACCAAAGGAGTATAATGTTTTACTTACTTGGATTCTAGTTCTGTATGCCTGTGAGTGAGGGATGAAGGTGCTGGTATGAGGTTGAAGGCTACAGATGATCACCAATCATAGGAGATCTTCTGCATGAGCTGCATGTGCATTCCTTTTACTTGGTTGTATCAAATCCTTGTTGTGGGTAAGTGCAGGAGAAAATGCTTGATCTCCTTCCTTGCATGCATGTTCTCAGTGGTATTCATTCTCAGAGGATGTGATATCTCTCAAGGATGTGCTAATGTTCACCAACCTTTTTCCAACCTTCAAAATAAGGTTATTTTAGGGGTTTAAAGGTGACTGATGATAGTTCGGCTTAACCGGCGATGGTTAGGGGTAACTAGTGTCGGTCAAGGTGGGATTTCCAAG
Organism: Taxus chinensis; assembly: GCA_019776745.2. Lineage (NCBI taxonomy): Eukaryota > Viridiplantae > Streptophyta > Pinopsida > Cupressales > Taxaceae > Taxus > Taxus chinensis. The sequence continues at coordinate 662,961,025 of CM034146.1, forward strand.
GTTTACTAAACTAGGGAGTCCTCTTGTTTTTCTTGGATCTTATGTCGTTCACCCGAGGATTAGACAGGGAGCTTCTTGTAAGCATGCGGGAATGTGGTTAGAGAGAATGTAGGCATTGATCTTTAGGATTTGGGTAAGTCTTAGTTAATTATGGTAACTTACTAAGAATAGGTCTTATGGTGAGGTGGCTAGTTGAGGTGTCTAGGTGAGGTGTGTGTGGACATTATTTAAATTAAGATATTTAAATAATAGTTATGGTGATGATAATGAATTAATTTAAATAAATTAATATTAGTGAGGTGAAGGGGGCCATGGCTAGGTTAATGTGATGAAGGGTGTTTATTTGTCGAGGGACCAAAGGGGAGTGTAACCTAATTTTAGTGTCTACACTTTGCTTAGTGCTTGTAGTTCAACTTAATTACAAGTGCCATCCCTAAGCTTGTAGGAGGTTCCACCGACCAATAATCCCTTTTCATTTCTTACAATTCATCCAAAGTCGAAGATGCCCAGGTTACCTCTGGCCACTCCATCAAAATTTAGTTTGAGGAAACCCGGGGTGAGGGGGGGCCAACAGGATAACCAATAGAGTGAGGATGAGGAGATCGAAGGGCACTGAGCACTTTCTCTGGGATTGATGATTATAAGCCAGCACTGCTCGATTTCCCTGTCAATGTTGGAGAAGTGATGAAAGCAGGACCAATTAGCAGAAACTACCTTAGAGATAGCCCATTCCAACTTGTGAATGACCCTGTCCACCGAGTTCTGCTCCTCTCCAAATATTCTTTTCTTACACTCCCACCAGATGTGCCAGAGAAGTAGCACAATACCAGACATCCAAATCAAGGAGAGAGCGCCAGAGTGAAGGTTTATAGTCCAAGCCAAAATGGATGCTGGGAGTGTAGAGGGCTAGACCCATGAGAGATTGAGCTTGACACACAACAAACTCCAACATTCAGCTGTGAATGGGTAATGAAGTAGAAGATGATCATGATCTTCCTCATGCATCTCACAGGGAAATCACATTGAGGAACCATGAAAACCAAATCTCTTCCTCCTTTCTTGAGTCATAATTTTTCCTTCGAAAGCCATCCAAGCGAAAATAGGGGGACACGATGGGGACCACCATTCCTTCTAGATTAGAGCCTCAGCTTCCTCCTCAACATGCAATAATTTATAGCCACAATCTAAGGAGTATTTCCCATAAGAGACCGCAGTCTAGACAATTTCATAATTACCCCCGGAAATCACTATCTGTCATTCCTGAATAGCCGAGTGAAAACTATCCTTAGTTTCCAAAGAGAGATTTAGGTGATCAATACTTTTCCATTCCAATAGAGTAGGAAATTTTTTCAGAATCAATGCATAGTTGGAAAGATATGGTCCTCATTCTTCAACTAATAGCCTCTTGATTTCCCCAAACTCAGGATTTTCCCCAAGCACAGGAAAACCATTCCAGGAATCATCCCAGAATAACACCATGTCATTTTTTTCGATTTTCCAGGCCGCATTGAATAAATAGAGCTTCTGAAATTCAACTAAGAAGTTCCATATATGAGAACCACAAGGGGGATTAGCAATGCGGAGAATTGATTCTAGAAGATGGTTCCCTATATATTTTTTCTACCACTTGGCTGTAAAGACATAGAGGTTTTGTGAGGAGATTCCAGACAAGCTTGGTGCCTAGGGCCATGTATTGAATACCCAAGTTGATAATTCCAGCCCCGCCTAGATCTTGAGGTTTCGAAAAAGTTTCCTAGCTGATTAATGGAATTTTACTTTCCATAGAAGGACCTTGCCATAATAAATTTTGCATAATCCCAATAAGCTTTGATAGAAAACTTTGGGAAATTTTCAGTATGGAAAGCATGTATAAGGGGGAGGCATAGAGAATAGATTTGATGAGGACCAGTCTTCCAACTAGTCGTGGCCATTTTCCTTTCCAGGAGTTGAGTTTCGAATTAACCAAAGAGAGAAGATCACTCCACATCGAGGTCCAACCTGAGCCACCAAACAAAGGCACACTAATATATTGGACCGGAAGGGACCCTTTTTTGAAACTGAAGATACCAAGAATTCTAGCTTCCAGAGAAAGGGGGACGTTAAAAAATAATATGAAGGATTTGACATGGCTAACCTCTTGTCTAGCAGTGACTGTATAAGCATCGATTAACCCCTTCAGTTCTCTGGCCTCCTAAATGTTGGATTTTCCAAACAAGAAAGTGTCATCCACGAATTGTTGGTGAGAAATAGGATCCACCCCCTCCATAATTCTTAATCCCTCCAATTTTCCTTCCCGAACTTTACTGTTGATGGCCTTACTCTATGAGTCAGCCACTAAAATTTAGAGAAAGGAGGAGAGAGGATCACCCTATCTTATACCTCGATTACCTTCAAATAAACCTTCAACATTATGATTAATTAACACGGAGAAAGAAGGCCCAACTATGCAACTAAACACCCAATTACAAAATTGAACAAAAAAACCAAAATTTCTAAGGATTCTGATTAGAAAATACCAATTGATCTTGTCAAAGGCCTTGCTAATATCCAATTTTAGTAACATACTTGGGGATTTATTGTAGGAGAGAGAATGAATGAGTTCATGAGAGAGAAAAATACCATCCAAAATCGACCTCCCTGGCAAGAAACCAAATTTATCTGAAGAGATCATAGGTTCCAGCAGCCCTTTGAGTCTGGAAGCAATGGCTTTCAAGATGATTTCATAGGAGGTATTGCACAAAGAAACCATCCTGAAGTCTACAAATGAAGAGTGTTGAGGGATATTCAGGAAGAGACTTATAAAGGTATAGTTTTTTGATTCAAGCACTGAACGGGATCTGCGAGATTCTTCCACAGCTGCCCAAACATCATGGCCAACGATGTTCCAACATTTATGAAAGAAATCAGCCTAAAAACCATCCAGACTCGGAGATTTGTTCTTGGCCATAGAGAAAACCACTTTCTCCACTTCACTCATAGTGAAGGGTTTAAGAAGGGCCACATTTTGAGCATCAGTGACCAACGTCGAGATATTGTCAAGGAAAGAGGATTACTCTGAATCAAAGGATGTAATGCCACCTTGAAGGAGGGAAGTAAAGAAACAAACCCCTTCATCAGAAAGCTATTTTTGATTAGAGAGGACAATACCATCATGAATCTTTATCTTGGATATGAAAGACGAGCTCTGCCTTTCTTTTACAGATGAATGAAAAAAATTGTGTTCCTGTCCCCATCCTTGAGCCATAATTCTCGTGATATTTGTTTCTAGAAGACCTCCTCACACAGAAGCAATTCACCAAGTTTGGCTAGTAAAGACTTCTCTAGAAGAAACTCAGCCTCCCCCATGCTAGAGAAAAAAATTAACTCATTCAAAGCTTTTAACTTAGCTTCCACTCTAGCCTTTTCTTGGAAGATATTCTTAAAACAAGATTTGTTCCAAGATCTTAGATCCTTTTTGAGAAGTTTTAGTTTTTGTGAAAGCACCAAAAATTTTGAACCTTCAAACTAATAAGAGTGCCACCATTATGAAATTTTGTTTTCCATAGAGGAATCCCTCAGTCACATAAGCTCAAACTTAAAAGGGGATTTGCAAGTGGAAAAGTCAATATTGAATGATAGGAAAACCGAGAAGTGATCAGAGCTAGACCAGGGTAGAATCAAACATTCTAAGAAAACATTATTCAAAGCCCACATAGGGCCGACTAAGAACCTGTCAAGCCTTTCAGCAATATTACTAAAGCCCTTACTATGATTGCTCTAGGTGAACCAACCTTGCTTGGGTTCGATATCTAAAAGAGAGTTGTCAGAGATTTCTAGAAATACCACCTTTTTTTATCTTTCTCAAGGGTGAGAGCATTGAAATCACTACCAATAAGAAACAGTTGATCCTCGGGGGGAGAAAATACCTAGAGATGTCCTGCCAAGCCTCTTTTTTCTGATTATGCTATTCGGACCATACACATTAAGGAGGTAGAAGATTGAATGAGAACGGTTTAGGAAAACTTGACCTAACTGCCAATTATGATTCTGGTGGATAAGATCAACCTGAACCTGACATTCCTTCCACCAGAATCCCAAGCCCCTTGAGGCCTTGGTAGCATTTGAGAAGAAGAAATTCCAGCCCTTAACTAAATTTTTCTAGAGCGTAGCAGCTTCCACTTTGACCATCTTTGTTTCTTGAAGCAACACCATAGTTGTCTCCGAGGAGAAGAGATAACACTTAAATAAGGGTTGTTTATCAGGGGTGTTGAGACCCTTGATATTCCAATAAATTATTATCATTTAGGAGAGGGAAGGACATTCACCTTCCCATAAATAGCTTTGGAAAAGTTCATGACACTTTGTTTGCCCACATCCACTTCTAACAATGTGAGTTCTTGTTTGGATTTTCTGCCTTTTTTTCCATCTGAGCTGCATATGGCCTTGTTTAACCTTGCTTGAACTGAAGCCAATTTTGAGGAAGCTAAAGCCGGTACCAGTAGATCCGTCTCAAATTCTCCTTCCTCCAAGACACCATCACCTAAAAGGGACCCAACCTTATTTGTCTCAACTTTATTCAGGATCCAAGATTGTAGCGAGTTTAGGGAAGCCACTTTCCCTTTATTAAAACCTTCCTTAATAAGGGAAATTAATTCCCCAGATTTTTTATGCACTTCTGTAGTTTATTTTAGAAGAGAAAGAGGTGAAATATCACCCACCAAGGGTGATTCCATTTCACTCTCCTCCAACCCTTTCATCATAGAGCCAACCTTCTAAGAATCCAACTCCTTAGAAGCCTTGGCTAGTTTCAAAGAGTAGGCCTTATTCAGATGACCCAACTACCCACAATAAAAACACTTTGCATTTAGACCCTCATACTCAATGGTAAAGCACTTGGGGCCAGAATTTGTTTATAGAGTCAAAGACGACGGCGGAGGGGTAGTCAAGTCCATAGCCATACAAAGATGCACCGATATTTTGTGCCAGAAATTCAGGGCAGGATTACAGATGGGCACAAGGTTCCCCAGGGAATTCGTAATTTCCTTCAGAGAAGACCATTTACAGAGATCCAAAGGTAGATCATTAATGCTTAACCAAAGTGGGGGCCTTGGAATTTTTTTTCTTGTAGGGGTTGAAATTTGGTGGCCAAGGATGAAAGTATAGGCTAGAAGAGTTCATGAAATTTGTTGGCATGGAAATTGACTTTTGGTTTGGCATTTGAGCCCTAGAAGCACATGACGAAGCTTGAAATCCTCCTCTGAGAGAAATAGGTGCCTATAAACTTGCAGAAAATTACCCTTTTCACCCGTAAATCATAAAAATCAACTCTGGGAGGAGGCAGTGAGAGATGTAAACTTTCTACAATGATTATGAAATTGATTCCATCAACCTTGAAGTCTTCCAAGCTCTTCAGCATATTAGACCCAACTGGGGATGGATTGAAAGGATGTCCTATATTGCCTCAATGGTCGAATTAGCCTACACAAAAAAAATTCCGCCGCCATGTTTTCTAGTACCAACTCCCCTAACAAAGAAACTAGGGTTTTGACAACCAAGCTAACGCTGAATTTTTCTATCATTTCAAGCACAACCTTTTCCACTTTACGTTCACGGTCTGATCCATGGGTGCCACCTCACCAGCCATTTCCCATTGGGATCTTGTTCGCACTAATGAGGACCCCGACACCAGGTGTAGGAAATCCATCTCCCAACACGACCTTTGTTATTTTTTTTAAAACAAGCTTTTTGCCTTTTTTACATTTTTCACAGTTTTCACCAGTGCAAAACTCCATCCCTTCCCCTCCCCAAGAAAATAACAATGTTAGAAGTAGATTTAGATCCTTTTTACTCTTGGAATTGAAAGAAAAATAGTTGAACAAAATGGAATTGATCTTGTAGTTATTGTTGCTACTATTGGATTTGAAAATGCTTTAAAATGAGTAATTTTAACAATGAAATGAATAAATGGAACTAAATATTACAAATAGAAACTTTAGGCATATAAAATTAAGCTTAGAATGAATTTTATAACACTTAAGTAATTTTTTTGTTTTTGAGAAATCTCAGATTTTATGGTTATGTTTCTAACAAATAAGACCGCCTCCCTGTGTAGAGTGGCAGTCTCATAACTGCCTCTCAGGAAAGGTGGCAATCTTAGAACCACCACTTTGGCAAGCTGACAGTTTGTGAATTGTCACCTAGGTGGGGCGGCGGTCCCAGGTGGGGTGTGTTGGTGCTCAAAATTGTCTCGCCCCGTTTGTGCCTATGAAAAATTATTGATTTACGACCTCTGTCATTTTCTCCTTCCTCGTATTGTGCCTAGTTAATCTTTGTGCCCATTTTTAATTTGTTCCTGGGTTATAAGTCACTTAAAGGTCTATCTTTTGGATCCCCCATTCTCTGTTCATCTAAAAACTTGGGTTCCCCCATGTTTTATGTTCTCCACAGTCAGGATTTGTCTCCCTTGTCATTTCTACCCTAAGTACTTGAAGAAAATAAATGGATGTATCCCTGAAGAATGTATTTGATCCCTATAACAATTCTAAACTTTCTATCCTTGAAGAATATTTCATTCCCAGGCTTAAATGGTCATTTTTCTATTTTTTACAGTTTGACGGGCATTTCTCCCCATCAAAATTACATCCTTGCATTTATAGGAAATGTGGAACCTTTTGGTTAGATGCGGCTCAACGGGGTAATTAGAAAAATTCATGGAAATCCTTAACTCAAAATGTGTCCACGTGGAGGCACGAAACTCATTTGAAGATCTACTTTTGGGTTTTTTCCTTGGAGTAGTGCCAAGAGGACACGTGGAGGCTTCCACTGCTTGGCCCAGACTTAAACAAATTTTTATGCAGTTGGAGCAATTTGGTGGAACATGACACATGAAGGAACCACGCATGTTTAGGGACCGTCCCTTGAGTTCCATTTTAAAGAAGTGTCAGGATGACACGTGGAGGCCTCCACTTGCTTTGCGTTTTACTTAGAATTTTCAACGGCCAAAAGGAGACTGCCTCAAAGCATAATATGTGGTGCCTTCCATTGAGCTTCAACCATTCAGATAGAATTTTCTGGAACAAGACACATGGCGACCCCGCGCATGTTCATGGTATCAAAGATTTGGGACTGCCTCAAGGTGCACCATGGTGACACGTGGTAGTTTGAAAATTCAAAGAGGCGGAGAGGCAGAACATCGGAGGCAACTTGGATTTTTTACCCCTTAAGGATTAAAATTTCAAAATGGCCTATGAGCCTGATAAAGTAAAAGGTCAATGTTTTTACCTAGTCAATGGTAGAGGTGTGGGCTCTAGGGGGAATTTGGAAAAAATTCCTTTTGATAAAGAAGAGTCAAAAGTAAAAAAGGAAGTGCGGCTCCACTCCAATCACATTTGGACATGTGTCAGGCTTAATTCCTGGGGGCAGAGCTTTGGGGAAAATTGGAAAATTTTCCCTTTTCCAAAAAGAAAGTAAAATGGCAGAATTTGAGTCGCGGTTCCGCTCCAATCATATTTGGGCACGTGTCAGGCTCGTTTCCTAAGGTCAGAGGTGCGGGTAAAAAATGGAATTTTTTTCCATTTTAAAAAAAAGTTGTAAAAAGTCAAGGGAAGCCCGCTCGGTCTGCTCTAAAACCTGAATCTGACACATGGATGACCCAAATTCAAAGTAAAGATCAACAACACCTGTGAGTCTAAATCTGATTTCCCCCCCTCCCCCCCCATTTCTCTTAAACATGTATGGAAGGAAAGTCTCCATGATTTCTTGGTCTTTTCTATAGGAAAATAAGAGAAAGAAGTTAATGTTGATATCTAAAGTTTGGTGGGAAGATCTGGAGGTTGTCTTTCACCATTAAAATGGTCTGACTTTCATGCCCAATCAGATTTTCATTTTTCTTCTCTCGAGCACACAAGGGGCCAGATTTGACATATTAGGGGCGGAAGTGGTTGGAAAATTGAAGGAAGAGTGATCTAACAGAGTAAGGATTTAAATGTGGGAGACATTCAATGAAATATACCCCCTCGAGCACCTGGAGACTTCTTGTACAGATCTGATTCAACAAATCACGAAAGAATCATGGCGAGCATTGCTTCATTAAACATCTTTTATATTTTGGGAGGGAGAGGCTCTGTTGAAAAGGTTATAAACGGCACAAAGTTTCTCATGCAAATGGTTGGGAGGCTAGAAGTTGGAGGTCAGAGTGCTAGAGGTCGAAGAAAATTCCTTAAGAGAAAAATTTGACTAAGCCTGTCTTTTGAGAATCCATCTCAAGAAACTAGGTATATCTCTTTTTGTATTAAAATTTTATTGTGTCAAGGTGGTTGCAAGTGTACAGGCATTGACAGGCTCTGAGACTATTCTAGAAACATTCCCCTGCTAATAGACTTAATTAAATTCAAGTTATTTCTGTGTTTTCTTGAGCAAAATGTGTTTAGCTTTGATTTCTAAATGTCTAAAAGAAGTTTTTCTTGTTTCTGTTGCAATCTTGTATTAAAATATGATTCAATCACATAGGCCTCAATCCTTGTGATAGTTTAGTGGCATTTACAATTCCATTTGTCAGAAGAGCTTTCATTTGGGATTGGAAATAAATGATTTTAAAATCACCTTTCTCTCATCTATTGATAGAGATTGTCTCTAAGCCTTTGGGTGTACCTTAGGCATGATTTGGCTTAGATCTTGATGCTTTGCTATTGGGTTTTCTAACTCAAGCCTTTGTGATAGAATCTTAGAGATTGTGTAAAATGAGTGCTAATATGGGCCTCCATTGAAGCACACATTCTATTTGAAGAAACATTATAGTTGTTCTGTGGCATTCTGTTGGTATGACTCTCCATTTTTTAAGGTTCCTCAAGGATCTAGTGAATCTAGTTTTGCACCTTGCCCCACCCTCCCACCAAAAATTCATTTAACAACAACCAATCCTACCCATACTACCCCTATGTGTGTCATGTGTGTATGCCAATGCACAATCCTAATCACCTAAATATGCAGAAGCAAACAGGGTCTCAAATGTCTTTAGCAACATTTTCCTTGTTGTGAAAGTATCTCCATGATCTGGAAGTGACAACTCGTGAGAGTCAGATCTGGTATGTTGATCATATTTTCCCTAAGGTCTTCTCTATAAAATTTATGCAAAATAATGGTACATGTATCTCCTTTCATATAACAAAGGTTATAAACTAGGTTCTCTTACCTTGGTTGAAAGACACAACCTAAAAATAGTTAGGATCAGATCAAATCCTTTTTAATGTGCTACCCACTCTTTTCAAATCATGAGTGCGATAAAATTCAGATAGATTACTTCTCCTGACTACAAAACAACATACATGAGTGTATCTATCTTCCTCTGAGTGTCCTCGTCTAATCTATGATGCTACCCGGTCTTTAAAGGAGGTTAAATATGGATACCAACATCAGTGGGCATTATTTCCGGGGATTTATCTAATCTCAGAGTTTCATTGAGAGATTATTATTTGTTGATTCGCTGCCAGTCCATATCTATTTGGCCCATCAACAACACCAACATAAATGGCGCCATTTTTATGGGACTGTTGTGGAACTCCTGGTCAGTAATTTGCATTCCTGATATTAATTTGTCTGATTCACTTGCTAGTCCATATTTATTTTTCCCCTTCAACAACACCAAAATAAATGGCACCATTGTCGGGGATATTGTGACTCTGCAGTTCATAAACAAAGAACCTTGGTATAACATTTATTGTATGCTCTAAGTGCTATGTGTAGTTACTTCAGTTTTCACATCTAGTGCACTAGCTTTTATTTGATAAATCTTGGTAAACAAAGATCATAATAATTTCCATTTCCAGTTTCTTGTATTGACAGGACATTTGACACACCATATTATAGTACATTTGCACAACTAAGGTTGAAATCCTTAGTGGCGACTCCCTGTTGATCTGATCTTTTAATAAGTACCAGTGTCTTAGAACTCTGTCAAAGTCATATTTATTACTAATATTTTCAAAGCTGGAAGAGAGAAGGTTTTTATTTGCTAGGGATCCTGCTAGGACATTGTTTCCAGAGACCTAGGAAAAGAAAAATCAGAAGCAAGAAAATCTTGGATAGCTGTTGGAGATTAGTAGTACAAGAAGATGTGATCTCCATTGATGAAAGTGAACAACCTATCATTGAAGACTGCCATTCAAGTGACTATGAATTAGGTAGCCTCTTTGTCGGAATTGAAATCTCCATTCTGGAGAAGGGCCTTGATTTGATTTTGAAAGGTTTGCTTCACACTCTGCACCTATCTTTTCTGAAGTTAATATGAGTTTTCCAAGAGGCAAGGCCTTTGGGAGATCCTCCATTTTGAAAATTATACTCCTATGTTCCAAGAACCCTCTACCCCCCATCAGTTTGTCACCGCTTTAAGATCACCTTCTCGAATCAATATGGCTCAACCTAGGCCTCCATTTTTTTGTAAACACCTTTGGACCTATAAATTGTGTGGGAATGGATGGTTACCCAAATGCAGTGCCTACAAGATGTAAGGAATAGAATTCCAAAGTTCCAAGGAAACAATGCTATTACTTGTGATCAGACATCTAAAGCTTTGTATCAATATGACGGAAGATGTTTTGAGATTAAACATGAAGATGTATATATCAAGCTATTTTTCCATAGCTTGGAAGAGGATGCTAGGGACTGGTATAAAGCATTGCTAGATAACTCTATTAATTCTTGGACTGAGATGAGCAATGCATTCAAATTGTAGTATGGTGATAGAACTGACCCTAGTGTTTCTTTCTGACAGAGTTTGAAAACATCAAGAATAACCCTAATGCGTTCAATACATGATTTAAAAACAAGGTTTAATAATACCTTGAGAAGATTTCCCTATTCGAATAAGGCCTTGTGATGATTCATGTTTGGATCAAATATAGTGATGCATTTGATAAAAAGGCTATATATTATTTAAGAGACAAAAACCCCACAAATTTGAGGTAGGATTTCACCCATGGCTTTGAAAATAGAGAACAATATCAAGGTAATTGGAAAGCCTCCAAAAAGGGGAGGGTGTAAAGCTGGGTTAACCCAGAG